>VMOF01000388.1:75286620-75530629 GCA_011764245.1 Trialeurodes vaporariorum
CCGGAAGAGCAGGGGGACGTTTTGATGAGCCCCGCGCCCTTTTCAAAGTTAAAAGCCCACCAAAAGACGGTCTGTCGTAAGTCTGTTTTCCCTTTAAAAAAACATTGGCGGTGCCCCGGAAGAGCAGAGGGGACGTTTTGATGAGCCTGCGCCTTGTCACCGTTAAAAGCCCACCAAAACGACAGGTCTGCTCGTAAGTCTGTTTTCCCATTGAAAATAACATGGCGGTGCCCGGAAGAGCAGAGGGGACGTTTGATGCCCTGCGCCTAGTCAACGATTAAAAGCCCACCAAAGACACGTCTGCTCGTAAGTCTGTTTCCCATTAAAAAAACAATGGCGGTGCCCCGGAAGAGCAGAGGGGACGTTTGGTGAGCCCTGCGGCTTGTCAACGATTAAAAGCCCACCCAAAACGACAGGTCTGCTCGTAAGTCTGTTTTCCCATTGAAAATAACATTGGCGGTGCCCAATAGAGCAGAGGGGGACGTTTTGATGAGCCCTGCGCCTTGTCAACGCTTAAAAGCCCACCAAAATGACAGGTCTGCTCGTAAGTCTGTTTTCCTTTTAAATAACATTGGCCGTGCCCGGAAAGAGCAGAGGGACGTTTTGATGAACCCTGCCTAGTTAACGATTAAAGCCCACCAAAATGTCAGTCTGCTCGTAAGTCTGTTTTCCCATTTAAATAACATTGGCGGTGCCCGGAAGAGCAGAGGGGACGTTTTGATGAGCCCTGCGCCTTGACACCAGTTAAAGCCCACCAAAAGCAACGGTCTGCTCGTAAGTCTGTTTTCATTGAAATAACATTGGCGGTGCCAGGAAGAGCAGAGGGGACGTTTTGATGAGCCCTGCGCCTAGTAAACGATTAAAAGCCCACCAAAACGACGGTCTGCTCGTAGTCGTTTTCCCATTTAAATAACATAGGGCGTGCCCGGAAGAGCAGAGGGGACGTTTGATGAGCCCTGCGGCTTGTCAACGGTTAAAAGCCCACCAAAACGACGGGTCTGCTCGTAAGTCTGTTTTCCCATTTAAAATAACATTGGCGGTGCCCCGGAAGAGCAGAGGGGACGTTTTGATGAGCCCTGCGCCTTGACACCAGTTAAAAGCCCACCAAAACGACAGGTCTGCTCGTAAGTCTGTTTTCCATTGAAATAACATTGGCGGTGCCCCGGAAGAGCAGAGGGGACGTTTTGATGATCCTGCTCCTAGTCAACGATTAAAAGCCACAAAAAGACAGTCTGCTCGTAAGTCTGTTTCCCGATTTAAAATAACATTGGCGGTGCCCGGGAAGAGCAGAGGGGACGTTTTGGTGAGCCCTGCGGCTTGTCAACGATTAAAAGCCCACCAAACGACAGGTCTGCTCGTAAGTCTGTTTCCCGATTTAAAATAACATTGGCGGTGCCCGGGAAGAGCAGAGGGGACGTTTTGATGAGCCCTGCGGTTGTCACCAATAAAAGCCACCAAAACGACAGGTCTGCTCGTAAGTCTGTTTTCCCATTGAAAATAACATTGGCGGTGCCCGGGAAGAGCGGAGGGTACGTTTTGATGATCCCTGCTCCTAGTCAACGATTAAAAGCCCACCAAAACGACCGGTCTGCTCGTAAGTCTGTTTTCCCATTTAAAATAACATAGGCAGTGCCCCGGAAGAGCAGAGGGGACGTTTTGATGAGCCCTGCGGCTTGTCAACGGTTAAAAGCCCACCAAAACGACCGGTCTGCTCGTAAGTCTGTTTTCCCATTTAAAATAACATAGGCGGTGCCCCGGAAGAGCAGAGGGGACGTTTTGATGACCTGCGCTGTCAACGTTAAAAGCCCACCAAAAAGACGGGTCTGCTCGTAAGTCTGTTTTCCCTTTTAAAATAACATTGGCGGTGCCCGGAAGAGCAGAGGGGACGGTTTTGATGAGCCCTGCGCCTTGACACCAGTAAAAGCCCACCAAAACGACAGGTCTGCTCGTAAGTCTGTTTTCCCATTGAAAATAACATTGGCCGTGCCCGGGAAGAGCGGAGGGTACGTTTTGATGATCCCTGCTCCTAGTCAACGATTAAAAGCCCACCAAAAAGACATGTCTGCTCGTAAGTCTGTTTCCCGATTTAAAATAACATTGGCGGTGCCCGGGAAGAGCAGAGGGGACGTTTTGGTGAGCCCTGCGGCTTGTCACCAATAAAAGCCCACCAAAATGGCAAGTCTGCTCGTAAGTCTGTTTTCCCATTTAAAATAACATAGGCAGTGCCCCGGAACAGCAGAGGGGACGTTTTGATGAGCCCTGCGGCTTGTCAACGGTTAAAAGCCCACGAAAAAGACGGGTCTGCTCGTAAGTCTGTTTTCCATTCAAATAACATTGGCGGTGCCCGGAAGAGCAGAGGGGGACGTTTGATGAGCCTGCGCCTTGACACCATTAAAAGCCCACCAAAACGACAGGTCTGCTCGTAAGTCTGTTTTCCATTGAAAATAACATGGCGGTGCCCCGGAAGAGCAGAGGGGACGTTTGGATGATCCCTGCTCCTAGTCAACGATTAAAAGCCCACGAAAAAGACGGGTCTGCTCGTAAGTCTGTTTTCCATTTAAAATAACATTGGCGGTGCCCCGGAAGAGCAGAGGGGACGTTTTGGTGAGCCCTGCGGCTTGTCAACGAATAAAAGCCACACAAAACGACAGGTCTGCTCGTAAGTCTGTTTCCCATTTAAATAACATTGGCGGTGCCCGGAAGAGCAGAGGGGACGTTTTGATGATCCCTGCTCCTAGTCAACGATTAAAAGTCCACCAAAAAGACACGTCTGCTCGTAAGTCTGTTTCCCGATTTAAAATAACATTGGCGGTGCCCGGGAAGAGCAGAGGGGACGTTTTGGTGAGCCCTGCGGCTTGTCAACGATTAAAAGCCCACCAAAACGACAGGGTGCTCGTAAGTCTGTTTCCGATTAAAATAACATTGGCGGTGCCCGTGAAGAGCAGAGGGGACGTTTTGGTGAGCCCTGCGGCTTGTCACCAATAAAAGCCGCCAAAACGACAGGTCTGCTCGTAAGTCTGTTTCCCATTTAAAATAACATTGGCGGTGCCCCGGAAGAGCAGAGGGGACGTTTTGATGAGCCCTGCGCCTTGACGCCAGTTAAAAGCCCACCAAAACGACATGTCTGCTCGTAAGTCTGTTTTTCCATTGAAAATAACATTGACGGTGCCCAATAAGAGCAGAGGGGACGTTTGATGAGCCCTGCGCCTTGTCAACGCTTAAAAGCCCACCAAATGACAGGTATGCTCGTAAGTCTGTTTTTCCATTTAAAATAACATGGCGGTGCCCGGGAGAGAGCAGAGGGGACGTTTTGATGAGCCCTGCGCCTTGTCAACGCTTAAAAGCCCACCAAAAGACAGGTCTGCTCGTAAGTCTGTTTTCCCATTTGAAAATAACATTGGCGGTGCCAGGAAGAGCAGAGGGGACGTTTTGAAGCCCTGCGCCTTAGTCAACGATTTAAAAGCTCACCAAAACGACAGGTCTGTCGTAAGTCTGTTTTCCATTTAAAATAACATTGGCGGTGCCACGGAAGAGCAGAGGGGACGTTTTGATGAGCCCTGCGGCTTGTCAACGGTTTAAAAGCCACGAAAAAGACAGGGTCTGCTCGTAAGTCTGTGTTTCCCATTTAAAATAACATTGGCGGTGCCCGGAAGAGCAGAGGGGACGTTTGATGAGCCCTGCGCCTTGAACCGTTAAAAGCCCACCAAAACGACAGGTCTGCTCGTAAGTCTGTTTTCCATTAAATAACATTGGCGGTGCCCGGAAGAGCAGAGGGGACGTTTTGATGAGCCTGCGCCTAGTCAACGAGTTAAAAGTACACCAAAAAGACAGTCTGCTCGTAAGTCTGTTTCCCGATTTAAATAACATTGGCGGTGCCCCGGAAGAGCAGAGGGGACGTTTTGGTGAGCCCTGCGGCTGTCAACGATAAAAGCCACCAAAACGACAGGTCTGCTCGTAAGTCTGTTTTCCCGATTTAAAATAACATTGGCGGTGCCCGGGAGAGCAGAGGGGACGTTTTGGTGAGCCCTGCGGCTTGTCCAACAATAAAAGCCCACCAAAACGACAGGTCTGCTCGTAAGTCTGTTTTCCATTTAAAATAACATTGGCGGTGCCGGAAGAGCAGAGGGGACGTTTTGATGAGCCCTGCGCCTGACGCTAGTTAAAGCCCACCAAAACGACAGTGTCTGCTCGTAAGTCTGTTTTTCCATTGAAAATAACATGACGGTGCCAATAAGAGCAGAGGGGACGTTTTGATGAGCCCTGCGCCTTGTCAACGCTAAAAGCCCACCAAAATGACAGGTCTGCTCGTAAGTCTCTTTTCCCTTAAAATAACATTGGCCGTGCCCGGGAAGAGCAGAGGGGACGTTTTGATGAGCCCTGCGCAAGTTAACGATTAAAAGCCCACAAAAGTAGGTCTGCTCGTAAGTCTGTTTTCCCATTTGTAATAACATTGGCGGTGCCCCGGAAGAGCAGAGGGGCGTTTTGATGAGCCCTGCTCCTAGTCAACGATTAAAGCCCACCAAAAAGACGTCTGCTCGTAAGTCTGTTTTCCCATTTAAAATAACATGGCGTGCCCGGAAGAGCAGAGGGGACGTTTGGTGAGCCCTGCGGCTTGTCACAAATAAAGCCCACCAAAAGACAGGTCTGCTCGTAAGTCTGTTTTCCCATTTAAAATAACATTGGCGGTGCCCCGGAAGAGCAGAGGGGACGTTTTGATGAGCCCTGCGCCTAGTCAACGATTAAAAGCCCACCAAAAGACAGTCGTCTGCTCGTAAGTCTGTTTCCCGATTTAAAATAACATTGGCGGTGCCCGGGAAGAGCAGAGGGGACGTTTTGGTGAGCCCTGCGGCTTGTCAACGATTAAAAGCCCACCAAAACGACAGGTCTGCTCGTAAGTCTGTTTCCCGATTTAAAATAACATTGGCGGTGCCCGTGGAAGAGCAGAGGGGACGTTTTGGTGAGCCCTGCGGCTTGTCACCAATAAAAGCCCACCAAAACGACAGGTCTGCTCGTAAGTCTGTTTTCCCATTTAAAATAACATTGGCGGTGCCCCGGAAGAGCAGAGGGGACGTTTTGATGAGCCCTGCGCCTTGACGCCAGTTAAAAGCCCACCAAAACGACATGTCTGCTCGTAAGTCTGTTTTTCCATTGAAAATAACATGGCGGTGCCCGGAAGAGCAGAGGGACGTTTTGATGAGCCCTGCGCCTTGTCAACGCTTAAAAGCCCACCAAAATGACAGGTCTGCTCGTAAGTCTATTTTCCCTTTTAAAATAACATTGGCCGTGCCCGGGAAGAGCAGAGGGGACGTTTTGATGAGCCATGCGCCTTGACACCAGTTAAAAGCCCACCAAAGCAACAGGTCTGCTCGTAAGTCTGTTTCCCATTTAAAATAACATTGGCGGTGCCCCGGAAGAGCAGAGGGGACGTTTTGATGAGCCCTGCGCCTTGTCAACAGTTAAAAGCCCACCAAAACGACAGGTCTGCTCGTAAGTCTGTTTTCCCATTGAAAATAACATTGGCGGTGCCCCGGAAGAGCAGAGGGGACGTTTTGATGATCCCTGCTCCTAGTCAACGATTAAAAGTCCACCAAAAAGACACGTCTGCTCGTAAGTCTGTTTCCCGATTTAAAATAACATTGGCGGTGCCCGGGAAGAGCAGAGGGGACGTTTTGGTGAGCCCTGCGGCTTGTCAACGATTAAAAGCCCACCAAAACGACAGGTCTGCTCGTAAGTCTGTTTCCCGATTTAAAATAACATTGGCGGTGCCCGGGAAGAGCAGAGGGGACGTTTTGGTGAGCCCTGCGGCTTGTCACCAATAAAAGCCCACCAAAACGACAGGTCTGCTCGTAAGTCTGTTTTCCCATTTAAAATAACATTGGCGGTGCCCCGGAAGAGCAGAGGGGACGTTTTGATGAGCCCTGCGCCTTGACGCCAGTTAAAAGCCCACCAAAACGACATGTCTGCTCGTAAGTCTGTTTTTCCATTGAAAATAACATTGACGGTGCCCAATAAGAGCAGAGGGGACGTTTTGATGAGCCCTGCGCCTTGTCAACGCTTAAAAGCCCACCAAAATGACAGGTCTGCTCGTAAGTCTGTTTTCCCATTTAAAATAACATTGGCGGTGCCGGGAAGAGCAGAGGGGACGTTTTGATGAACCCTGCGCCTAGTAACGATTCAAAGCCACCAAAATGACAAGTCTGCTCGTAAGTCTGTTTTCCCATTGTAATAACATTGGCGGTGCCCCGGAAGAGCAGAGGGGACGTTTTGATGAGCCATGCGCCTTGACACCAGTTAAAAGCCCACCAAAGCAACAGGTCTGCTCGTAAGTCTCTTTTCCCATTGAAATAACATTGGGGCGTGCCCGGGATGAGAGCAGAGGGGACGTTTGAAGAGCCCTGCGCCTAGTCAACGATTAAAAGCCACAAAACGACCGGTCTGCTCGTAAGTCTGTTTTCCCATTTAAAATAACATAGGCAGTGCCCCGGAAGAGCAGAGGGACGTTTTGATGAGCCCTGCGGCTTGTCAACGGTTAAAAGCCCACCAAAATGACGGGTCTGCTCGTAAGTCTGTTTTCCCATTTAAAATAACATTGGCGGTGCCCCGGAAGAGCAGAGGGGACGTTTTGATGAGCCCTGCGCCTGTCACCAGTTAAAAGCCACCAAAACGACAGGTCTGCTCGTAAGTCTGTTTTCCATTGAAAATAACATTGGCCGTGCCGGGAGAGCAGAGGGGACGTTTTGATGATCCCTGCTCCTAGTCAACGATTAAAAGCCCACCAAAAAGACACGTCTGCTCGTAAGTCTGTTTCCCGATTTAAAATAACATTGGCGGTGCCCGGGAAGAGCAGAGGGGACGTTTTGGTGAGCCCTGCGGCTTGTCAACGATTAAAAGCCCACCAAAATACAGGTCTGCTCGTAAGTCTGTTTCCGATTTAAAATAACATTGGCGGTGCCCGGGAAGAGCAGAGGGGACGTTTTGGTGAGCCTGCGCTTGTCACCGATAAAGCCCGCCAAAACGACAGGTCTGCTCGTAAGTCTGTTTTCCCATTTAAAATAACATTGGCGGGTGCCCGAAGAGCAGAGGGGACGTTTTGATGAGCCCTGCGCCTTGACGACAGTTAAAAGCCCACCAAAACGACATGTCTGCTCGTAAGTCTGTTTTTCCATTGAAAATAACATTGGCGGTGCCCAATAGAGAGAGGGGACGTTTTGATGAGCCCTGCGCCTTGTCAACGCTTAAAAGCCCACCAAAATGACAGGTCTGCTCGTAAGTCTGTTTTCCCATTTAAAATAACATTGGCGGTGCCCGGGAAGAGCAGAGGGGACGTTTGATGAGCCCTGCGCCTTGACACCGTTAAAAGCCCACCAAAGCAACAGGTCTGCTCGTAAGTCTTTTCCCATTTGAAAAAAACATGGCGGTGCCCAGGAAGAGCAGAGGGGACGTTTTGATGAGCCTTGCGCCTAGTCAACGATTAAAAGCCCACCAAAACGACGGTCTGCTCGTAAGTCTGTTTTCCATTTAAAATAAATTGGCGTGCCCCGGAAGAGCAGAGGGACGTTTTGATGAGCCCTGCGGCTTGTCAACGGTTAAAAGCCCACCAAAAAGACGGTCTGCTCGTAAGTCTGTTTTCCATTTAAAATAACATTGGCGGTGCCCCGGAAGAGCAGAGGGACGTTTTGATGAGCCCTGCGCCTTGACACCAGTTAAAAGCCCACCAAAACGACAGGTCTGCTCGTAAGTCTGTTTTCCCATTTAAAATAACATTGGCGGTGCCCCGAAGAGCAGAGGGGACGTTTTGATGATCCCTGCTCTTGTCAACGATTAAAAGTCCACCAAAAAGACACGTCTGCTCGTAAGTCTGTTTCCCGATTTAAAATAACATTGGCGGTGCCCGGGAAGAGCAGAGGGGACGTTTTGGTGAGCCCTGCGGCTTGTCAACGATTAAAAGCCCACCAAAACGACAGGTCTGCTCGTAAGTCTGTTTCCCGATTTAAAATAACATTGGCGGTGCCCGGGAAGAGCAGAGGGGACGTTTTGGTGAGCCCTGCGGCTTGTCACCAATAAAAGCCCACCAAAACGACAGGTCTGCTCGTAAGTCTGTTTTCCCATTAAAATAACATGGCGGTGCCCGGAAGAGCAGAGGGGACGTTTTGATGAGCCCTGCGGCTTGTCAACGGTTAAAAGCCCACCAAAAAGACGGGTCTGCTCGTAAGTCTGTTTTCCCTTTTAAAATAACATTGGCGGTGCCCCGGAAGAGCAGAGGGGACGTTTTGATGAGCCCTGCGCCTTGACAACAGTTAAAAGCCACCAAAACGACAGGTCTGCTCGTAAGTCTGTTTTCCCATTTAAAATAACATTGGCGGTGCCCGGGAAGAGCGGAGGGTACGTTTTGATGATCCCTGCTCCTAGTCAACGATTAAAAGCCCACCAAAAAGACATGTCTGCTCGTAAGTCTGTTTCCCGATTTAAAATAACATTGGCGGTGCCCGGGAAGAGCAGAGGGGACGTTTTGGTTAGCCCTGCGGCTTGTCACCAATAAAAGCCCACCAAAATGGCAAGTCTGCTCGTAAGTCTGTTTTCCCATTTAAAATAACATAGGCAGTGCCCCGGAACAGCAGAGGGGACGTTTTGATGAGCCCTGCGGCTTGTCAACGGTTAAAAGCCCACCAAAAAGACGGGTCTGCTCGTAAGTCTGTTTTCCCATTCAAAATAACATTGGCGGTGCCCCGGAAGAGCAGAGGGGACGTTTTGATGAGCCCTGCGCCTTGACACCAGTTAAAAGCCCACCAAAACGACATGTCTGCTCGTAAGTCTGTTTTTCCATTGAAATAACATTGACGGTGCCCAATAAGAGCAGAGGGGACGTTTTGTTGAGCCTTGCGCATAGTCAACGATTAAAAGCCCACCAAAACGACCGGTCTGCTCGTAAGTCTGTTTTCCCATTTAAAATAACATAGGCAGTGCCCCGGAAGAGCAGAGGGGACGTTTTGATGAGCCCTGCGCCTTGACACCAGTTAAAAGCCCACCAAAACGACAGATCTGCTCGTAAGTCTGTTTTCCCATTGAAAATAACATTGGCGGTGCCCCGGAAGAGCGGAGGGGACGTTTTGATGATCCCTGCTCCTAGTCAACGATTAAAAGTCCACCAAAAAGACACGTCTGCTCGTAAGTCTGTTTCCCGATTTAAAATAACATTGGCGGTGCCCGGGAAGAGCAGAGGGGACGTTTTGGTGAGCCCTGCGGCTTGTCACCAATAAAAGCCCACCAAAACGACAGGTCTGCTCGTAAGTCTGTTTTCCCATTTAAAATAACATTGGCGGTGCCCGGGAAGAGCGGAGGGTACGTTTTGATGATCCCTGCTCCTAGTCAACGATTAAAAGCCCACCAAAACGACCGGTCTGCTCGTAAGTCTGGTTTTCCCATTTAAAATAACATAGGTAGTGCCCCGGAAGAGCAGAGGGGACGTTTTGATGAGCCCTGCGGGCTTGTCAAAGGTTAAAAGCCCACCAAAAACGACCGGTCTGCTCGTAAGTCGTGTTTTCCCATTAAAATAACATTGGCGGTGCCCCGGAAGGCAGAGGGGACGTTTGATGAGGCCCTGGCTTGTCAACGGTTAAAAGTCCACCAAAAAGAACGGTCTGCTCGTAAGTGTTTTCCCTTTTAAAATACATATGGCAGTGCCCCGGAAGAGCAGAGGGGACGTTTTGATGACCTGCGGTTGTCAACGGTTAATTAAAAGCCCACGAAAAAGACGGGTCTGCTCGTAAGTCTGTTTTCCCGATTTAAAATAACATTGCGGTGCCGGAAGAGCAGAGGGGACGTTTTGGTGAGCCCTGCGCTTGTCACCAGATAAAAGCCCACCAAAACGACAGGTCTGCTAGTAAGTCTGTTTTCCCATTGAAATAAACATTGGCGGTGCCCCGGAGAGCAGAGGGGACGTTTTGATGAGCCCTGCTCTAGTCAACGCATTAAAAGTCCACCAAAACGACCGTCTGCTCGTAAGTCTGTTTCCATTTAAAATAACATTGGACGGTGCCCAGGGAAAAGATCAGAGGGACGTTTTGATGACCTGCTCCTAGTCACAACGATTAAAAGCCCACCAAAAAGACATGTCTGCTCGTAAGTCTGTTTCCCTTTTAAAATAACATTGGCGGTGCCCGGGAAGAGCAGAGGGGACGTTTGGTGAGCCCTGCGGTTGTCACCAATAAAAGCCCACCAAAATGTCAAGTCTGCTCGTAAGTCTGTTTTCCCATTTTAAATAACAGAACGGGGCACCGGAAGAGCAGAGGGGACGTTTTGATGAGCCATGCGTCTTGACACCAGTTAAAAGCCCACCAAAGCAACAGGTCTGCTCGTAAGTCTCTTTTCCCATTTGAAATAACATTGGCGTTGCCCGGGATGAGCAGTGGGGACGTTTTGAAGAGCCTTGCGCCTAGTCAACGATTAAAAGCCCACCAAAACGACCGGTCTGCTCGTAAGTCTGTTTTCCCATTTAAAATAACATAGGCGGTGCCCCGGAAGAGCAGAGGGGACGTTTTGATGAGCCCTGCGGCTTGTCAACGGTTAAAAGCCCACCAAAATGACGGGTCTGCTCGTAAGTCTGTTTTCCCATTTAAAATAACTTTGGGCGGTCCCCCGGAAGAGCAGAGGGGACGTTTTGATGAGCCCTGCGCCTTGACACCAGTTAAAAGCCCACCAAAACGACAGGTCTGCTCGTAAGTCTGTTTTCCCATTGAAAATAACATTGGCCGTGCCGGGAAGAGCAGAGGGTACGTTTTGATGATCCCTGCTCCTAGGCAACGATTAAAAGCCCACCAAAAAGACACGTCTGCTCGTAAGTCTGTTTCCCGATTTAAAATAACATTGGCGGTCCCCGGGGAAGAGCAGAGGGGGACGTTTTGGTGAGCCCTGCGGCTTGTCAACGATTAAAAGCCCACCAAAACGACAGGTCTGCTCGTAAGTCTGTTTTCCCATTTAAAATAACGTTGGCGGTGCCCGGGAAGATCAGAGGGGACGTTTTGATGAGCCCTGTGCCTAGTCACCAATAAAAGCCCACCAAATGTCAAGTCTCTCGTAAGTCTTTTTTCCCATTTAAAATAACATCGGCGGTGCCCGGGAAGATCAGGGGGGACGTTTTGATGAGCCCTGCGCCTAGTCAACGATTCAAAGCCCACCAAAATAAGAAGTCTGCTCGTAAGTCTGTTTTACCATTTAAAATAACAATGGCAGTGCCCGATAAGAGCAGAGGGGACGTTTTGATGAGCCCTGCAAATTTTCAACGATTTAAAGAACAACAAAAAGACAATCGCAGCGCGCTGATGGGGTGATGGATTCTGTTGTAGTTGAATGAAAAGGTTACAGAATTTGAAGCATCGTTCCAAAAATAATCTTTTTGAGACGATTCAAGGTCAACGAGTGCCGGAGACAGTTGCTTGCGCGGCGAGAGATAATCGAAATTAATTTTACGGAGGTCGACTTACAAATATAAGATTTCTCCAAGAGTCTCAAAAAGTCGTTGCCTATTTTTGGATACGTTGTTCTCTAAATGTTACTCTATCACTCCCTGAAAGCCGAGTCTTAAGGCAGTTTAAGGCTTTTTTTATAGCTCTGCCTAAAGTTGAAAAACCGTAAATTTTTCTTCAACTCTTTGAGCAAGCTTATCAAGGTCGTAAAAGTAGAAAAGTTCTCTTTCTCAGAAATTCCGAGGCACGACCCCTATCGACCGATACATTACTCAAAAGAACGCATAAAACTGAGCATTTTGGCGCAAACCGCAGGTCGATGTCGTTTTTAGTTTTCGATTTATCGAATGGCGAAGTTGGGGTTTCACCCATTGTCAAATTTCGATATGTCGAAAACTAAAAACGATATCGACCTGCGGTTTTCGCCAAAATGCTCAGTTTAAAGCGTTCTTTTGAGTAAGTATCACTCGTAGGGGTCGTGCCTCGGAATTTCTGAGATAGCCCCTTGAGGGGCAATTTTTTTGACAACTGTTGGGGGGGTCTAAAACCAAATTTGGACCAAAATTTTTGGCAAAACTGTATTTTTTTCTGAAAAGTACTTGTTTTTTTTTGAGTATTTCAAACCCCTAGTTTTTTAAATTCCGACTTTTTAAATGGGAGTTCTAATTTTTTGAAAATGGGTCAGTCGAACTTTGACTTTCGATATATCGAAAACGAAAAAAGATATCGACCCTTTGGTTTTCGCCAAAAGTCTTAGAATTTTATGCCCTTTCAAACGATGTATCACAAGATAGGGGTTGCTATTTGACATTTTTGAGATAGCCCTCCTGGGGGGGGGCCCTAGGGGAGGTGGGGGGTTTTGACCCCCAAAAAAACAAAGTTCAACGAAAATTATGAAGAATGGTTCAAACCGCAACAATTTATCTCAACTCGTTCAAAAGTTAGACAGGGGGGGGGGGGGGGGGGGGGTACATCGTTACACCCTGTATAGCTCATTTTAAAGCTGAAAGTACGCTGAATATAATGGTGCATTTCATTTTTACAATGTTTTGAATATGAACAAAGAAAACGCCCGTACATTCGGATCATGGTTTAAGAAAAAATCGGAACCTGCCGAAAGTGATAATTAGAGATCTTACAAAAGTATCAAAAAACGAATTATAAGCCAAAATTATGGTGAAATGGGGTGCACAGGATACTAAACTACTAAACTTAAGATTTAGTCATGTTTTGACTCTAAAAACACGACTTCGATTTTTGCCCCTATATCACAGAATAATACAATCAGAACGGAAACTCTGTCGGATTTTGAAGCAAATTCATTTCGCATCCGCCATGTTGGGATATAGGATGCTTACATCTGGATTCGCGCGCGAAAAAAAAAGATAGGACATGATCCGCGAAATTTTTATTCGGAAATGCCATTAGAATTAAAGGGAGGCTCGAAACTTATGATTTCTTTCCAGAATTTACAGAAATAAATGAGTTTCAACACAAATCACACACGTCCGCCATGTTGGGATATAGGACCACAGCGTTGCCTTTTGGTGCCGTTAAATTCCAAACTTGCTTCCATTGGCTCTTATGGGAGTTTCCTTTCTGATTGTATTATTCTGTGCCCCTATGTCCGCGCCGCGCCGGATTCAAAACACTGTGGGGCGTTAAAATCAAGAAATCGCAATTTCGCGCTAGGTGGTGTATCCTTGTGCTGTGGTGACCATGCTAAGGGCAGCCATTGTTGTTCTCATGAGGAAAGGACATTACCCAAAATCGGCCTTTTTACCCCTGAGAGCGAAATGTGAAATACTTTCAGGGATGATAGAGGAGTAAATCAGCGTTCCGAATCTGGCCTATTTTTTGATTTTGGACGAAGGGAAAGGGAGGGAGGGGGTCCAAAGTTAGACACTTCAAACGCCCATAACTTTTGAACGAATAAAGATATGATGATGTACTTTGTGCGAAAAGATGGATGTTTTAAAGACCTTTCGATTGTTGTGTATGATATTTGCCTAATTTTAATTTTTAATCGATTTATCGAAGTTTTTTTGATTTTTTTGAAATCGGGGTTTCAGTTTTTTTAATCGTGGAAGTTTGGCAACGCACGAATCATCACAAATTGTTTCCAGGATAAAAGTAGACGCAATTTGCTAAAAAATGGTTTAAACCGCATGTTGGGGAAATGCTTTGAAGCGGAGTTATGAGGGTTCAAAGTTGGCGCTTTCGCGAAAAAGGCCGCCCCGAGGGGCGTACTACAGGAGGTAGAAGTTGGCATTATCTGTTCTTCCCGTCCAAATGACTTGAAATTTGGTATTCCCGGGTATTTTTTAACGCTGAATTCAAATTTTGCATCAGTTTTTCAAAATCAAAAAATTCAAGATGGCTGCCGACCAAATTTCAGAAAAAAAATGGTCGGCAGCCATCTTGGATTTTTTGATTTTGAAAAACTGATGCAAAATTTGAATTCAGCGTTAAAAAATACCCGGGAATACCAAATTTCAAGTCATTTGGACGGGAAGAACAGATAATGCCAACTTCTACCTCCTGTAGTACGCCCCTCGGGGCGGCCTTTTTCGCGAAAGCGCCAACTTTGAACCCTCATAACTCCGCTTCAAAGCATTTCCCCAACATGCGGTTTAAACCATTTTTTAGCAAATTGCGTCTACTTTTATCCTGGAAACAATTTGTGATGATTCGTGCGTTGCCAAACTTCCACGATTAAAAAAACTGAAACCCCGATTTCAAAAAAAATCAAAAAAACTTCGATAAATCGATTAAAAATTAAAATTAGGCAAATATCATACACAACAATCGAAAGGTCTTTAAAACATCCATCTTTTCGCACAAAGTACATCATCATATCTTTATTCGTTCAAAAGTTATGGGCGTTTGAAGTGTCTAACTTTGGACCCCCTCCCTCCCTTTCCCTTCGTCCAAAATCAAAAAATAGGCCAGATTCGGAACGCTGATTTACTCCTCTATCATCCCTGAAAGTATTTCACATTTCACTCTCAGGGGTAAAAAGGCCGATTTTGGGTAATGTCCTTTCATAAAAACTACGTCCTTCTCCGGAATTACCCCACATGTAGGGGTAATTCCGGATTGAAGGGGGTAATTACGGATTAAGAAAAAAATACAAACAATGTACTTTCTCCGCCCTCATTTGGGCGCAGTTGAATTCCTTATTTTAACTTCTAGTTTCTAAAAATATACTAATTTGTAAAATTTGGTTCAGGTTTAGTGGTACACCAAACAATTTTATGTGAAACTGGTCAAAAACGGCCGGAATTACCCCAGTCAACCCCAATAATCCCAAGTGTTGTTCTGTTGCACTGTTCCCAAAGAAAACAGTGTGCGGGGTTTTTATTTAGAAAATGAAAAAAAAAAAAAAAATTCTCATCGCTCTTCACCGATAAATAGCAACACTAACGGGGGGGGGGGGGGTGTCAGCATGGCCCCGACAAACTTTACCACCGGGGGGTGTGGGAGTATAGAATACCCCCGGGTAAGAGTGGGGTTCGGGAGGCCTTCCCCAGAAAATTGTTAAAATTTACCACCTCTTAGACGCCCTGGTAAAAATGACCCGCTCAAACGGGTGATTGGAACACTGACCTCAACTTGATCTCAGTTTAAATCATACTGACGTTAGTTCAAATCATACTGACTAAACTGATGTCAGTATGAATTTAAACTGAGATTAAACTGAGGTCAGTGTTCCAATTACCAGTTTAAGCGGGTCATTTTTACGAGAGCGCAATTAGGAGGTATTTCAGAGTTCAAATTACAATTATTTGCGCTTAAAAATCGATGCATTTTCCGGTTTTTGTATAACAAGTACTCGAGAAAATTTGTGTCAGTACAGGTACCAAAAAAATTTAAAAAATCCTACAAAAACATGTCCCAAAAAAAAAAAAAGTGGAATCAGAAAAGCCATGTTAACACAATTATTTGCCGAGAGGAAGTTAGTTTTCCTCCTTTAAACTGATATTGAAAAAAATTGATTGAAGAGTTGATGAACTGGGCTCAGACGGCTGCCGATTTTCTCCAGTGCGGAAATCTGCTGTCAATTTTGGGCGGATTTAACAGCTGAAAATCGGTTTAACTCTAAATTACTTTCGAAAGTTTTCCCCAAAAAATTTCATGATAAGAACTGGACAGCATTAACCGAAAACAGCGTATCTACAATGAACTACTCCAGAAAGGACAGCTCTTTTTAAATATACTTTGCGTGTAAAAAGAGCTGTTCCTTATGGAGTCGTTTGTTGTAGATACGCTGTTTTCGGTTAATACTGTCCAACTATGCTTTGTATGAAAAATTTTGGTTTCATTATTCTATTTTTTCTAAACCTAACGCTTTTCTTCTCATTTTTAGCGCTTTTGTATCTCTTTCTCTCTTATTTTCTTATTTTGTCTTTTCTCTTCCTTTCCTCTCTTCTTTTTCTCTTTTTTTTGTGGCTCTGGGGGGCTATGTGGACTATTGAGCAAAGATGTTGATGTTGGTAGCCAATCAGAACAAAGCATCAATGTTTTGGTAGTTGGTCAACATTGTTCCCCATGTTGTTTTGTTGCGTCCCCGAGAATAAAAGTGTCCACCGCGCGATCGGCTTGTGCATGGTCTCTGGAGGGGGCGAAGGTCCAAAAGTTGGGGCTAAAACCTACTTTCTCAACAAAGAGCTTAACATTTCACCAAAAATCCCTTCAGAAACAGTGTAAAATTTGGCTCAAGGGCAAGCTAGAGCTCATTTCAGAAGTGTAGGCGCATCTAAACCATAATCTTTAGAGAATTTTTGATTTTCATTCCTTCAAAACAAAACTTGCCTCCGACTTTAAACTTTTGATTTTAAAATGTTCTTTAGAGAAAAGGCAATGCTCAATTTAATTTTCATTAAATTTCATATTGTAACATGAGAAATAATGTTGAAAAATTCCAAATATTATCGGTCTAGGTGCGCCTACACTTCTGAAACAACCTCTAAACGACCTTCTTTGGCCCCCATTTAATCCACCACTGTCAAAGAATACTCACAAGGGGAGGCTCAGAAGTTGCTACCTCAAATTTAGAAAACAATCGTGCAAAAATGTAGTTAAAATAAAACTATTACGCTCTTGTCTCTCACTTTTTGACGAGACGCCTATTTAAGGTGTCCGGAGAAAATTTGCAAAATTTGCTTCAAGAACCGGAGTGAAACAGTGGGCTGAGTGTGTTTTGTATTTCAACACTTATTCTCTCCATATTCTTTATGAGGCAGCTTGGCCCAGTGAATTAGGGTTGGGAATTATAATGTGCGGGTGCGCAGGCTTGGGGGAAGGAGCAAACTTCTCTGAATTTTAATCAGGCCTCAGATTTTAAGTCGAACGTTTGCTTTTCAAGTGGCAACTTAGGAAGTAAAACGTGGTCAGTTTAGAATCTGAAGGTACGTTTGACCTTTCGGTCTTTCTACTTTCAACGCTGATGACGAGATCTCCTCTTAGGTGATATGCATCATAAAAAAAGAATTATTATTGGATTAAAGCCTCACCGTTTTCTACCTGGTTTCAGGAAAGAAGCTGAAAATATGGTAAACATAATAGCGGACTTAGAAAAAATACTCGCGACGAATGAAAATTATTTATTGGGAGTTTGGATAAAAGCTGCCAGAGATATGGGATACACTCCGTTGGTAAGTTTTTCTTCTCAGAAGGAAATAGCGATGAAGTCATAATTCAGGTTTGGGTTTAGAGGATCTTGCATTTTCTAAATTCAAATTTCAGTGATGTACTTTTGCATTCAATTCGGCAAATAACATTCTTGAAAATACCCTAAAACAATATTTTACTCTGATAAGGTGATCGAGGCAAAAGTTTTCCAGATTTCAATCCGATGGATGGCCGCACTAGTCGCTTTTCGGAAAAGTCGTGTTTTTAGCATTTCAAATTGAAACTGAAGAAAAAACGCAAAATCCAATAACATCAGCACCTGCGAAATTTTTTTATGGATTTTTTGAGCCCAAAATGAGCTAAATTGGTTAAGAATTGAAGCCGTAAATTATGTAAATTGTACCGCCATAAGCTTAGTGAGTGAGTGAGGGCGAGTGATAATATGTTCAATGTCCATCTATCTCACTCGCATTCATTGAGGCTTATGGAAAGTTTCGTATTTCAAAATTTCCGGCTTTGTTTTTGAGTGTTTCAGCTTAAAACTTTCAGGGTATCTTCCTGAAGTATGCTCGCAGGTGCTGACGTTCCTCAAATTTGTGTTTTTAGAGCAAATTTGTCAATTTTAGCCAAAAACTGTTGACTTTGTGAGCAGCGCGACGTGGTGTCTATGATTGGAACTAATCGACCCTGGAATCATCTTAAGACCTTTGAGTACTTGCATTTTTCAGTTGATAATTTCTGATGAACGAAATAGTGTTAATCAATGGTTTTGATAGTTCATAGTTCTTTTTGCATTCAGGTCCATAATTAAGTTTCGATTTACTGTATAACATAATTGAATGAAAAAATTCAAACATCCATTTTCAAGCA
Organism: Trialeurodes vaporariorum; assembly: GCA_011764245.1. NCBI lineage: Eukaryota > Metazoa > Arthropoda > Insecta > Hemiptera > Aleyrodidae > Trialeurodes > Trialeurodes vaporariorum. The sequence goes on from VMOF01000388.1 coordinate 75,304,587, forward strand.
ATAAAAGAACGTAAATTAAAAATAGTCTCAATTGAGTTGGCCACGCCATCTTTGAACTGTGACAAAAACTATCTATGGTTTTAATATTCCAGCACTAATCAGGAGCAATCGAGAAAAAGTGAGGTAACGTGCATAACATCTGCTTTCCTCAATTGATCAATAAATGGAAAAAGATTTTTTGTCAATATTTTAAAGACTTATAATTCCTGTGGAGCACTAGCTTTCTTCAGAAATATCAGTTTGAATCTTTTGGAATGACTAAAATGGTTTCACGTTTCATTTCAAGTTATCCTATGAAATGGTGACATCCACTAGGTAGGAGAAAAGCTGAACACCCCTTTTGAGAACTTCTATTATCATAAAATGTTTTCTCTTAAGATGAATCCAGGGTCGATTAGTTCCAACCGTAGACACCATGTCCCGCTGCTCGAAAAGTCAACAGTTTTTGGCGAAAATTGACAAATTTACGCTAAAAACACAAATTTGAGGAAGATCAGCACCTGCGAGCATACCTCAGGAAGATACCCTGAAAGTTTAAAGCTGAAACACTCAAAAATAAAGCCGGAAATTATGAAATAAGAAAATTCCCAAAAGCCTTAATGAGTGCAAGTGAGGGAGATAGACATATTATCACTCGCACTCACTCTCACTCACTAAGCTTAGGGCGAAATGAATTTCATAATTTACGGCTTCAATTCTAAACCAATTTGGCTCATTTTGGGCTCAAAAAATCCATAAACAAATTTATGCAGGTGCTGACGTTATTGGATTTTGCGTTTTATCTATGGTTTCACTTTAAAACGCCAAAAACACGACTTTTCCAAAAAGCGACTAGTGGCGCTATTTATCGGATTGAAAACTGGAAAAGTTTCGCCTGGAATCACCTTAATATTGGACACCTCTACACTGTACATTTTCAGCGGATCAATGAAAAACTTCTCATAATAAATTAATATCCTTTCCACAGTGCTCTCATCTAGTATTTTCTCATTACAGGAAGCTAATTTATATGAATACAATGCACGGAACCAAATCACGCTCTGGGGACCTAGCGGAGAAATCTTAGACTATGCGACAAAACAGTGGTCAGGTACAAACGAATGTTTCATTTCAGTCTGGCTTGGACCAAAAAATGTATGATCCCGGCAGTGTGCGCAAGTTGAATTGCGTGCGGTCTCAACCAACCAGATAACCTAAGCTTGTCACATAACCGTGCGTAAGTTACGCTCGGGACCTAACATTATTTGGTCCCTGCTACTTAAAAATTAAATTACCTATTCTCCATTGTAATATTTTTAACCAATTAAATGCTTTATGTTTTCAAAAATTGGTTTTCAAGTACTGCAACATGTAGGCTCCAACAGAGCTCGTTCTTTGTTGAGAGGATTCTCATGCAGCAGTTCTAAATTACACTGACATGCCAACCCATAATTTCAGTGCAAATCGTTACTGCACAGCTCTTGCTGTGAGCAATGTTTTTTCATTTTACAATATATTTAAATTTTAAAATGTTGTGGGCAAATTACAATATGTCAGAACTAAGTTCAGTGTGCCTGCGACAATTGCATTTTTCCCCTAAGTTGAGGATTGCCTGTAACAACTACATTTCGTTTCACTAAAACAGTTTGCTTCTTTCATTGTTTTTTCAGGAATTGTATCGCATTACTACGCACCTAGGTGGAAATATTTCATAACTGCATTGAACTCTTCCCTAATCGACAGTATTTCGTTCAATCATTCGCAATTTGCTATAGATATTTTCAAGCATGTCGAGCAACCCTTCAGTTTAGATTTGACAGTCTTCCCCAATGTACCTGTTGGTAAGACGAAACTTCTTTGTTCTCATCTAATTTCTCAGTTTTTTAAGCATAGATTGACAGTCAAAAATCAAAGGAGTCAAGATTCGCTTGGTATTCATTCTTGTTAAAAATTTTGCTTGCAATACATATTTTCATGCATCATTGTTTTACTTTTTTACCATACATATTTGACAACAACAACAAAATTCCTAATAAGGTTTGAATGAAATTGATAACCTCAATTCTTTTGAAAGTTCATAATCTAACTTTTGATGCAAGTTTTTGTTTTTAACCCCATACAGTCAAAACGTTTTTAAACCACAACCCCCCCCCCCCCCCCCCTCATGAGGAATTCAGGGCTGACCCAACACTATTTAGACATTCATTAGGATCGCCTGCGTCGGGTCCCTCCGGCCACTCGACATAATATACCTAAATAGACGGCTAAATATTGTCATTTCGGGTCAGCCCCAATTTACGACCGGAAAGGGTTAAGTAGAATGTAATTTAAAAAAGAGTTAGTGATACAGGGTGTTGACAAGAATGGAGTTTTGAACGTTCCGGATTTTTCTGACCTTTTCTTCAAAACTTCATAACTTTTCACCCGAGTTTCTTAGAAAATGCGGTAGGTTTCGATAGATTTCAAAAACGCACCAAAAAAAGTCAAAAAGTTTGATTTTACACCGTAAGTCTATAGCGAGAGAATTCATTATTACGTTCTTTAATACATGCATTTAATCCCTATCAAAACATAACTTTTGAAAAAACTGATTCTTGAGCATACTTATTTTCTTTTATTTTCTTTTCCTTTCAGGAGACACAATTGAAGTAGCCGATAATTTGTACAACCAATGGCATAACTTGATGCCAGTTTTTAACCTTCAACTCTCGCTGGAAGACCATAAGGAAGTTGTTCTTGTTTAAACAACCATTTTTACAAGGAATTTCGTGTTTTTATGCTTCGGAAAAATTAACTAAATCTCACAAATCTTCGGCTTTAGTGAGTTCTTTGCAAATAAAGTTGTTTCCAATCATTAGGTTGTTCTGTAAAGCGGTGATTATGAACATTCAAATTGTGACCGACTTGAGTCAATGAACAGAAGCATTAAAACTTTGAGGTACATGTGTACGATGAGGAGCCAATGGAGGCAAGGAGAAAAAAAATTTGGTCATGAGAACTGAACTTTGGCTCATATGGAACACCGAGGTGTTCGGTTACAGTAACCAAAGTTTTCGGTTGGGAGTACTGAAGATTGTGGTAAGTGTGACTAATACTATGACTCACATTTTGTTCCTACTGAAGGACTTCCGTACTCCTAACTGAAGTTTCGTACTCACAACCGAAAACTTTGGTTACTGGAACTGAGGCTCGGTGTTCCATATGAACCGAAGTGTTTTTCTCCGTGTGCAAGGGCTATGAGTGCAATCCTATCCGAATAGTGTGACCTTGGATCATAGCTAAATGGACCGCTCAAAAGGTCAGCATTGGATGGCTCTCAACTCACCATTTCAGTTCAGCACTTATTGTCATTCGGAGAGATATTGACTTCTATTCATTTGTAAGGGCATGGGTTCTAACTAAAACAGTCCTATGTTAATCAGAAAAGAGATTGGCCCCTTCCTTTCTATTGTTATGGAGGAGAAAAGGTTTTAGATAACTGTTGGGGATTTCTCTCTAGTATCCTTGCCTACTTAGCCTGACATTTACTTTGGTTTAAGGGATTTTTTTCTGGGATTCATATGAACGCACCCTGCGTAGCGCTAATGTTTGACCCTCTGGAAATTTTTCTTCAAACGTTCATTAAAGCTGCTATGAAAGTTGTCAAATTTTCTCAATTGCACAATCTGAGAGTTCTGATTCAAGATTTTTTTATCAAAGATTCTCATCAACTCTTTGGTAAACAGTGCAAACTTATCAGGTACGACACGCCAACTGCCCCTTAAAAATTTAGTGTCTGGTTAATGATGGGACTTAAGAAATAATTATGTACCAGCAATTGATTTTAATTTCCATTTGTTTTTAGGTATCTTCTTTTATTTCCGCCTGATGGTTCATCTTAATTTCTTGATGGACTGCGCTTTGCAAAGTTATCACAATGTGCGTTGTGCGCCAGCACTTATCTGATTGTGAGACAGAGTGAGACATTGCGCCTGCAATACCTAAAGAGTTTTAGCCAACGTCAACTTTTGGTCGGTGTCAGATAACAGCATGAAGCTGTTAAGCCGTAGGAAGAGGAAAGTAGGAGGCAGGGAACTTACATTACTAAGCATTCTGCTTCTATATTCTGTTTTCTACCCCCCCCTCCCCCCCGCCAGTTTCCCATTTTTCCCTCTATTAATATTATGTTTCTCAGCAGTATTCAATTTGACTTTTTCATCACTTCTGAACATATTTTTTTTTTACCAAAACAACTGGTTTTTCTTGTCTCAACTAATAAATTTTCCTTTTGGATTAATTTGAAAGAATTGAATGTTCGTTTTCTTCAAAATGGTTGGAGGAGACTGCGCTTGGCTCATGGGTACTGGTTTTAAACAAATTTTGATAAAGTTGGAAAATGTTGTGTGTGAGTGTCTTCAAGTAAAAAGCTCTTGAGGACCTGAAAATGATAATGACAGGTTTTCAGATTTTCGCCTCTATTCCAGGGGTGCAAAATGTTCCAAAACTTCGGAAGTTTCACGCGATCCGTGACTTATTTCCTCACAGGATTTTAAAAAATTTCCTCACAAAAATTTGAAAAAGATGCATTTTTTTTGGTTATTTTAACATTTCAACACCGTATGTTCGCAAAATGACCGATATTTTCCCATTTTTTACACTATTTTCTTTGGAAATCCTTATAGCCATTATTAAAAAAAAAAAAAAAAAAAAAAAGGACCAATTTCCTCACTTTCCCAGAAATTTCCTCACTTTCACGCGATCCGCGGATCGCTAGATCAGGCACATTTTGCACCCCTGCTCTATTCTAGGTTGGCACTATTTTCTTGGTGTGCAGAGCTTTTGGATGCAAAAACCGAGCTATTGGGATGGCTCATAACCTCATCTTGATGCGCAATGATACAACTGCTTTCCTTACCCACCCTCCTATCCACCCATTCACTTGTTCACAGAGACAAGTTGAGACCCAGCAAAAAGCTTGTGACAGGTGTCCAATTTTGGTGGGGAATCATCATAACGACAGCAAACAGTCGCCTTCTGTTGAGTGATAGACGTAGGTTAGGTTTTCTTCATGGTTTAAATTGGCATTTTTTTTTTGGACGGATTGACAGTTTCTGACTGAATATTTCAAATTCATATGCCTTTATCAATTGAAGTTTTGCCTTCAACGCAAAATTTCGTGTAGATTTCGATTGGAGCAAAGCTCACCACTCAACAGTAGGCGATTGTTGGCTGTTGTTGCGATGAGCCTCCGAACGAAAGTGAACCCATTTTCCTTCCCTCACTTTCACAACATGGGAAGCATAGCATGTGCTGGGTCTCTATTTGTCCCTGCTTGTTCGCTATTTCCAGGATTTTTGCCTCGTTCTACCATCCAGGATTTCAACACTTCCTTTAACTGACCACCACTTTTATGGAGATTGTAGAGCAAAAAAGATATTGTTGAATTGTAAATAGTTAGAGGGAGGCATAGCCGTAGCCAGGATATTGTCTTTCTCTCTCTTAGCCCATTTGAACGCATGTGTTAGAAAAGGATGGATATAGGGGCTGTCACGTGACTTCAGCCCCTCTTTCTGTCCTTTTCTAACACATAAGTATAAATGGACAAAGAGAGAGAAAGACAATATCCTGGCTACAGCTATGGAGGAAGGGTCAAATTGAAGAAACGAGGCAAAAATAGAGGGAGGGGTGGATGAGATACTAAATTAGAGAGCAACTGTAAATACGTACTTATTGATGCATGCAAAAATGAGACTTGGCCAAAAATATGAGCCGTTCAAATAACACAGTCTATTAATCCAAGAGCATTGTACACCGAAAAAATAGTGTCACCTTCAGATTCGAACGCTTTAAAAACGTGTCATTGAAATTTTTTCAGCTTGTGAGAGCTTTTTCTCCGGAGACACTTATCCACAAGTTATTTTAGTATCATCAAAATATACCATGAGTTGGTTCCCGTAAGCCAAGTGCTATCTGTTTTGAACATGTTCCCTGGATATCAGACCATCCTCAAACCTGGGTTTGTTGCATACTCTGATTTAGGTCTAACTCCATGGGAAACCCTACCTTATGAGCCTCTTGGCTCCATACAGGCTTGCATTATCTGTTACTTTTTATGATTTAGATAAGAAGTTTTGTGTATTACTATCAAAAACATTTGCTATGAATCAGGAGGAACAAAAAAGTATGTAAACATCAATTGTAACAGATTAAACAATCTTGTATCACGGGTGCCAGTAAAAAATTGTCCAAAGGAAGGGCAAATAGACTGATTTAGTTGAGCGATAAATCGTATTGATTGCTGTCCGAGGGCCTCTGGTTCCAAACAAACTCTGGTTCAATGTAACTTCCCCATGAGCGGATTTTTGAGCAAAAATTTTAACTATTAAATCAAGAAATTAATGCGACCTTTTTGCGATTATGAATTCTACACCCTCGAAAATGCTTAATTATGCCTGGCTCCTTGACTGAAATTGCCAAAATTAACAAGATATTACAGATGAAAAGTTGCATTTGAAGGTTAGGCCGGAAATCCCGCCAATTCCACAGCAACATTTGGATGATTCCAACCTCCAAATGCATCGTTTAATCTGCAATCTCTTGTTGATTTTGGCAGTTTTAGTCAAGGAACCAGGCATTACTAAGCAGTATCGAGGATTTAGAATTCATGATCGCAAAAGGGTTGCATTAATTGTTTGATTTAGTAGCCTAAATTTCCATTTAAAAATGCTCTTATGGGGAAAATGCATTAAGTCAGAGTTTGTTTGGAACCGAAGGCCCTTGGACGGCAATAGGGCAGTTACAAGGGTCTGAACTGTTGCGTTTTTTGTAAAGAAAATGAAAGTACTTGATAAGCTGAGTACAAAGATGCCTTTGGCTTCTAATTACGTCCCATTGTTCCGAAGATGCAATTTTGGCGCAAAATACATTGTGTTACATGGGGATTCCGCATAGTAACATCACTACGCCCACCATTTTTTCCAACTTCACACGTGTGTATCTCCAAAACCAGGACACTCAGGAAAAAACCAAAGGCACCATTGTTCTCAGCTCATCAAATACAATTATTTTCTTTATAAAAAACACGCAGTTTCAGACCCTTGCAACTGCCCCATTGATACAATATATCACTTTACCAAAACAGTCTATAGTCATGGTAGCCACCAAACTAGATTTAGAGGGGCAAACTCAAAATTTCCCCAATATTCGTAAGATTTTTTATCATGATTTGGGAAGATGCCTTGTAAAAAGCATAATTTCAAATTAAAAATTAGTGACCTTAAAGTCCTCGGTAATTGCCAAAACTTCCCATGATTTCCCTACTCCACCAGATTTCCTGGGTTTTTCCAGCTTCACTGGTGTGTAACAATCTTGCTGATAAGATTGATCAAGCAAAATAACTTATTACATAAGTCTAGCATGACAACGTTCTTGATGAACAATGGAGTGAATTAAATCAGACCACAAGTAGTTAAAAAAATAATTAATTTATTAATAGCTAATTAAATTTATGAAAATACCTATTTACAATAAACAAAACTCTTTACTTACCTATGTAGGCAAAAATAAAAAGTCAAAATATACTTGACCAGTACCTGATGCAACCAAATGATGAATGCTTAAACAGCTCATTTGTCTCTGACTAATTTTATAGTTTTGTTGACAAATTTAATCATTCTTTTAGTATCTATTTTACCATCTTGAGACTTCTGTTTGATTTTCTGCATTTTTTCTTCTTTTTGTTGCTGGAAAAAACCAACGGAAAAAATTGATTAGCGTAATTTAACAGATAACTTGAAGGATTAGGCAAGCAGAATGTTTGAGTCATCTGAAAAGTTGAAACTTACAAAATCTGGAACAAGCAATTCTGGAAAAGAGTGAAAGAGTGCCAAGTCTCGCTTAAAATGCAACCATTCAGATGCAGTTATAACTTCATTCATAAAATTCTTAACAAAAAAAACCTGCCTATCTACAAGAGCTGCTAACGTGCCTTCGGATGGAACAATATCTCTATCTTGCATGTATGACTACAGAAAGCACCCTAGTTACGCGCTTAAAATATGCAATTTCTACTTGTTCTTAAGGTGATTCCGGGGTCAATTAAGTTTAAACCGTGGACACCACGTCACATTGCTCAAAAAGTCAATAGTTTTCGACTAAAAGTAAGGTCGCGCCGGCTATCGATTTTGCCGGATAACCAGAGATGGGCCGGATAACAGTGCTGGATATCCGGCCGAATTTTTGGGACTCAGCAGAGCGCTACGGTTGAGCGACAAATTTTTATGTTTTTTTAGTGAAAATAATCCTCAAAACTGTTAGGTACTGTGATGTTTACCGTAACATGATCGAAAATCGAATCAGAATAACTGAAAACAGCGCAGTTGACCCATTCAACAGTTACAGGGAACTTTGAAAATCACAGAAGAAAACAAGAGGAATAAACAAAAAAAAACTGATTAAAAGACATACCTCTTCTTTACGCACTTCCCTTACTTCCCATCTCTCTCGTCTCCTTTCTTTTCGTTGAGCTTTCCCTTTTTCATTGGCTTTGATCAATTTTGCTTGAAGTTTTCGCTGATTTTCTATTGTACGCTGTTTCTCTTCCTTCATCTTTTGACGTTCTTCGCATGTGTATTTGGGCTTATTTTTTCGACAATGGTATGGTATTATCCTAAAACATGAAGGTGTTCAAACACATATATGATGAATACAGCTCGAACCAAACTTGAATTGCATGTACCTGATAAGATGCAAGGCTATAAGAAGGGCAGCTCAGCTGGGTGAATCGACCGTGGCCTTCGACTGATAACAAGTGAGGTAGGTCTAGAGTCTGAAAATAAATGTTTCTGACTCTCTTCTCTCTTGGACTAAGTTTGCTCTGTACTGGAAGGTGGCGACTGGCATAATTACACATCCTTTAAACAAGAATTTCATCTAGGTGGACAAATTTTTTTGCTGGGAAAGAGGGCGTTTCACGAAAGTTGGCCGATGACAGATGGGTTAGTTAACTGCGCAGAAACTAGTTTGCATTCTTGCGTATATGCAAGAGTGCAAACACGTCTTCGCGCAGCGAGCCATGTGATCGGCCATTGTCCTTTTCTCTTGAAACAAGCTTTAACAACCTTTGAATGCAATTTCAACAATGTTTCAATGGCACCAGAAATTACCAGGCTCGATATTCAAGAAAGGGCAATTTCAGTCTGTTGACTACGATGCTGTCTTTGTCTCAAAAACATCAAAACTCTAAATACAGATTTGTATGCCAGGGTTGGCGTGCACTAGATTGGGCCTACTCACAAGTCATAACACCATGTGAATCACACTTACCCACTGGCTAATTATTCAGTCTAAGCCTCCACAATAGACACATTAAACTTCAGTCCTATGTATGTGTTGAAATAGAATAGACCCATTTGGAGTGGTTAATATGGCCTCATGACGCTGTTTGAACCAGTTAGATTAATTTCTACCTGCTATCACACAGAACGGAAACTCCCATAAGAGCCAATGGAAGCAAGTTTGGAATTTAACGGCACCAATAGGCAACATTGTCGTCCCATATCCCAACACAAAGACTTCTAATACTATCTAGACTGGGCATATGGCCGATTTTAGGGCGGGGAAAATGAAGTGGAAGAGTGGGATGAAAATTGCATGTTGCTCCTCGCTACGCCGCAACCACCATTACAGTATGTGTTAAGATTTTCAGAAATACATTGAAGTAAATGCGAAAATTAATTTTTTTAAAAATTAATTAAAAATACTAAAAGAAATATTTGTCCATAAAGCTTGATACCATTTGAAAGCTCATGATATGCAGATTCCGGGTTGGGCTGATTTTACATGTGATTTTTGAACGAGAAACATTCTACAGGGGCTTAAAGATAGGTACCAATTTTCCACAGAATGTTTCATAAAATTGTTTTCTTTGTACCGTTTTTGAATGGATACAGCTCAAAAAAATAAAATTTATAAATTATTGGGACACACAATAATCATAACTTTAATCATAACATAGATTACGTAAAATTGAGTATATACACCTATGTGGGTTGTCTCAGCGGGGTACCGAAACGGTGGAACACCCCGTAGAATCGAGGAAAATTGACCTAACTTTGAGCCTCTGTAGAATGTTTACAATTGAAATAACGGTATACAAACCGGAATCTGCATATCATGAGCTTTCAAATGGTACCGAGTTTTATGAAAAAATATTTTTTTCAGTACCTACCATTAACTAATTTTAAAAAAAAAACCATTTTCCCAATTAAATCAATGTATTTCCGAAAATCTTAGCACATACTGTTATCGTGGTTGCCTACCGATCGGCTTCAATGAGCAGGCGTTATGTCCAGTCTAGTATAAGAAGTCTTCGTCCCAACATGGCAGACGTGATTGATTTCTGTTGAAACTCATTTATTTCTGTAAATTCTGGATAGAAATCATATTTTCCAGCCTCACTTTTATTCTACTGCCATTTCAGAATGAAAATTTTGAATTTTGCGGATCATGTCCTTTTTTTTTCCGCGCGCGAATCCAGACATAAACATCCTACATCCCATTATGAGAACGCGGAATGAATTTGCTTCAAAACCCGACAGAGTTTCCGTTCTGATTGTATTATTCTGTGCTGCTATCTGAGTTGTCCAAAAGTTCGAGACAGCCGCTGAGGGCATCAGCACTCACTTGTCTCTCACCGTGGCTCTGACAGTTCCCTTGAGACGAACTGTTTCTTTGGACCCCCTCTAAAGCAGTCTGGATGGGTTTCAGAAGCCTCGGTAGAGGTCCAGATCTGGAAAGCAGGGGATCTTCCATCCAGCAGACTGATTACGTACTTTGAGCCAACAAGACGACAGGGATCGACACTGTATGTTGAAGTAAAGTCTTGCAACACGACAAAGCCCGAAAAGTAGAGGATCATCCATGATTGCTGCATTGATGATGGCACCATGGTGCCTTATGTACCGGGCCGGTGCGGACCATTGGGACTGATACAATTAATTGTTTCTTGTTCTGACGTGTTTGCAGAAAGTAGGTAAACAGTCTGCTGTATCCACCTAGAGCTACGTTAGACATGCATGATTACTTACAGTTTCTCATCATGAGGTTTCCAAGTTTTGAAAACGTAGGGAGTTTGCTTTGGTCTTCCTTTCCGTATTAATTTCATTTGAGTGAGGAGTTTGTTTTCGTCCACACTTTCGTCTGATGAGGAGCTCATCTTGATTGAGTTGAGAGAAGGAACTAGCTGTACTCTAAAACATAAAGTATATGCTGACCAAACACATGAGAATTCTTAGTGAGGGCAAGGCTATTAGTGATTAAACGCACTCAAAAGCTACAATAATTAACGCAAAATCAAAAGCAAAATTTGCAGTGACAAGGTGGAAATAAGGAATAACCACGCGTATGATTTAGGTTATGACTTATGTTTGCTCATCAGCCAGCTGTTGAACGGTGCAAACGGTGATTTATTATTGCCAAGTCGCCAGTAAAAATATTCTTGATTTTTAAAAGAGATAGATCAAAAATCCTTGAAAAGCTCTTAATATCTACTTAAAATTTCCGCCAAATTTAACGAACGTCTGAGAGTTGGAATAAATCCCCAAGACCGTCCTCAATTTTAAGAAAGAAAATTGCCGATTCGAAATTTTTTTGGAGAGCCGGCAACATTCAACACAAGTTCGATTCCTTGAGTTCGATCGTCTTCCCCGGAGTTTCGTGTTCTTCATGGTTAGGTCTACCAATTCTTTGATATTGATCGGAAAAGTTGTTTGAAATTTGAAGTCTTCTAGTTCGGATCTGCAAATAAAGTTCCTCAGTTCTCGTGCTGCCACAACCTTCGTTAGCTCAAAATTTTCTCATGGAATATATTCTCGAGGATCTTGATAGTGGTCTAGAATCAATGGCGGAAGGAAGCAAAGACTTGACGCCAGAAAAAATCCGCTCTAAAGCCGGAGAGTGTTTGGACGACGATGATGAGGATGAGGTAAATTAACCCTTTCAAAGGCAGACGCACCCTTTATTAAAATGTATCCACTAGTCACGTTCTTATGCCATGCACTGATTAGAGACAGTGTAGCCTCTGACAATATGTACTTACTCCTGAAACCTGCGGAGTGTAACACATGTGAAGTGCTAAGTAAACCAAGAAATTTCCTTCGATTAGCTATCTCGACGCAAGATTTCCCAACCCAAATTGGGCTCTACTCGAGTTGAGATGTGCGCCTTTACAGTTATACTACCTTAAATTTGGGTTCAAAGTTCGAACCTTTGTCAAGCTGGCTCTATCGGGTAGCAATTCGTTGCGTGAACGTTCCGAACCTACAATAATATCGCCACTATTTTTGTCAATACAACAGAGGAGCAGAAGGAAAGATTTCTTGACAGGGGTTTAAAAACAGGAGGAAACTCAACTGTTCATGCTGAGTATATCATATTCAGCTGCTCAGCGCCCAACCGAACAATTGCTAGCAGTAAACAACCCTAGAAAATGTTGATTGTTCCCAAGGCATTAGAATAGTAGATGCAAGCACTTTTAAACCGGTAGGCATGTAACGTGACGCTATGTTATAGGTTGTCCCAAGAATGATTGGACTTGACAACTGTAGTTTTAAATGAAAACATCAGCTTCCATCCCCAGATAGAGCAACCTGATTGGTTAGGAGTCGTAAGAAGCTGATGTTTTCATGAAAACCATAGAAGTGTCAAATCCAATCTTTTCTGGGACAAGCTATAGTGTCCACTTCGCACAAACACTGAGGAGTGTGATTGGCAACTCATTTGAATAGAAGAGGAGAGAGGAGGAGCATCTGAACTGGATTAAGAAAATGGGCCCAAGTACCTAAACACCGCACTCCGGGCCGCTTTTAAGACAATTACGAATCATGGTTGTTAACTGATTGCCAGTTACATCAGACATACAGATTAACAGACAGTTCTCTTTCACGACCGCTAGTTCACCGTCAGTCGGCATTGCAGCAGCCATTATACATATTAACAGCCATTCAACTAGATTCAGTCAATCAGAGCCGACTATTTATTTATTTATTAATACAAATTTAACAAAAATAAAAGTAAAGTAAGAAAATTTTCCCCTACCGCAAGCTAGCTCGAGTGGCAAGTCCACTAAAACATAAAGTAACATCAGAGAAATAATAATAAGATGAAGATAGTAAAAATATGAAATGAAATTAAAATCATAATGAAAATTATAAATTATTAAATTATTTCAAAATGAGGTTGGCAACCTGGCTCAAGGTTATAAAAGGCCACTGAGTATAAAAGTACAAATTTAAATTAAAAATTAAAATTTGAAAATAAAATAAAAACTAAAAATTAAAGTTTGAACTGCACTGAATCTAAATCTATTGTTTGACTATCGAATGACTTTCAATTACCTACAGAGCGCGCTGTGCTGACCATAGATGGTAGTGCCTTGGGTGTAACCTAGAAGTAGCAGTGGCACCGTGGCTGAATTTGGACTTGATGAGCTGTCGGCTATCATCGGCACTTGTCGTCTGCTCCAATTGATCAGAATGCCAGAACATCCACTCTCTAAATTTTAGCAGGTGGAAAATCTATACTCTATCTTAAGTGATAGTTATACGATGAGCAGAGAGTCTTAATTTTGCAATCCGCCATCTGAACGAGAACGTCCACCTGCTAAACACAAAACAGGCCGTCTTAAAAGCGCCCCTCCATCTGTATCAAGATAAATCCAGTTTTAGATTCAAATACTCCCTCAAACAAAACTTAATAAGGTTCTATTGATGTCCAGTCAATCAGGTAGTCATGTTTTGACAAACACCCGATTTTTCTCTTCGTGAGCTCATCATTCATTAATTTCATTATGAATACATTACATCAACGTGGTTTGAAGATTTGTCAAATAGTCGTGCAATTGTTCGATGGATGATTACCAGTGGAGAGAAGGCCTTATCTTGTCTTTCATTTTAGGAACACTATCTAATTTATCAAATGTTTACTGTCACAGGATGTCGAAGATGAATCACTAGCTGAAAGATTATGGGGATTGACTGAAATGTTCCCTGAGAGGCTTAGAAATACTACACATTCATTATGCGAAGGCTCCAAATCCATGGTCAAAAGTAAGTTTGCTGGTAAAATATGATTTGTTGAAATACGTCCTTCTGAGCTTCATTTATTTTGAATTGCAAGTTTCCAGCCTGTTGGAGAGGAGTGATTGATTTCTCAAAATCCTGCTATACTGGGTGGCCGTAAACTCATGTGCCAAACTTCGGGAGGGTTTTCTTTTTTTGTTTAGCAAGACTTTGGTTTGCTAGGAATACAGGGTGTGGATCCAAAAATACTCCTTCTCTGAGCCAAAACCCTCTAAATTTTATTTATTCACTTAGTTATTTAATATTTATTTACTAGCAACATGCATTTATTTATTTTGAATTGCAAGTTTCCAGCCTGTTGGGAGAGGAGTGACTGATTTCACAAAATCATTCTATACAGGGTTTTGAAATATTATAAAATGTTATATGATTTGCTCCCTGTATTGTAGCAAATGTTTCTAATAATGTTGATCCTGATCTACTTTGTTGCAGCATTGTATCATTTCTCGCGATTATCAGCATGGATATTTTTCAGCTCGTCCACTATTTTAGTTGCACCAATAATCTTTGAAGTGGAAAGATGTCAGATGGAAGAAGTCCAGAAGTACCAACAGAAACAGGTAAAGGTTAAGTTCTAGAATTCACTGATGAAAGAAAGAATACAAGGGGAATGCAAATCCAATTTTTCCAATCCGAATCTTAACGTCAAATTTTTTTGAATCTGAACCCGCGGGGTAAATATACAAGAACTGTCATTTTAAAGTGTGGTGCACATATTTCCTCTATGATAACAAATTAAATTTAAGTAGGGAAAATAGACTTGTTACAAGTTCCAAGTACAATTCCAACTTCAATCATCATCCTTGGAACTCCTGTGTGTTATTGTTTCATTTTGATAATTTGTTGACACAAATATCGATTTTCAAACCTTTTACAATCATTGCGAAGAATTGAGGAGATTGAGACGTAAGAATTCGAACAGACGCCGTCAGTGTTTACTGTTTATTTGTTTATGAAGTGAGGTGTGATGACAGTCAGCCATGATTTATTTGAATGTGCTGCGCTAACCCCGCGAAATATCAAAGTGGTGGAAAGATACAGGGGTGAATAGTGTTTAGTGTTTTTCGCAACTTGTGAGTTGATTCATTTATTAATGAATATTAGTGTTCTCTGATGCTGACACTGTCATTTTTAAGTCTGTTCCCATTTGAAACAATATGTAAAAACGCTCTAGCCGAAGTGTGCAACAGACCCATTTAATTTGAGCTTTTAAGAGCTAGGTTGACTGTCCTAATGTTGCTCCGCGGTGGCGGCTTGACCCTCGTCATTCTGTGTTCTCTGCTCAAACCCTGTGTTGCACTGATGTCTCTTTTGAAAGCACTGAAATTTAACTCTTTTTTTTCTTTTTCTTTTTTCCAGGCTTTGTTGGGTCCTGGCTATGCAGCTCCACGATAAATCTCACTTCAGTGTCTAGTCTTTGTTTTGTTTTATAGAGTGGTAAAAAAGCGAAAGTCGAGCTCTAAAATCGGAAAAGCACCCTCCATTTGTTTTCCTCTCTTCAACTCTTATTCGACCATATTATTACGTTATTTTATGACCGTATTGTTATCAGTTAGTCGCTTCAATCACTGTGAACTTTTTCTTGCATTTGAACAATTATTTTTTCTAGTGACTAATTTTTCTTCTCCCAGGAAATCTCCCTTAAAATATAGCTATCAATTTTTGCATTTTTCACCGTTTGTGTGGGCCATCTTTCTTTCTTGTTTTTGGGAAAGGGATTTCTTGTGATGTCTCTGGTTACTTACTCAGGAAAATTTGGAGGCCCTCTGTACCGAGGCACTGTGTAGCAAATCAATGGGAGAGTCCGGACATGACGTAGCAACTTTTAATGTTTATATCTTTGTTAATATGCAATGTAGAAATTTGAAAATGATCTCATTGGTTTTATTTTAAAATCTTCTACAAGAATCACTAGATATAATTAGTTTTTTCACGGTAAAAACATTCAAATTTTGCATTTTTAGTCATATATTCCATGCAGGACCCCTCACATTGACTCGCTCCACCGTGCGAGGATTTGAAGAACTGAATCCATGGAGGGGGCATGGAGTCTTAACTACTTAATTGCGATTTATGGAGGTCACTTATTTGATTAGCTAGAAAAAAGTTAAAATTGAGCTTGTTAAGTACATTTGTCTTTGTGATGCTCAGATATGCTGGATCATGTTTTTCCATCAACAAAGGAAGAGCTTAATACAAAAACATCCTTGTAGTTTTGAGGAAATCTTGTTATTGGTTGAAAGTGTCTGCTTTGTGCCACTCTATGAAGTGGTGAACTCCTGTGGTAAAAGATTAATGCTCTTCTAATTCTATCAGAAGGTCAGAGTCATAGCTTGCTGTGAGGATGATGCATTAATTCACGATTACAGTTCAAAAAATGTTGAAATTGTACTGTCACTAAAATAAAACAGTCACTTTTCTCAAAGGGCGAGGATGATTAACGAGAAAAATAAATAAAGTTGACGAGTTCCTTCATTGAGAGAATCAGTCAAGAAGGGATTCATAAATCAGGCCAGCAAAACGTTCTTCAGCCCCAAACTTTTCCAGCAACTGCACTAATTCCGCTTTTTTTTTTTGCTTGACAAAGTATGGTTTTCCTTGTGTCCACTTTTTTTACTCTGAGGTATGTAAGAACCTCCATTCTCTTTTTTTATTCTCAGTTTGGTTGTCCGCTGCGAAAAGTCAGCATAACAAAGGCTCCCAAATATCCCTATTGACATTAGCTAATGTACTGTTGGACGGAAAGAAATTTTCGAGCATGGTAACAGGATGTTTAGAGTAACTCTCAGACACCATCACTTTTCAAGGACAACACCAGAATCTTCAGGTGACTTCACTGAAATTACAGACCGTGTAACCGGACAGTGATGGTGCCAGATATTCTCCCAGAAAATCCGGGCATCTTTTCAGTGTGTTAGATCGTAAGCATCCTATCAACCTATCTTGAACGACCTCTCTTTATATATAAAGGTGCATCTGGAAAATCAGAGAATTTTATCTGGCTAAGGAAACCATTGTTATAATTTTGTTTCCATTCGTGTCATGACGCACGGGGATAAAGAGTTCAGAAGAACGTGAAAAGATCAAGTGCGAAGTTTCGAAAAACAAAAAGCAAATGTGCTTATTCTAATTTGACAAGCTCTCAAATCTCTGATGTGTACCTCGCAGGGCTATTCCTTCACCTTACTTACACATGCACTGCCAACCCTACTCACTGTTAAAGACTCAAGTTTAGATTCCAAACCTAAAAAGTTTCATCAGATTAAAAGACCAATTTGCACCTGGCGTTGTAGCAAGTTAGTTTTTAAAAACATCATTGGTGTTTCTAGTAAGTTTATACATGGATTAGGGAAAAGCTTTGAAATTATCAGGGAACTTTATAATTAAAAATTGCTGTTGGTGTAGAATTCTTTGTATTTACATATTTAAACCCTCTTTGATTAAGTCCAAATGTGCTGTAGTTCTTGTAATGAAGACTGACAGTATGGCTATTTTTTTGTGTATATAGGAACATATGCACGTTCTTGCAACTATATTGTTCATTCGTAAGTCCTACGAGCTGATCGGGGACTTTATAGTCAAACGGATCAATAAAACTTAATACAAGTGACCTGATAGGGTGAGAGACCGATTTGGGGCAGAAGTCTTTCAAAAACAACTATCCAGTAGCTTCCTTTAGTAAAAGTTGCTCCGGAGAATAATGAAGGACTGAACTGTGGTTTTCGAAAGGCTTCTGCCTCTAATTGGTCTGTCACCCAATCATGTCTCTTGCGTTTAGTCTTATCGATTCGTTTAACTAGAAAGTCCTTGATCACCTTACTGAACTTCATTATAGCTTCATTACTGGACTTCATATATCCTTTATTTACTGGATTTCATTGTGGATCATTACAATGGATTATAGATCCAACTAACTCAGGATTCTCCAACTCAAGACACTCTCAATCTCTGCATTGGCGGATCCAGGAAATTGTCCTTCTGTCTCTCTCTTGCCATTTGAATGCATGTGTTTGAAAAGGATAGAAGAGGGAGCGAGAATCACATGACTGCTCCTGATCTGTCCTTTTCTAACATACGCGTTCTAATGGGAGGAGAGAGAGAAGGGCAAATTCCTGGATCCGCAAGTGAATCCCTGATCATTCATTCAATCATGTTCCACATCCTCATTCTTTACTTCCTAGCTCCAGGTTTACAATCAGACCAATCTCTTTTATTTGTTGAGCTGGTCCTTCTTCTTTACATGACCTTTTGTACAACACGCTCAATGGCCCTCGAAAATAATATTTGTCAATAAATAAATTAAGTATCAAAAGAAACTGATGTCCTTTTTTTTCAACTTCAATATTCAACAAAAGGGTTTATTCAAAATGGGCCCCAATGATTCCCCAAAAAAAAAAGCTCATCATGTTTCCTTGAGGTACATTTTTACCCTCATTTTCTGATTAAGGACTTCCTTGGATTTTTTTTTTTTTTTTTTTTTTTTTTTTTTTTTTTTTTTGTGGTTTGTTGTTGATCCCTAAAATTGGGCCCCTCTACGACCTGAAAAAATTATCACTGGAGGGGGGGGGGGGCAAAGTTTCAAAAAAACTTAAATTTCCCTACAAACAAATGAAACTGAAATTATTTAAAATGCAGTTAGCATGAGTGAATGGCTAATTAATTCTTTATATTTTGTTTCTATCCATTTTTTACCAAAATCTTGCTATTTAGGTTTTTTTGATTTACTGACCCAAAATTCAAAAATTTTCAAATTGTAAAACTTTTTTTCTTTAATTCATATCTTATTCTCTTGTCAGATTAGCTGTTCTCTTTTCGATTTGCTACAAAATCATGTAAACTGCTTGTTTGGAAGATATCTCGTTTTAAAGTTTGAACTTTTGAAAGTCAAATCGAGTCTAAACACCATGACAGAGAAATAATAATAATTGTTTTGTGCCAAGAGGAAAGGGCCCTCTTCAGCTAGCAAAATTTTCAGCAGAACAATTTTTCGCATACTGGGTCGAAACTTGCATTTATATAAAAAAATTCAAACTGCATTTTTTTGTTTTGTTTTTTGTACATTTTTTTTACTGTAGTTAAAAATCCATCGCTGAAACAAACACATTTACTGTGGTTTTTTAAAAAAAATCACTCTTTTCAGATTGCCGAACTTTCAAATGTCATAGCTAGATCAATTTTTCATCTTTTCGGGTGTTCATGGCTTTCTTGGCACAAAAATTACTGGAACAACCTTCTCTTTCTGGAAGTACCAAATTTATAGTTTTTGTCCTGTTGAAGAAAAAGGCCCTCTTCCCTTGGCGTGTTCTATATTGATGCCATCAACTTTAATAATTTGTCTTGTTGGACAATGGCAATTTGGCATCAATGTTTTCCAATCATTTAAATCTATGGAAAATTATTGATTGCAGGTGACACTGTCGGATCAACTGTTTTGCATTGAGTCAGATGGAGGGGAAACATTGTTGCCATATTGCATCTGCCGCTGCTGCTAAGGGATTAGTTTTGGTCGTCACTTTCAATTTTGTCATTTGCTTTTACAAGTGATTGTCAGTGTCAAGGTGCGGTATCACAAATGGTTTAAGCTATGCATTCCACTAAACGGATGTTTCTCACTGAATACAACTGATTCATTCATCTCATTACTCATCCAACTAGAGCTGGACCGTCTTAGCTTAGCCCATTTTTGGCCTCTGGTCAAATTATTAATCATTGCTTCATGGTCGTAGAAATCCCGGGCAGGATACCCTTCAGTTAGAGGGGGCATTTGGAGGTTCTCTGATCGTTTTTTTTAAATTTGACCTCTAGGCAAAATATTGCTGCCTCACAAAGAGAGCTGCTCTACTGCTCTAGGCAACGGCCCACTTGATCATGACCTGAATCCGACAAAAATTTTATAATTTTATAAATTTTAAACTTTTCATGGAAATGAAGGAAGTCAAACAAAACCCCTTGAGTTTTTTTTTATGAAAGGATAATTTTTTTGGAGTAAATAAAATAATTTACAATGCATCAAATGCAGTTTTGGTCGGTTGCTGAATATCTAGCCAGTCCAAGAAATTTTAAGCAGCGCTTGTTTTCATGACATGAATGGGTTCATGACTTTATGTTTTTATGGAAAACTCCAGTGTCGCAAGTATTGGAAACTATAAGGGCGTCTGAGGTTTTGATTCTTATTTCGAACGAATTCTAAAACCCTAGAGAAACGTGATGCATTAATGTCTCAGGCTACTATAATATCTAGAAAATCTGGAGGAAGGGGGAGGGGGGGGGGGCAAAACTTCTAAGCCTTTTAGCAAAGACATTGCCTTTTACGCGCTCTCTAGCTCTCTGGCGTTCTTTGAATTTGCCGCTGAAATCGTAGCAACGTTAATGCAACAGCCATCATCAAAAATCAATGCTAATAAACTAAATGACTAAAATCCGCAACTTGGCAACAGCCACAAGAGCAGCAGAGTGGCAACAGTGAAATCGAAAATCCAGCCGTCTGATTGGTGAATGATGTTTAATTTTTGTGCCTAGGTTCATTTCGCAGCTGTGGTCAGTTATCTCTAGTTATCTTGTAAACATGAATCAACCATTAGCATTTCCGTTCAGTATTTTTCAGTGATTAATCCACATCTACCACGACTATGGGATTGTTTTTCTTTAAAAATGGATGCTGATTATCAGAGGAACTTCCCCGGTGTCAATAATGTAGCTGGTAAGGAAAATTCCCTCTGATTGCTGCGAAGTGAAAGTTTCCCCTGAGCCAATAGTCTTGTTTTGATTACAGCCATGTAAGGATATGGTCTGAAAGGTTCACTCCTCTCTCCAAAATACTTTTTTTCATCTCTATTTATGTGCCTTGTGGCAATCACAGTAAAACTCGTGGCTCAGTTCGATGGTCTCTTTCTTCCAATAAAAAAAAATCTAGCCATTCGATCCTATCGTCAGGAACTGATTCTACTCTGAACAGTTGAGTCACTCGCATGTTTGCCAATTAGTATTCCCTATTTGTTTTCACTTCAACATGCTCTTTTGCCATTGCTGTAAACGTTTTCAGTCGCATTCTAGCTCTCCGTTCCTGAATATGTTACAATAAATGTCCTGCTGACTGATGATGATATCACAATCTACATGTACATTCAGTACTTCGTTAAGTAGACATTTACTTAACCGTCTGGTTTTGAGACTGGTTGTGGTGAGGCAATAAAAGAGAGCATATTTGTTTACTTTCTGAAGGCTGTGTGCTGAAATGGAAGTTTATCTGCATCAAAGTTGGAGCGCTATAATTCGCACCCATGCATCAAAAGTGGATCAGCTGGTGATGGGCAGGGCACTACCATGCGAGGGAATATCTTGAGTAGACAGCTGCAAGGGGCTTTTGATCTGAAAAATTTTGATCCATCTGTTTTAGAATGCACCCTAAAACATTGCTAAAACGTTTATGTTTTTGCAATCAGGGATTTAGAGGGTTACATGTCGCGACGTGCTTTAATGCATTGGGTTATGCATGTGGTAAAATCAGGCGTTCACATACCTCTAAATCAAAAAATTGGGTGTTTTCTTTTGAGCATCAATGTAGTTCAGGACCCTACCTCTGTCCCTGCACTTCCTTACTTGTCACCAGTGTACACTTTTTTGAACTAGTGCCCTGTCTTCTTCTTTTATGTCTGCTCTTGGCTTGCTGTACCTAAGTATGCTGTTCTAAGAATGGTTGAACTTGTCAACCATACAGCATGAATGAAAACATTTAAGCTTGCTCCTGACTGATCAGGTTGAAGTTTGGTTTCAAACGCCTTCGGGGGTTTGAAGCTGACGTTTTCATGCTTGAATTCCCATGCAAGTTTATTGACTGAAAAGGCAAGAAAAGGCGCCTATTGAAACTCATGTAAGTTGAGTATCAGGTTCTGACAAGTAGCAGTGCCTGCTTCTGAAATACATCAAAATGCTTCCGCGAGGAGTCGGTCATAAATGAGTTGAAACTCTGTGCTAATCAACCGCTCGCTGAAGCGTTTTTATGCATTTCAGAAGCAGGCACTGTGCTACTCGTCAGAACCCGATACTGAATGTATGGCAGTTCTAGTATCAGAACAAAGATTGGTCCTTTCTGCTGTTAACCACTGAAGTTGTTTAATATCTTCATTGTTGGGATGAAACTGAGTGTTGGCTTGTCCTAAATTAATATTTGCTTGTCTGACAAGTTGTTTCCTTCGCAATTTTTGAATTGCTGAACTGTAAGCTATGATTTCTAGCAAGTTCTGCTTTTGTTTCAGGAACAGATCAAGAAGAACCATATCCTAGTTTATCAGATTTTCATGATTATGAACCTAATTTGGAGTTTGATGATACAGAGTTAACAGCATCTGTTGCTGCTGGTAAGTTTCTTATTTCTGTGATTCAATTACGAGGCTATTTCAACTGAGCAATACTCACATGACTAACCCAGCATTGTTCATTTTAGAAATTTCCGACCTTCGGAAGTAGTGTTTTGTATCCAGTAATTGGTTTCTGATCCACTTTTCAATCGGAAAACTTTCTGCAGAAGGGGATGAACTTTCCCGTGTCAGCAGAACTACAGAGGAAGCCAGCAGCATTTTTTATTTATTTATTCTTTAATTTATTCATTGAAATACAAGTTTTACAAACATGAAAGTTTCCATGAGCAGTTGGTTCCCTTCTGCAGAAAGCCGTACAGTCGCTAGAGATTCCTATGTAAATTGAAACATATCTCTGTGTTTCCGAAGAGAAAGTGACTTAATAGACAGGAATCTCCCATGATACCTGTGTCGAACCTCCATTATGACCTTGCTGTTATAGCAGATATGTGAGTTTATTACTGAATTTAAGACTTGCTTAGTGTGATTTTCATGATTTTTGCTCGTTTTTACAGCAGATTGAACTATTAATTTGCCCACAGCAAAAGTTTGCAAGAGCTCTATTGCAATAAATGGGTCCTGTGGCGTCGCGTACCATCTGGCAATGTTGCGATTTTCCACTTGAATACACTTAAAATACGGACTCAAGGGAGTGCACTGTGCACCTCCAATGATGTGACCTTTCTCATGAATTTCAATGAACAAAATACAGCCTTGCCAGATTGCACGCGGTGCCACTGAATGGGTCACACGCTTCGTTGGCTGTTCAATTAGCAAAGAATTAGCGGAATGAAAACGTAGAGTAGGTTAGAAGTTTAAATCATTGCTTTCTGCAAGTTAAGGCATTTTAATGTTGCCTGTCATATTGCCTCTGGTTCCACGCCCCAAACCCCATTTAAATAAATTTTCAATCTCCAATTGCAAAATACCTGTGTGTCTTATTTAATCGAAGCTCTAACCCAGTCATTTGATCTGCTATATCATGTTTGCAGTTCTTATTTTGTGAAACTTATAACAAAATTTCTATTGCAAACAAATACTGGTATGTTTTTATACAGAGAGTGAATTGTTGATATTGAATTGTAGAGGGCAGAGCTACAGAGATACAGGGAGAGTTGGGGGAGAAGAACTGAAGGAAGAGTTACATAGTTGCATAGAGAGAATATTATTTAAAATAAAAAAAAATAAAAATAATTAAATAAAAAAATTTGAGTTACACAACTGAATAGAGAAACGAAGCAGAAACAGAGTCGAGTAATATTTCACAAGAGAAAAGAGAGAGAAAAAATATATTTAGAGCAATTTACCTCCTTGAGTGCTGTAGGTACTTCCTTCCCAATTTCGAGAGTTTGTGGCAAGTCGCCATTACTCTCCTCTTTCCTATCCTCTGCTTTGAGAATACTTTGATTGTCTTCCATACCCCTTTTGTATTTATGCAGTCCAGTCGTTCGCTGTGAAATATCAGCATAACGAACCAAGTGTTTGGGCGGCTGGACTTTATTACTACTACTACTACCTCTACCCTCTTGTTTTATTCACTGGCTTCTCTGTACTGTTTTATTCTCGTGCTTTTGCGATGAATTGCACCAGAGTGTTTTTTTAGTAGTAGTTCATTGTGCCTAGAGCTGCTCTGATGCAAATCCAGACAGTTCCATGTCATTGCACCAGTGTGGATTCCAGTGAATAAAAGAAGCGCACCATACCTTATTCCATGGTGACTTTTTAATAGTGATAGTTTCTTCTGTAGATTTGGAAGAGAAAATTGATATAAGTGGGCTGGAGTATTTAGAATCTCCCGTTTCCGATGGGACCATTGAAGAAAATTTTGAAGAGGAGCTAGTAAATGCACCATCCGGTTACGATAGCATAGCTTGCTCAAATCTCCTTGAGGATGAGGATGAAGATGATTTCAGTGATGTCTCCAAATATGGGATTGTAGATGTTGTCGGTGATGATACGGTTGGAAGGAGGATAATAGTCCTTTACGCTTGCAAGCTTCCCAACAATAAGGAGCTGGATCACAGTCGATTGCTCAGGTCAGTATTTTTAAATCATATATGGTTGGGCATAGGCCCTTGTATGCGTTTTATGCAGCCTGAGAATTGTTTACTGCAGACCTCAGCCTACCAATCTTGGAGCCCTAGCATTTTTTGGCGCAGAGGTGCAGGAAATCCTCGATCATGCGATCGTTCGACTGCGTGAAAATTGTGGACACTGCCTGGAAGAACATGAGTTTTCTTTCTTTTTTTTCTTTCTCCCTTTTTATATACTTTGACCAACTAAATAATATTAATTGGGTTAATTCTACGCACTAGGCCAAGCGCGAGTAAGCGCGCTGTTATGAGCCGAAATTTTTGTTAGCATGTTAAAATAAGCCAAAAAATAGTCATCAAAAATTGTAGACATCGTCCTCTGTGTTTGTGAAAATTGTGGAGGCAAAGAAGATTCTGCACCCCTGTTTTGGCGTACACCTACAAAGGTCAAAAGAGCATTAATGAGAAATCAGGAGGCTACCTATTGTTTTTGGCTGACAAGACAAAACATAAAGGAATTAGATTTTTCCCATCTTTGTAAATGGCGTATTTAGGTCTATTAAATATTTTGTAAAAAAAAATGAGCTCGAAATAAATGGAAGCAATGGCAGATACAATACTCGTAACAGACTGTGCCCCAAAACTATTGTACCATGGAAAAATGATAGCATGAGTGAAGAGTCAAAGGTATTACAACGCCCTCCCGGATACCTTGAAAGATACTACAGATAAAAAAATATTTAAGAGAAGACTAGAAAGACATCTGAGCAAATTAGGTTATTACTCTGAGCAAGAACTTCTTAATCACCAAAATTAAAATGATAAATAATTGTGTTATTTTATATTGTTACCATTTAAGTTATTGACAGGGTACAGAGCCTGCATAAGGACATTATAATTGTATGAAAACAAATAAATAAATAAATCACATTGGCAGACACAGGAGGGGTGGCAAAGGGGGCGATAGCCCTCCCACACCCTGTTTGGCCCTAAAAGTGGGGAAAGAGGGGTGAGGAAGGGGGAAAGCAAGAACGAAAATAAGGGGAGGAGGTCACTAAGGGGCAAAAATCCCAAGTTTTGCCCCCCCCCCCACCCCGTTCGTGAGGGCTGAATCCGCCACTGATAAATCAGCAGCATGATAGCAGAGGTTGGTATTTTCTGCTTCAAACTTTTTTAATTTATCTCACCAGTACTCCCTTTACGAATGATACTGGAAATAGCAGAGTGTCGTCACTTATTGTCTTTTTGTTTTGACCACTTTTAAATCGTCTTATCGAAAGTTAATTTGACCAGATATTGTTGTGTTTGATCTTGCAGGTATCTAATGTACACTTTAGACAAATATGTGGAGCAAGATTATAGTTTAGTATATTTTCATTATGGGCTAACAAGTAAAAACAAGCCGCCTCTATCATGGCTGTGGCAAGCATATCGTGCTTTTGATCGCAAGTACAAAAAGAATCTCAAAGCCCTCTACCTCGTCCATCCGACCAGTTTTATCAAAATTGTTTTGCAAATATTCAAAGCCGCTATAAGGTAAGTGTTTTTTTCTCATTGATTTCTTCACCAAGTTACTTTGTACCTCTCTCTTTTGTGGCTTTATTCACTGTGGTAGTTTTGGAAGGAAACTTAAAACAAGGATAGTGAAAAAAGACAGAACAAAGTGGAACTCGGGCGTTAAAAAATTTTTTTATAAAGATATTTGGTTTGCTTAGAAAAACGCGAAAAGAAAAGACTTTTCATATGAAAGAATGGTTTTATAGCTTGCTTACATTTCACAGGACTTACTGTAGTCTTTTATCAAATACAAATTTGAGGAAAGTCAGCACCTGCATACTTCAGGAAGTTAACCTGATAGTTTCAAGCTGAAACACTCAAAAATAAAGTTGGGATGTAAGAATTACGAAAATTCCTATAAGCTTCAAAAAGTGCCAGTGAGACAGATAGACATAGAGTAGCATTCGCACTGGCTCTCTTTAAAGTTATGGCAAAATTAATGTCCTAAATGGGGCAGTTGCAAGGGTCTGAAATTTATCTAAGAACAATGGTGCCTTTGGTTTTTTCTGGAGTGTCCTGGTTTTTTGAGATACACGCGTGTAAAGTTGTAAAAAATTGTGTGTGTAGTGACGTCACTACACGGAATTCCCATTAAAAACAATGTATTTTGGGCCAAAATCTCATCTCCAGAAAAATGGGGCTCAATTAGAAACCAAAGGCATATTTATTCTCAGCTCATCAAGTACTTTCATTTTCTTTTTAAAAAACGTAACATTTCAGACCCTTGCAACTGCCCCATTATGGCTTCAATTCTCAATCAATTTTGCTTGTTTTGGGCTCAAAAAATCCACATAAAAACTACGGAGGTGCCAACATTTCTGGATTTAAATTTTTTCTTCGTTTTCAATTTAAAATGCCAAAAACTCGACTTTTCCCAAATGTGACCAGTGGCGCATCCATCGGATTGAAATCTCGAAAAGTTTCGCTTTTGATCACCTTAATGAACCTCTTTATTTTCTATTTTACCTTTCCTTTGTTATCTCTTTGAGTTTTTAAGTTTTGATCATTTTCTTTCTTTTAGTGCGAAATTTGGACGTAAAATGATGTATGTGAACCACCTTGATGAGCTGAAGCAGCATCTTAATCTGGATCAACTGAGCATTCCTCATCTTGTCCTAGAGTATGTCAACAAAATTTATTTATTGATTTATTTATTGATTTATTTATTTGTTTGGGCGGCTGGACTTTACTACTACTACTACTACTACTACTTATTTTAAATCTGATTCGTTTGAAGAGGTACTGAGGTTAAGGTCTACAACTGTGTTGCCAAACTGTGGTGAAGTTATGATGACTTGTTCAAAAAATAAGGAGGTATGTTTCGGAGTTAATAAGAGAGTGAATTGTTGATAGTGAAGCATAGAGAGCAGAGCTACATAGATACAAGGAGAGTTGAGGGAGAAGAACTGAAGGAAGAGTTTCAAAGTTGCATAGAGAGAATATTACACACAAAAAATAAAGTAAAAAAAAAAACAAACGGAGCTACTTAAATGGACAGAGAAAGAAGCAGAAACAGAGAGTGGAGCAATATTTTACATGAGAAAAGAGAGAGAAAAAACATATCTAGAGCTCTTTACCTCCTTGAGCGCTCTAGGTACTTCCTTCCCAATTTTGAGAGTCCCTGGCAGGTCGCCGTTACTCTCCTCTTTCCTATCCTTTGTTTTGAGAATACGTTGATTGTCTTTCTTACCCCTTCTTTTTTTATGCAGTCCAGTCGTTCGCTGTGAAATATCAGCATAACGGACCTTGTGTTTGGGCGGCTGGACTTTACTACTACTACTACTTATTTCTAGTCTAGGAAATTTGGTTTGCAAATTTTTTCTAAAGCATCCTGGGGAAAAAAAAAAAAACAAAAAAAAAAACTGCTTATTTATTTGAAACAAAGGGTGAGTTGTAAATGCGGCATGTAGTCATAGTGGAGTGCGGTGTTTTTCTCTTTTACTCACTGGGTGTATCAGGTGGTGAGGTATAGAAGGTGAAAGAAAAACTTCATCTTTTGTCCCTTTTTGCCTGCTGCGGGTTGTGGGGATGCAGGATGGTAGCATAACAAACTACTGTGTTTGGGCAGCTGGACTTTACTATAGCCCGTTTCATTTAAATAGAAGCTTGAGCTCGACTCTTTCCCCTACAAGTTTTACCCTCTCTCTCGTACCTGCGATGACTCGAGACCCGTCCCGTCGGTGGGGGTTTCCGCTCCGTCACAATAGACTGTCCTTTGGATAGCTGACTGTCCATTGTGATGGACGGAATCCCCGACCGATGGGGCAGGTCTCGAGTCATCACAGGTACGAGAGTGAGGGTAAAATTCGTAGGGGAAAGAGTCGAGCTCAAGCTTCTATTTAAATGAAACGGACTGTACCACTTTTATTTATTTATTTATTTATTTATTAATCAATAGTACATCCATGCCTCGATCGAAGGCTATTATACACGTCAAATAATCCAAGAAACGACACAAGATAACAATACAGAGAAACAATACAGAGAAACAATACAGAATAGGTCAGAGTACAATTTCTATAGGCTCTTGGTCCTAGGTGAAAGGGGTAGAACACTCATCTAATGAATATACTGCCTTTTTTATTAGGAGATCCTTTAGTTGGTGGAGAAAGGGACCAGAAAGGTACCACTTGACATGACTGTGGATCAGGGGTGCAAAATGTTCCAAAATCTTAGAAGTTTCAAACGAAGTTTGATCCGGGACTTCTTCCTCTCAAAAAAATTGAAAAGTGATGTTCATTTTTTCCTTTCTTTCTTTGCATGTTTCAACATTTTGACACCGTATGTATGCAAAATGACCTATATTTTCAAAATTTTGAGGCCATTTTCAGGGATAATCTTTTTGCCATTTAAAAAAATAATTGGGCAATTTTCCTCAAAGTCCCACAAAATGTTCTCACTTTCACGTGATTCGCGGATTATGGGATCGGGTACATTTTGCTCCCCTGCTGTGGGCTATAACTTTCTTTTAAAATGTTATCAGCTGATTTAAATGATATTTGGTGGCTGTTGCAGGTATGATGAAAGACTAATGAGCAAAGTGAATCGGTCAGCCTCATTTCAGTCTCATTGTGAGAAGTCTGCTATGGAAGGTGTCTCTCCTCCTACACCTCTTCCTACGCAGCAATTTGGTGTCTCGCTTCAATTTATCAAGGACAACAATCATGGTGAGGTGATTCCGCCACTAGTCAGGCAATGTGTTGAATTCCTTAGTCTACCCGATGGTGAGTTCTGAATCTATGATTTCATTCGTTTGTCCATTTTTTTTTATTTTTTTTTATTTTCGTTTATTTTTTTTTTTTTTTTTTTTAACTTTTTTAAATGTGCTACTGCGTCAAATGTTGCTGAATCCTTGATTTTGCGGCCATCTCCACAAAATTTTGCTGATATTTTGCTGGAAAATGCCAGTTTCCCCTAAAAATCTTAAAATGTCAGATTTTGCATTATTTCGCGGCAACGAAATTTCCCAAGCGCTACTAACAATGTGTGTCAGCGAAAACTTTGATGTAACGTAGAATTTTCATTTTTCAAGAAAAAATAGAAAAATGATCCATCAGAAACAGCAAAATGTGAGATGAATTGAAGTCCGACCAACAATTTTATCAGATAAGATCGATAAAATGTGTGCAAGAAAGTTCCAGGGCTATGTCAATTCCTCAATTATTTTTTACTCCTTTTTTCAAGCATAATCAAACTGTTTACAAGCATTTAAAAAAAAAAAAACCTGAGAGTTTGTGAGGATAGACTACTGTACTTAATTCTAGTAGTGTAACTATTAGTGATTTTTTTATGTATCTCTCGATTTTCAGCCCTAGAAACGGAAGGTCTATTCCGACGTTCCGCAAATGTCACAGTTGTGAAAGAATTGCAGCAGAGATGTAATCAGGGTTTAGCGGTAGATTTCTATGGTGATGTGCACATTGCTGCTGTTCTTCTGAAAACGTTTCTTCGAGAGCTGGAGGAACCGCTGATGACTTTTGATTTGTACGATGAAATAACGCAGTTCCAAAGTAAGTAAAGATGATTATGTGAAGTGTCAAAGTAAATTAATTTTTGAAAGTCGTACGCAAGAACCATAAAATAATTCACACCTACACTATCAGCATTGATAGTATTGATGTACAGTCGGGAACAAAGAAAATGTCAGACAATCTACAGGTTTTGGTCTAAGTGGACCACCTGTGTTGCTTTAGTTCATTGAGATAAGTATCGAAGGGTTGCCTACCTTACTATTTCTGCGCACTACAGCGCTTCTCATTACTTGCGCTCGACCGTTTGCATTAACTATTCTGCGACAAACAAATCAAACAATTTTCTCTGGATAAAATCAACATCAAGTTTTCAAACAAAATCAAGATTAAAAAGAACCTGGTCTGAACAGTCTCCTTGTTAGTAGGTGCAATCATTTGTTTTGCTTTTAGAGTGGGAGGTTTCTTAAGTCGTACAAATGTTCTCTCTATGTATAAATATTCTATTGTAATTGTCGTCCTAACATCTGTTTTTTTTTTTCCTCCTTTTTCAAAGGTCTAAGCAAAGAAGAAAGACCAAGGCATGTAAAAATTTTAATTTTAGAAAAATTACCCGAGGATAATTATCAAGTTCTCAAGTATTTAGTCCAGTTTTTGTCAAAGGTAAGCGTATTGTTAATTTTCTACACAAATTGCTTTATATACACTCTTAAACTAACGGTAATATTGGCCTTTATTTTGAGTCTAAAATCTTGGAATTTTATGCTCTTTCTAATCATGTAAAAATAGGGATTTAAAATATCAGATTTATTTTCTACGCCTAAATCGACTCCAGAGTCGAGTTTCAATTGGAAATAAAATAATCGATTTTTGTATCGAAAGAGAAAAGAGACGGTAAGAATCATAAGAGACAAAGAGGAACCGAAAGAGAAATGAGAGCAAAGAGGAGCCAAAAGAGAGAAGAGAACAAAGAGAAACCAATGGAGAAATGAGACAGAGGAGGAATATTGAGAGATTAAAATACAAAACACCAAAGTACTGCAGCCGATGCCCTCCTGTCGGTTGTAGGAAGTCCTTTCCTGCGCAGGATCTACTACATGTAGCGGAGCCCACTGTGCTCTTTCCCATCCTTGCACCCTGTCTTTCCCCCAAACTCGCTGAATGCTTTGACTCCGTGGGAACAATTTGCCAAGTAAGTCTTTACATGGGAGTTGAGTGCCTATCAACTAATATGACATTGGATGATGATCAGTTCCACTGACATCCTCGCTTGACCAAATGGTTTGAATGGGTATGAAAGAGCCTCACAGAAGTGTGTCGTTCGCGGTGAAAGACCCGCATAAGAGTGCAGAGACGTTCTTCAGATGATTATCTAGTGACTGACACTCCGCTTTCTTAAATGTAAATTACTTTTGGCCTGTAATTTGACATTAATCGAACGGTAGCGCGCTGGTGGCAGAAATCAGCACTAAACGTTGAAGAATCACCTTGAGATCAAGAACTGCTTTTGAGTGACGCCACAGAATATTTTTCTGAGACCAGGGGCACCAGAGGTGGTGAGGGTTCTTCTCAAGTCGGGGCTTTTGCCTCGGGTAGCATTTTCTAAAGGACAGAAAAGTGGGAAGGCCAAGACGGAAATTAAAGAAAAAGGTATTTACTTTTACAATTTTTCTTCTGGGGCAGCAAAATTAAAATCTTATTCCCACCTCTCAGAAATCCAGATCTATCTCTGTTATGGACATCCATCTGTACATATTCTCCCAGAATCTGACTTTAATTTTAAATCAAAAGAGCTCAAAACTTATTTGAACCCAGGCTGTCGGCAAAAATTGTTAATTTTTTGCTCACAATTAATTAATTAATAAAATAATAATAATAATTAATTCAAATAAAAAAAAAATAAAAAATAAAAATAAAAAATTAATTAATTAATTATTAATTAATAATTAATTAGTTAATTAATTAAGTATTAATTAATTATTGAAATTTGTTGTTGGCTAATTTTTTGTCAGTGCAGCAGTGCAGCCTGGGCCCTGTTCCACCAAAAGTACAATTACAAGTTTGTACATACAAGAGAACAAGTACCAAGTCTTTCGTAATCGCGTTCCACCACAAAGTGGCGAGGACTTGTACTAATTTCCAATCACTTTTACTAAAAGTATTAGTGACGTCATTCCCAATGATTGATGAATCGCAACGGTTCGCTCCTTCGTCCATCGTACCCGGAATCCGGCAATACAATAGAGACGGTATTGAATCCGGACAGCCGCCATTGCAATTAAGTAGCTTCGTTAGCTCTTTTGCGTTTTTGCTCTCTCCATCAGGTTAGGAAAACCGGCACCTTTAATAGCACTTTAGGAAATCCGCATTTTAACGTGACAATATTTGATACAGATACACCCGATTTCGAAAACTCGGATCGACCAAGAAACTGACGAAAGAACGTAATTGTCGAATGCAAATCGGTGGTGACCATCGGCGGAATGGACGAATGTAAAGAAACAACAACACACAGTTTATCGCGAGTCCGGCCAACGTATAGGTTATGTTATCCACTTGTACTTGTAAAAAACCAAGATTTTTCCATGGTCGAAAAAATCGGTACAAGTTTACAAATTTGTATTTTCGTGAAACGAAATTTCCAAATTTCACTTGTATTTGTACTTACAAGACTTGTACTTGTACTCCTCTACACTGGTACTTGTACTTTCCCACGATTACTTCGGTGGAACGGAAATCTGGCAAACTTGTAGAAAACGCTTGTAACTACTACTTGTACTCGGACTTGTACTTTTGGTGGAACAGGACCCTGGTGATTTGTTTTGGCATTTTCTGTAGCCGATTTCCTTTGTGTAGAATTGAATCTAATGATTGTTTGACAAATTGCAGGTAATGGATCGCTGTGATTTAAACAAAATGACCTCTTCGAATTTGGCCGTCGTTTTCGGACCAAATTTGGTTCGATCACAAAACGAACAATTAAATCTATCAGCTATAGGACCGATCAACATGTTCACAGATTTTGTGCTGGTCAACCAAGATCAAATTTTCATAATTTGAGTACTGCTGGATGGAAGTGAGCTACTGAAAATCGTCAAAAAGAAGGGATATTTAGTTGCTAGCATTATCAGTGTAAAAATTATTCTTCCATTGGAAGGAGTTATTACTACCAAACTGGTTAGTTTTTTGTATACTGTCTCTTTTGTCTTTTATCAAGGTTTAAACAGTTCAATGATTAAAAAAAGATCATGATTTTGGATTGAATGAAAAAACGTAGAGGAAACGGTTTCGATGCTAAAATATACCTTTGATCCAAATCAACTAGATCATTCTTAATAATGAGAATAATGTATTAATCATTTTTTGCAACAACTAGCTCTTTCAAATTTTCCATTTTTTTCTCTCTTTTTTTTCAATTTTTAAATTATCTGAAAACTAGAGGAATTCTAAAAACTATATTTTCTTGGAATATCACTTGTGTCTGTTAACACTTACAGTGCCGAACTATATTTTCATGTTATTTTCTCGGAGACCAGTCTGTGGTACCCTCATGTGGAAAAAAGTTGAATTAAAAGTAGTCCTAGCACTGCCCTATACTAATACACAGGCTGTACATGTCTGTCCTGGCCTATACAAATACAGAAAATGTGAAGGACTTACATGTACGTCTTTGGCACTGTAAGTGTTAAGTTATCGTAAAAATCTGCACTTTTAATGATTTTATTCAAGTTATTGTATGATCAAGCCCTAAAGGCAGGTTTTAGAAACATATCTGTAGCATTCCATGAAGAAAGATCAAATTTATTGGGAGGAAGCATGTATTGATATATTTGATAATTAGAATTTAGGTAATTCCTTTCAATGAAACCATCAAGCTTCATATTTATCTAGTATCTAGCAGTCAAACGCGTAACTTGTATAACGGAAGTAAAGGTATTTTAGGTGAAGGTCTAAAAGTCATTTTTTTTTTCTTTTCCCATGAAGTTTGTTCCTTGAGGTTGACAGATGTTTTTTTGCTTGTTTCTCATCGTTGCGACAAAACATAATTTGAATACATGGGAAAATTACACCTTAACCTAAAAATCCACCATTTTGGGGTTACGCTGGTTACTTACCAGACTGTCTCTCCAGACAAAGGTTTAGCTCATTAGATGAAATAGAAGCGAGTCCAGTTTTATTATGTTTCCATGAAAATAAGTACGTTTCAGTTGCCATAGTCCGTGCAATATACGATGGCATAAAATCAGGTCGACAAAAATCAGCAAATATCGATAAATGACAACGCTGAAGCCTCAAGGAGACTCATTCAGAGAACACAGTCCACGAGACTTTCAGCCGTTACTCGGAGTTAATCATTGAACCACGTAGCAGATTTGATTCTCAAATAACTTTTGATGGCCTGCTGATCATTCATTATGATATCAAGTGTCAAATGTTCAGCGTTTCATATACCACAGTGCAATAAGTGACAAGCCTACAATCATGTATAGTTGTCAATATCATTGAAATTTTTCAGCCAGAACAATTAACTCATTTCAAATTGTACCTATATAAATCTATGTTAACTCAGTAATCAATGAAGCCCCTTCTATGTTTTCTTTTCCCTGTGAACTGTGAGTATTAAATTGTATTTAAAGAATGTACAAAGCATAATGTATAAAAGATTCATTAGTTCTGTCAAATGTGTATATGTAGTTAAAGACAATTTGTGTTTAAAAAATTAATTGATCAATTAATTTGTGTTTAATGTCTTTCAAAAGCAAAAAAGAGGAAGAATGATGCTGACCATGTTATGTCTAAAAGGATCAAGAGACACTATCAAAATGTTACAGATAACCCTTTGTAGAGGACCCTTTTTTAGTGTAATTGAGCAGTTACAAGGGTCTGAAATTGTGTGTTTTTTGTACAGAAAATGATAGCACTTGATGAGCTAAGAACAACAGTGCCTTTGGTTTTGTCTTTAGTGTCCCGGTTTTGGAGATACACACGTGTGTAAATGTAAAAAATTGTATGCGTAGTGACATCATTACGGAGAATTCCCATTTAAAACAATGTATTTTGGGCCAAAATCTTATCTCCAGAACAATGGGATTTAATTAGAAACCAAAGGTATCTTTGTTCTCGGTTCATCAAGTACTTTCACTCTATTTATATAAAACATAAAATTTCTGATTTCAATTCCTCGTAACTGCCCCATTCTAGGCAAAAGTCTTGTAGCTTCCAACCGGATTTATAATGCCTCTTGTCATTCTTCTAAATGTTGCTTCAATCAAATAATTTGAATGAAATAATAAGCACTTCATTTATTATCGGTAAGTCCGCACTTCAGTTGCTTGTCAACGGATTTCAGGAGTCCAAAACTATCAACATCAGTTGAGAATGAAAATTGCAACTAAAAATTTGACCATCTTTGAAACGAATCCGAGTGAGGTAACTGTCGTTTTCATTGAATATAAGGCTCCAAAAATCCATTAAAAAATGACTGAGGTGCTGACTTTTCAACTTTTAGTGTAAATACTTATTTTTTTATTCAAATGACTGGACGAAAAAAATTTAAATCCAGTGACTAGTGGCGCTAGATTTAAGATTAGAAGCAGTGAAAGTTTTACCCATAATCATGTCAATGAGATCCTACATCCAATTACCCTTTATACTGTAACCAAACCACTTACCTGTATTAATCCAATTTTACACTTAACTTTTTCGGCATTTGAGATTAGTCGGAGGAATTTTTGCTAATTTTTTTAATTGGAACTCAATGAAACGCTTTGATATACAACGAAACTCTCCATTTTTTTAACGGTGGTTGATGTGTTCCATCGAAAAGGAACACTCTAACTTCTCCTATGAGTGGGTCCACCAATCGTTACTTGTGTTCCACTGAGATATAACCTCAAACCTGTCAATTCCACTCGAATGTTGAGCTATTTGACCGGTTGACTTGTTTACGGCACAAGTCCCGTTTCGGGAAGCAAATAAAATGAGTCTCTCCACAAAAATTGACGCAAAAAATAAATTAATAGCGCTTTTCAAAAAGGTTAACAAAAACAGAATGGGAGTATTTGAATGCAGCTCGTTTTCTTTTTTTTTTTTTTTTTTTTTTAAATCGGAACTCCAGACAAACCATACTAAACCAAGAGTAACCCATTTCATCATGTTCTATCGTGTTCCGATCCATAAAAAATTAATCTTTATTTCCTTGAAAACCTGAATAAGAACTCAATATCTTTGCCTAAAGTATCAACCAACGCACCTTGTCAAGCAAATGTCAGAATTTTCAAACGCCAGCACGGCCATAATAGTTTTAGCTTTGATATTGTGTTTTTCTACAAGATATCTTGCAAGGTGGTACATTCCTCCAACTGATCTTGCAAGTTTCACCATCTGCTTTTTCAGACAAAATCAGTTTGACTCATGATTCTTGTTGTAAATCAATCGACATGTTCTTTATGAGGAGTAACAGGATTGGGATCATGTTCAGCTGCTCATTACATTGTTACCAGTATTTTTTCTCATTCTAGCTAAATGTTTGTTTGCAGTGGCGTAAACCTCGGATTGGGAGAGGTGAGGGAACATCCTATAATGTTGCTCCATGGGGGTGGGAGGTCCGTTTCCCCAGAAAAAGTTTGAAATTTCAGCCTCTCTAAAGAGGTCCAAAGCCTCTCTAGCGGTTTTTCGTATAACTAATCGGTAAGACGGTCCATGAGTGGCGCTACCAGTCTAGTAACTATGGTTAAATTGTTCGTTTTTAAAATTTACCCGTGAGTAGCTTTTATAAATAATTTAATAAACTGGAAACTTAACAATGGTTACCATAGTAATGGCCAGGTCTGACAATGCTTGACCATCAACTTTGTTGCGCGTAGACAGTCTTAAGTATCAGTTTAGAGCTAAGTTAATATTCGGCCCTTCAGATGCAACTTTTAGCAATTCTATAGTAAAAGTTGTGCAAAATTGACCCACGAAAGTTGATGGATTTTATGTTTTTTTGCTTTAAAAAAAATTTCCCCCTCTTCAGGACTTTTGTTACTTAAATTGAATGACCATGGAGAATAGGAAACGAGTTTAAGATTTATTAGAGCATCTATGCTGTCCTTTTTACCATGTTTTTTTCTCTTTTCCTTTTCTTTTTCCGCTTTCGTTTTCATCCCCCTTATTCATCAAATCACGGGGAGATGATACCCCATCCTAGTCCCCCCCCCCCCTTTCACAGTTTATGCCACTGGTATATTTTCATCACCCGGTTATACATCGATTCGTTTCTGTTTGTATATTTATATATATGTATCAGGTATTATTAATTTTCAAGAAACAAAAAATTGAAAATCCTAAAATTGTTTCTTTGAACATTCCATAGGTAGCTCTGAAAAATAATCTAACTTTGAAACTTTTACTTGTTTTTTCTGCTAAGATCCATTTACCTAGTTTTGTGATATTTATCGTAGTGGTGCAAGGAATGAAAATTTAAGAGTATTGGTCTGTAATATTGAAAATTTGACAGCTGAGTATTAGATTCAAAAGATTTGGTCAAATGGTTTCCATCCATACTCACTGACACATTGTTCAAAATTATGTTTTTGGACGTTGTGGTGGTACTCACGACTATGCTGAGTTATTGAGTTAAGAAAGTTGTGAGTTGGGATAGGACCAAAATATTGCTCAGGTCTTTTAGCTGTGGTGTTTGATCTGCAATGTGGTAAAATATGTGGTTGCGTTGAAAAATGGGCAATTTTGGAAGAAGTCAATGTTTTGGACACAAATGGTATCTTTATGAACTCAAACGGTTTTTATCACATATTTCTTTTTATCCATATTTGTCTCAAGCCTTAAGGTGATTCCCTACCTGTCTGAATTGAGACTGGCTCAACAGATAGCGCCACTAGTCACGTTTTTAAAATTTGACTCAGAGTTGTTTTTTTCCCAAAGCATTAATCGAAAGGGGCGTCCCCACCAGGGATGCGAACCAGAACTCGAGAACCGGAAGAACCCTTCTTTTTTATGGAACCGGAACCAGAACCAGAACCTGGATCTTCGGTTATGTCAGAACCGGAACCCCGAACCGGAACCTAAATTTAAAGTTTGAGAACCGCAAATGGAAGCGGTTCCACAAAGGTTCTTGAAACTCGATTTACTTTGAGCTCTTATGTTCGCCGTGATCCAAAATTGCCGTTTTGCATGATTTTCATTTTTCATAAACCTAACTTCTTCAAAAAAGATTTTGGAAACATGCTTGGGATATATTTTGAAGTAAGTTTTTTCGCCTGAACTTTATCCTCAAATTGAAAGAGTCAACGTTTTTCTCATGTTATTTTCATGTGGAATGATCTAAAACAAAAAATATTATGCACTGCGCAAAAGCCCTAAAGGTTTTTCCTGCTTGAAAGCAGTACTTTGGGGAAAAATTATGAAAAAAGAACCGGAAATCGGAACCCGGTTCTAGAACCGGAACCGGTTTCAGACCTATGCTGGAACCGGAACCAGGACCGGTTCTTAATTTATCAGATGCTTTGGAACCAGAACCAGTACCGGTTCTAAATACCGGAACGGTTCGCATCCCTGGTCCCCACGGAACTGCATAGTTTTTTACTCAATTTTTTAAGCCAAATTTCAACAATGTTGGTTCTAGATCAATGGAGAAATCAAGAACCGAAATTCTGGTTAAATGTTAGGCTATGTAGGAGCATTTTATCAGTATGATAGAACACCCCTACCTAGCTTAATGTTTTGCCAGAATTTTGGTGCTTGTATTCATTGTCAATCTAGAACCAACATTGTTGAAATTTGGCTTAAAAAATTGAGTGAAAAACTATGCAGTTCTGTGGGGACGCCCCTTTTGATTAATGCTTTTAGAAAAAAAACAACTCTAAGTCAAATTTTAAAAACGTGACTAGTGGCGCATAGTGACTAGTAGTCATCTTTTGAGCCAGCGTAACTTTTTGGTACCTAATTTGACCACGATTAAATAAAGCCCGTCAGAAGTTACTATTTTCCGTTTCAGACACGACCTCAATTTTTCAATTGTAAAAACCCAACGCCTCATTTGTAAGCTCAATTATCGACAGTTTCATCTGAAGTTTGAAAGCTGCCCTTTTTTTATTCAAATTGTGACCTTTTTCTCCTGTCACCAATCAAAATTTCATTCTTTTCACCAATCTAACTATCAATCTTCAGTCAATTAATATTATAATTATTCAAGTTTAATTAAACAAATTTTAAAGTAGATTCTTGCTCAATAATTCATGCACTTTATAATTAATGTTTTAATAACCCTACTTATCATCATTAAACAAGGAGGAAGTAAAGAGAATTTGAGTTTGCTCGAAAATACAGTTGAAGCTATAAACGCCTCTGAAAAGACTAACTTGTGAACGATTGTTCTGAATCTCTTTTTGACGTCCTGGGAGAAAGATGCTTTTTTACTCTCAAACCCAAATAATTGATTAAGAAACCATTGAAAGTTCTAGAACTTGGCATTTCCCACATTAGTATCGATTCCTTCAAAAACTTCTTCAAAGCAGAGACAATTAGAGATGAAGCACTGACTGGCTGCGGCAGAGGCACGTCTGTTTCTCGTGGATTTATCAAAATCCTTGCATGGTGTTGAACGGTTAACACAGAAGGATATGCTGGGTGGGGCTGAGAAGTGAAGTGAAGCGATGGGTGCTCAACGGTGCTCACCGTTCAACACCATGCGACGATTTTGATGAATCCGCGAGAATTTGACGTGCCTCAAATCTTCCCTATGTATTTTAGAGCAGTGCTTCGTCTCTATTTGTCTCTCTCTGGTGGATCTTTTTCTAGTTCAGTCTGACCCTGCAGGTTAAGGAGAATAACTTTTTAGAGAATGCTCTGAACTGTCATTCAAAATCGTTGTATATTCTTTTACTTTTCATTAATTTTTTTTTACTTGACTGGATCATGGTTTTTGTATTATACAGGGTGTTTCTAAAACTTATGTCATCCTTTCTACCACGTACTTTTGAGGTCAAAATAAGACTTTTTTCCCTATAAACATGTGTCCGAAAATGCCCCCCTTTTGAGCTACAGCCCCCCAAAGTTTTAAAAAAAATTTGGTTTTTTTGGGATATCGACTATAATTATGAACCAAATGCCATGAAAATTGGTGTCCTGAGGTAATTTTACTTGTAAAATCCATTAATGACCTCGAGAAATTCATAAATGAGGTCTGACTGTACTTTTCAGGCAATCTTATACCTTCAACGAAACAAATTTTATGTTACGGATTGGAAATTTGAAAAATGGAAAATGAAATCCGATGGGAAAAACTTTTAAAAAGATATTTGGTCCTCTTTGTTTTGGTCGATACGACGCGTATTAAGCGAGATAATCACTGCACAAGGTGGAAAAGTCAGCGCTTTTATTACGAGGAGCGGCAGGAAGTATGCAACCCGCCACTCCGCTGCTTCTTCGGGCCGCCCACTATGAGTAAAAGCGCTGACTTTTCCACCTTGTGCAGTGATTATCTCGCTTAATACGCGTCGTATCGACCAAAACAAAGAGGACCAAATATCTTTTTAAGAGTTTTTCCCATCTGATTTCATTTTCCATTTTTCAAATTTCCAATCCGTAACATAAAATTTGTTTCGTTGAAGGTATAAGATTGCCTGAAAAGTACAGTCAGACCTCATTTATGAATTTCTCGAGGTCATTAATGAATTCTACACGTAAAATTACCTCGGGACACCAATTTTCATGGCATTTGGTTCATAATTATAGTCGATATTCCAAAAAAACCAAAAATTTTTTAAAACTTTGGGGGGCTGTAGCTCAAAAGGGGGGCATTTTCGGACACATGTTTATAGGAAAAAAAAGTATTATTTTGACCTCAAAAGTATGTGGTAGAAAGGATGATATAAGTTTTAGAAACACCCTGTATTTCAAGCTGCTGCAAGGTAGTTATCAAATCACTCAGAGGTGCCAGGTGAGATGGGATGTTATCTTAGAGGATCTTTCAGAAGTGTAGGCGCACCTAGACCGATAATCTTTGTAATTATCCACCTTTATTTCTCATATTGTAAAAAAAGAATAAATGAAAGTGATATAGAGCGTTGGCTTTTTATTTAGGAACATTTTGACGACAAAAGTTCAAAGTCGCACAAAGTCACGTTTTGTTTTGATTTGACGGAATGAAAATTGAAAATTTGCCAAAGATTATCGCTGAACTGCGTCTACACTTCTGAAACCTAGCCTAAGCTAACCTCTATTGCAGACAGAAATCAGATTATTGGCACTGCTTGGAAGGGAGATTGATAATGTGTATCATTGTAAAAAACACCATACTATCACACATATTTAGGGTCCTCTGTGGGTTAGAAATTGAGGGTTATAGATTCTTCAATTTTGAGAAAACTGTTAAGGTGATCCCAGGCGAAACTTTTCCAGGTTTCAATCCAATGGATAGTGCTACTAGTCCCTTTTAGGGAAAGTCGTGTTTTTGGCATTTTAAAGTGAAACCATAGATAAAATGCAAAATCCAATAACGCCAGCACCTGCAAAATTTGTTTATGGATTTTTTGAGCCCAAAACGAGCCAAATTGGTTTACAATTTAAGCCGTAAATTATGAAATTAATTTTGCCCTAAGCTTAGTGAGTGAGAGTGAGTGCAATTGATAATACGTCTATCTGCCTCACTCGCACTCATTGAGGCTTGTAGGAATTTTTGTATTTCATAATTTCCGGCTTTATTTTTGAGTGTTTCAGTCTGACACTGCTGACTTTTTCAGCAGCGCGACGTGGTGTCCACAGTTAGAACTAATTGACCCTGGAATCATCTTAATTTAAATTCTTTAAAGTTTGCAAAGATTACAATGCTAAAAAGTCTTCAAAGGAAGTCTACGTCAAACTTAAATGCTTGGAAATATTGTGCAAAATTTATAACGCACCTTAGATTTCATGTGAAACAATTGACTTCTGAGTCGTGATGTAAACAGCTTGTGACACTGCAGTCAGTCTTGAAATTAGATCAATTTAGAATTGTTCCACAGCCTCTCTGTCCTGTGCATTTTTGTAAGTATAACTGTAAAAAAAATATGGCCCCTTTTCATTCGGCATGATGCACTAATTTTTAATCGCACGTACCTATACTTGTAAATTATGTATCTCTGTCACCTATGTATGATTACTTAATGTGAATAGGTATGTATTTTGAAGTTTATGATAGTAAATTAAACCTTCTGCAATTATTTAATATCAATCTACTTAAATTGTGCGCAGTCACTTATAATCGCAGTGTTACGAGTAGGTACTATATGATGGTCTTTTTCTGGATATTCTGGCAGTTATTCTCAATTTTATTTTTTCCTTTTTTTCCTTTTTTTTCCGTGGAACATAGCTGGAATGGTCTTGGAAATTAGAGTTAGATTTGTGTATCCTCCTTGGATGTAAAAACAAAACAAAAAATTCTTTGGTTCTAAGAGCTTTTTTCATGAAATTCAGAAAATGTTCCGTCGCTTCTGGAAAAGCGTCATAGGTAAATGAAATATCGCATTTCGATTCATGAATCGATTTGCAATGTTCCATTTTATGGTAATTTCAGCCTTATTCTTGAGGTTATGAACAAGATATTTTGCAGAGACGTTCTTCAGATGATTATCGAGTAACTGACCTTCTGTTTTCTTAAATATAAATTACTTTCGGCCCGTAATTTGACACCAATCGAATGGCAGCGCTCTGGTGGCAGAAATTGGCACTAAATGCTGAAGAACACCCCTGTTGTCAGCTGGTACTTGCTAGTTCAATGAATTTTTGTTTGGTACCATGTAAAATATTACCTAATTTCTAAAACCAACAACTGGTCTTTTCTGTTTTTCAATTATAACTCTTTTTCTCTGTTGCTCTCAATCTTGTAAACTTATTTCTCTGAATGAAAATGGCCGA
Source organism: Trialeurodes vaporariorum (assembly GCA_011764245.1). Classification (NCBI taxonomy): domain Eukaryota; kingdom Metazoa; phylum Arthropoda; class Insecta; order Hemiptera; family Aleyrodidae; genus Trialeurodes; species Trialeurodes vaporariorum. The sequence goes on from VMOF01000388.1 coordinate 75,347,495, forward strand.
AGTCCAAGCATTGAATGTTCACTTGTTTGAGGAAGTTGAATTGATTACGTGATAAGTTATTAGTGATAAAATCCTTAGATTTTAACTACCATTTGTAAAAATGAACCCAAAGATATAAGATTATATAATGTCCTAATGTACATGGTGTAATGTGTTTAACTTTTATTCCTTAAAATTCTCTTTGTTACCTTTATTTAATTTTATTTCTGTTGAAAATTTTAATTATTTTTTACTACTTAATAAATGATTACTTGTAACTAATTAGATTGACATTTTATTATTCCTTCTAACCTTGCTCTTAGAGACTCTAATTTTCATTTCGTGATCTGTCTGTAAATTTTCTTGCATTTTTAAAGTGATTCCAAACGAAACTTTTCCAGATTTCAATCCAATGGATGCGCCATTAGTTGTGCTGTTGGGAAAAGTCGTGTTTTTGGCATTTTAAATTGAAACCAAAGAAAAAATGCAAAATCTAATAACGTCAGCACTTGATAAATTTTCTTACAGATTTTTCGAGCCCAAAACAAGCAAAATTGCTTTGAAATTAAAGCCAGAAGTTATGAAATTCATTTCACCATAAGTTTAGTGAGTGAAAGTGAGTGCGATTGATAGTATGTCTACGTGTCTATGTGTGCCTCACTCGCATTCATTGAGGCTTATGAGAATTTTTGTATTTCTTAATATTCGGCTTTATTTTTGAACCTCTACTGGAGGTTTTGTGCGACATAACAGAAAACTCGACTTACACGAGGTTCCACACAATGAACCTTTACTGTACTGTTTTCTTTCTTTTAACCAACATTTCCAACGTACACAGCGTACGCACTTCCGCACTCCACGACTGCTGAGCGAAAACTAAAATCTAGAGCTAGATAAAGTTAGTACGACCAATCAAGACGTATTTCCCGATTATGGTTCGGTTAGATTTTCCTGGTTTCTCTCGTTTGAGTTTTGAAAACCGTTTCCGGACCCCGTCTGGATAATCGAGGTTCCGCTGTAGTTGAATAGAAACAACTGATTTAGGAAATAAAAGACAAACTAGAAATAAGGGAGAAAATAAAAGTAAGAGAATAGATTATTCAGAGATTATAAAAATAATACATCATTGATAAAAATTGACATCAGTAAAATAATTGAATTACTAGAAAACACTTATCAAGTTATTTATCACAGTGTGAATACAATTTTTAGGGATTCTTTAAAAACAGTCTTAAACAAAGAATCATAATAATGAAAGTCTCAAATACTTAGGTTGAGTATAAATGGCCACATTTACACTAAAAAGATCAACTAGACTTCAGACGTTGCCATTTCCACTCGACTTTGATACTGTTTAAAAACATACAAATGATAGGCTCTCATGAAACTTTCTGGATAGGCTTATCTTACTACCAATATTTGCAGTTAAAAGTCAACCGAGTGCGTTGATTGGATTCTTTTTAGGATAGTGAAAAATACACAAAAAATGGCATTATCAGAAGTTTATGGTAAGTCTCTTTGGTATGAATGCACCTAAATGATCACATTTGCGCTTAAATAAGGTTGGAGCATCTATTACAAGTAAAGAAACTAGATAGAAAACGAACCAGCGATGACTTGACATAAAAGGAACAGATGTACAGGAAACTGCTTCAAAAACACAAACACGCAAACAAAATTATGGTGATCACATTTCGGCTCAAATCGCTGCCATTTTCAACTCGAAAATTTAAAAAAATAATAAAAAAACAATTTCAAAATATGGAGCCCATGAAGCATGGATTGCAATTTATCACAAAATAGTCGTAAAATTTTGGCAATTTTACCATCTGACCATAAAGTTGCAAATAAATGGGGTAAAGTTGGAAAAAAATGGCAAAAAACAAAAACTTTTCGGAGCTGGCTATTTCTCTGCCTTACTTTTTGCCTATGTGTCGACATGTCAAAAGTTGAAACTTTGTTGGAACTTAAGGGTGGAGAATTGTTCATGAGCTGTTAAAAAAACTGCCACTTTATTGTAATTTTTGGAAAAAATTGCAACATTTAGATTGAAAAATGCTACATGGAAGAGAGCCAGTACTCCTACACACTGTAAACACAGGAAATTATTCCATGATTGATCGCTGTGTGTACAGTCCACATTTTAAGGTTACTTGTTTCTTTTTATTTTTTTAAATTTTCGAGTTGAAAATGGCTACGATTCGAGCCGAAACATCCTCACTTAAATTTTTTTTGTTTCTTTTTTTTAAGAGTAAAGACACAGAGTCAATCAAAGGCTTTGATAAACAAAATACAACACAGATTTTATGACACTAATACTTTGAGCTTCTGTCGGAGTTGGAATCACAAGAAACTGACTTTTTTAAGTCTAAAGTCAAGTCTGAAGACAAATGTTTCTTTTTTCAATTATAATCATTAAATGAAAAGTTATACAAGCGGATTATTATCATAGAATATTGTTGCTGAAACTCAAGGTGACCTTTGTTCTTTACACTGTACTTGTACTCTAATTCTTTCTGTTATACTTAAAATAAGTGAAAAGCCTAGTAAATAAATGAACAGATGATAAAAATATTTTGTAGTGAGCCATGGTAAAATGTCTTCAATAGTCCAATAGATAAATGCACTTGGTAAAAGCATCGGAGTACAAAAAAATGGAGGGATGAAAATGACATCAGGACTGAATTTGCGATAGTTCGTACAGGTAAGCAGCCATCAACTTAGTCTGCAAAAAAATAAATTAGGAGTGAGTTCTAAAAGGATAAAGGATAAAACTACATCACAGGATCATGTAATCTTTTTTGCACTGCTTCAACTCTTCGGAAAACTCATTTGTTTACAATCTGCTTCTCACGCTTATTGGAGACCCGTTAAGTTGCCCTCACATTATTTTGACGTGTGTGTTTCTTCTCCTTAGCTAACAAACTAAATAAATAAGTAGTAGCAGTAGTAGTAGTAGTAATAAATTAATAAATAAAATTAACTTTGAAGGGTACTTGGGCCCATCATCGCCCTACAATTTTTCAGAGTAATCTGAAACAAATTCAAGAGCAGTAAAGTCAGGGTAAGAAAATTTCCCCTCTCGCCGTGATGTAGAAGATTCTTTTGGGAGCCTTAGTACAGTTCAGAAACTCGGAACTTTGTCCGTTTAAACCTAGAAAAAAGATCAAACAACTGACTTTTTCTATGCGAAGCAGGAAATTCAAAATTGACAAACCAGATGTCGGTTTTATGTTTAAAAAAAAAACATCAAAGCCAATCGGATTCCTGGATTTCAAATTTCCCGCACTTCACTAAAACAAGCTTGTATTTGACTTTATGAGGAAGAGACAGGTAGTGAGCCTGATCAAATGCCTAGACCCCAAGCCGAACCAAACTGGGATTAAACCAGAACTGACCGATGATACAACGAACTGATTTTGAACAAGAAATTAATATCAGTCTGGGGGGCAATCACGGAGGATCGGATCGTTTTGGTATTGTTATCGTTATCTTTTGCATGAAATCAAATGGGCTTGCTTCTGCCCAACTCGATTGCGCAGGTGATCCCCTTCTCACCTCTTCCTACTTCAAACGATTGAGATTACGACAGCCTCCGACTCATCGCTTCTTTTTGTCCGTTTCAATCGTTACGAGGGGCTCAAAACGATTCGATCAGTTGAGCCACCCATAAGGTTACATGTAAACGATAACGACAACGATACCAAAACGATCCGATCCTCCGTGATCACCCCCCAGAAACCCTGACTCTCAACTTTATACGAGAGAAAAAATGTCTTATTTTGGTAAAAATACAGGGGTTAAAAAATGAGATGTTACTCAAATACATACCCCTTCTATATAGTTTCTTATATCAATTTTTTCATTTTGTGAGTGGGCTCCATCATCAGAAGCACCCATAGGGAGAAGCAATACACTTTTACCCGTGACTTCCTGCAAAAATAAAAAAAAAAAAAAAAATTAAAAGGAGTACGTAAGTTCTTAAACAAAATAATAATTTTAGTATACATACATATATTTCAATATACATGATAAGAGGTTGGAAAATTTCGTCGTTATTTTTGGCTGATTTCGATGTTATTTTTCGTTGATTTCAGTGTTATTTTTTGTTGATTTCGGTGTGATTTTTGCGATGCTTTTTGCATCATTGAGAAAAAAATATAGCGCGTTTAATGTAATTTAGTTAGTTTTATGACCCCCCCTCACCCTTCTATTTTAACTTTTGTAATGATGAAAACTTCAAATTCCCTCTCAGTTTTAGCTACCTGTGTGAATCGCTTCTCTTCCATTGGACTCAGGCCACTTAAGCGGTTAAAACTTGAAAAATCGCGGTAAATTCAACACGCACGCACTTTTACGATAATTCCTCAAAAATGAGTCAATTTCGCGATTTCGCTCAAATAGGCCGAATTTGGCGATTTCGCTGATTCAAAAAGGCCAAATTTCGCGGCCATTTCGTGGATTCATGGGGATTTTGCACAAAAACCAGAAAAACGGCCGATTTCGCGTTTTCACACTTTGCATTTTCGTAATCAAGGGACTGTGATCGATGCTCCTATATAGTTTTCAAGGCCATGGGAGCATTTTAAAAATTTTGCGGCGAATCGCGGCCGTGAAATTTTCCAACCTCTATACATTTTTGAAATATGACAGAAAAAACGAACCAGCGACGACTTGAACAATAAATAATTGGTCCTCGCCAATTTAGGTTGAATTCCAGCATTTTACCCATTCCTGTTATTTATTGTTTAAATTTTTGTATAATTTTTAAATTTTAATTTAATTTAATTTTTCTTATTTTTTACTTAATTTTTAAATTGTTTATTTGAATCTCTTTGTAAGACAGTGCGAAATAAACACATTTTGTTTTCTTACTGTAAAAGAATGCCAGATAAACTGGTTATTGACTGTAATGGATCTTACCTGCAAGGTCAAAGTTACTGGGATGGATCCACCCTCCCGAGTAAAATCAGGTTCAACTCCATAGACATGTTTCGTTGCTTTTTTGGCAGCTTCGTAGTGCTCATCCGAGAAATCTGCTAACCACGTTCGTCCGCTATCAATCATAAACGCCTATTTAAAAAAGATTGCACAGTAATGAATTTTAAAAAGATTTAAAGCATACATACACAAGAACCTGCGAGTTTTTTCTTTTTGTTTTTCATAAATTTGAATAAATTAATGGAAATTAGAAAAAATCCAAGGAAACAAAACTGGATAGTCTGAAACCGTAGGTCCTATATTTTTTCAAAAAACAAAAAATAACCCTACAGTTATTTTCTTTCTGTAGACGTTGGTTTATGAATTTAAGTTGACGCATCAATACAGCTCACAACTCTCAATCTGAGAGACATCGCCACAGGTCACAGTTCTAAACCAGGGGTGCAAAATTTTCTTCTCCTCTACAATTTACACACAATCCAGGGGGTTTCAGATCCGAGATCCGAAACCCCTCAGCTTCCACATTGATGACCTTTTTGCAAAAGCGCTTCCATAATAAATTGAAGACCTTTTTGCTAAAGAGCTTCTACAATCCATATAAAGTATAAAGGAGCAAACCAATTTAGGTTTTCCTCCCAAAATGATTTTTTTTTTAAAAGATAAAATAATCGGACAAAATAATAAGGTAATCGGTTTCAGATAAGTGAGTAAAATTAACTACCTTGAACTCATTGGGGCTCTTTCTCTCATTCCATTTTTCATTCAAGTATCTGACCACGAGTTGTTCAACTGATTCCGGAGTCATATCTGGAACGATCCGAATTGAAAATTTTCCAGTAGCTTGCATCGGGATGACAGTTTTACAACCAGAACCGCTGAAAGCTCCCTCAATGCCATGAATTGAAAGACTCGGGTAACGCCATCTATTCATTAAAGTTCTGGCCTGAGGAGAAACAAAGTGCAAACTATTTTATGGAAGTAATCATCAAAACTAGAATTTTGAGAACTAATATTTTGAAGGACCCTGCACTTTTCTCATGAGAACTGGTTCGAGAACTGCAAACATTTTAAAACGTTCGTACACTATTATAATCCTCAGTAGTATTTTATTTCATTTTATTTTCACAAATTAGTACATTGGAACAAAATGGTGTTATTGTACAAGTCAAATACATTAGTAATAAAAAAAATAGTGATAATTTATTAGCTCATAAGCTCATCTAAAGAATAAAAGGCTTTAAACAGAGGAAAAGCCCTGAGATTGGCCAAAAATGCAGGATAGCTTTCTTCCTTTTTTATTTCCTCCAGGAACTTGTTGTAGACTCTTGCAACTCTAGTCCTTAAACGTGAGCTATGAGAGCTACGAGAGCTGGAGCCATGTCATATCATATCCCCTACGTGAGCAGTAGTGATGGGCTTCTCTAAATTGGACCAAATTCCCTGGGTTTTCTTTAACGAATTTAACTATTTCAAAGATGAGTAAAGAGGGCAGAGTTATGATTCAATGTTTTATAAAATGGTATTTACAACTGTCCCTTTTTTTGTAGACCAAACATGGCTCTGATCACTCTTTTTTGTCCGAGGAAAACATCTTCAAATCCTCCGGACTCCCCCCATGTGTGTTATAACTCAGCGGGGAGAAAACGTGAGCATAGTATAGAGATTTGATAGCCTCCGGTGGAAACACTTTTCTGCCTTTGCTTATGAGATATTTCATTGATGATAGCTTGTACCCCTGATTTTAAACATGTAAAGCTAAAGAACGCAAAATCCAGCTTTTCAGATTTTTGAGTGAAATAACAGCACAATTCTGCAGAAATTGGTGAATTTTGCAAAACTTGCCACAAAATTGACGATTTGACAAAATATGGCGGGGTAGCAAGTAAAAATCGTATCTTTTTAAAAAGCGTCTTTTTGCCAGGGCGAAACCTTTTTTTTTTTTTTTTTTTGCAAAAAACAGCTATACATATATTTAGAATTGGGCAGCAAAATTCTTTGAAACATGTCTTAAAATAAAAAAATATTAAAAATATTAAATTGATGTTTACCGTAAAAAACACAAAAAGCGCATTGAAAAATTACATCAAAATCAGCCTAAAATAACCTTGATATAAGTCAAAAATAACATCATAATTTGGAAAAAATAACAGCAACATTTAAGCTCTATTCATGGCCCGATCCAAAGAAAAAATAAAGAGATTGATTTTTCTAAAAAATGGGGCTGTTGCAAGCTTTTTCAACAGACCAATGAACCATCGAATCTGGGGCAGAAAATTGCAGTGAAAGTGTGAAAGGCAATGGACACTTAGTACCTTTGAACCTTTACAGATCATAGACTAGGAAGAAAACTCAATATTAGGAGAAAAATAGAAAACATACGAAAGGAGAAAAATCTTACCTTATCATCATTATGAATGAGCTTAGAACAACCAATGTCGTCTCTATAAACAGACAAATCAAAATCAATTGGCTTGTAGGAATGCTTCTCAAGTTCTGTTTCAGCTGCAACCTCATCATAAATTCCTGGAATCTGAAGTTTTCCTTGCAAATCTACAAGAGTGTTTAGCAAGTAGATCAAATCAGCCATGGCCTCATGCCTGGAAAAGAAATTAGAACAAGAAAATTTGGAATGGTGAAAATATAATGATTATTATAAACACTCTGCGACTGAAAAATAGCAGGATTACCATGACTTGGCTGATCATAATTATTGAAAACTTCAGATTTCCTCTTTAAAAACGACTCCTGATGACAACAGGGAGTTGAACCGAATGGAACCGAACCAAACTGTGAACCGCAAACCAGAGTTGGGCAAATATTATTCGACGAATTATTTGTCTACTCAAAACGCGGTGTCCTTTGAAAATGAAATGGAGAATTAGTCTTTGCATTCCTCCTCATGAACCTAAAATTCTGCCAAACCGGCTTCGCACCGGTTCATAAACCTAACACTTTGCCAAACCAAACAGAACCGCAAACCGAAAACAAACTGCAAACCGAAATTTTGGAAACTGCCTGAACCCGAACAGAACCTGAACCTTTTTCAGGCCAGTTTGACTCCCTGGATGACAATCACTTAGGTGAGTAGGTTGTTCTTTAGTAATAATTGAACACTATCATCAAAAATCTGTTCCTTGTGAATAGGACTCTGAAGTGTTCCTAAGTCACATATTAATGTCACAAGCATTAATGCCTGTTATTTAAAAAAATAATGAATAATGGATAAGGGTTGTCAATCAGTAAAAAAATTCATGAATAATGGATAAGGGTTGACAATCAGCCTCACCTACAGATTCTTTCCCATACGATTTTATCCTTTGTGGCGGAAAATTGAGAAAGTCCCCTTGCAAATTCTTTAAAAAATTTCCGAAAGTCCGATAAAATGAAAAAAAGTAGAAAAAAGATAAAGATAAAATTTTAATCTTACACTGTGCCTCCATAAAGTCCGCTGTGAAGATCTTTTGCGGCACACTTGACTTTTACACCAAAGTAGCAAATACCTCTGAGACCATACGTTAGGCACGGTTTTTGTTTTCCCAACCAATAGTTGTCAGAGATGCAGACATAATCTACATCTTGAAAGAACGAATCTTTACGTTGAAATAAAAGATCGTCCAGACCATGACTCCCACTTTCTTCCATGCCTTCAAATATAAACTGTGAAAAGAGAAAATTAATAGAATATTGAAGATAGCAGTAGACTGATAATAGGGTTTTTAGAGCAGTTCTTTAATTTTACAAGCAAATCCAGAGAGCCTTGGGGGGAAAAAAAGGATTTCACAGGCGTTTTCCATTTTTCACATTAACAATACTTTACCTATTTCTTGATTAAAACCCCTGACGGAAGCAGTGAGCATATTTTTCACTGTAAATTTGATCAAAAATATGAGTTTAGAATGATACGTACTAGCATACTTGGCCTTCATCGAATTTGCTTTAGTTTGGTTTAAATTTTTAAAAAAATGAACTTTCATTTCGGCAATAAAGAGTAGTGCATTGAAATGTCTTTTTCAGTGGTTATGGTCAGCAAATTAGATGATCCAATTTTACTGCTCCGGCTCAGAGCTCCGATTGCAATAACTCGAACTGTAATTATTGAAAGCAATTTATGCTAGCACTAAAACACCTTGAATCAGTTCTTGAATGGGAACGTTCAGGTTTGAGAGCATTTATTGTTGTTTCTGCCTGTTACATGTTAGGGTTTTATGATATAAAACAAAGTAAAATGACAAGTAAGATGGCCATGATTATGGATAGTCGGTATATTCAAGTGATACTGATAACGATAACAACTGTACACACTGCTACCACCTGTCACCTCAGGTAGGCCAATATTATACACAAGAGGCAGGGCTGATAACCTGACAATACTACACAGACAACACTGCCTTAAGCGGCACAGATGTTTTGCCGATGAGCTCTGATTTTTCGTTTTCGAACTCCGACTATAAAAACCAGAGTTTGCGAGGATAAAAGAATAGAGCTCACCAGTGCTCACTCAGTTCTTATTTCCCATTTGCTATGCCTTAGAGCACCTGAGCTTGTTCCACAGGATAAAGTGCCGAGAGAGAATTACAAAGCACGAAAATGCAGATTATAATTTGTAAATTTGCCAACCTTTGAAGACCAAAATTACCTTCAGATTTACAGGAATTGGTGTTTTCAAGGCTTGATAGGCCTGGATGGCATGAATCCAACCAAGCACCGGTCCCTTGTCATCTGATGCTCCTCGTCCAAACAGTTTCCCGTTTTTTTCTGTGAGAACGAACGGTTCTGTGTCCCAGCCATCTTCTTTGGCAGCTGGTTGAACGTCTAAATGCCCGTAAACAGCAACAGTTTTCTTGGCGGTATCATTTCCTAGTTTACCAAGAATGACTGGTGGCAGCTTCAGGGTGCTTCCGTCCGGTAAAGTCTTGAAAGCAAAATTACAAAAATTTAGATTATAATCAGTTCCAAAAGGTTTATATCAGATTTCAGTCTTCAAAGTGTTGTGAATGAGTCTATTTATTTATTTATTTATTTATTTATCACACATTGGTACATAGGACAGGAAAACTGTATGGTACAGGTCAATGATATTAACAATAATAGCCAAGTTACAGAGTATTTGGGTTACATAGTATTTGGGAAAATACATAGATGCATGCACAGAAGACTGTAGAAGACTGTACATGCATCTATGTATTTTCCCTGCGATCTAACTGCGATTACACATGAGTTACTAGTTGAAGGTTAAGTTTGACAAAGGAATTCTTCCAGTGAATAAAAGGCTTTAGTCGTAACAAAGTTTTTGACTTTCCTCATATAGGCTCTATTGTTGGTCTCCAATTTAATTTCCTTGGGTAACTTGTTGTAAATTTTACCCGCAGTGCCAAATAAGTTGTCATAATATCTGGACCTTCCACTCAAGAGCTTCACATCAGCCTGACCTCTTGTGTTATAAGTGTGGAACTCTCTGAAGGATTCAAAATCCTGCGGATTATTCCGCACCCATATCACAACCTCCATTATATACAAACTATAGATAGTACTAAAGTAGTCTAAAGTAATTAAAAGGGATAAAATGAATAAAAGATGGATAGTTAAGTTAACTTAATAAAAAGGAGAACGACACAAGTACTAAAGTAAAATAAAATAAAATAAAGACTCACTTACGCCAATAAAATTTCTAGGTCAGGCGCATTTCGCTCGGACACGGTTGTGTCCAAGCAAAACAGGGTACTGGGTATTGGTACAGGGGTGAGAGTGGTCAGATAAACATGTAAGTTGACAAGTATTAATTACTGGGTTTTTTTTTCTTTTCTTTTTAGTATAACTGTTTCCATTTTTGTTTAAGTCTTTATGTTGCTTAGAGTTAGTTTTAATTTAGGTACTTCATTTTCAAGTTTTTTCTTTTGTAATTTTAATCTTGGATTGTTTTATTCGGCAGTCCCTCAACACAAATACTAGCACAGAATGGTACAATCAGAACGGAAACACCCATAAGAGCCAATGGAAGCAAGTTTGGAATTTAACGGCACCGATAGGCAACGCTGTGGTCCTATATCCCAACATGGCGGACGTGTGTGATTTGTGTTGAAACTCATTTATTTCTGTAAATTCTGGAAAGAAATCATAAGTTTCCAGCCTCACTTTTATTCTAATGGCATTTCAGAATGAAAATTTTGCGGATCATGTCCTATATTTTTTTTTTAGCGCGCGAATCCAGACGTAAACATCCTATATCCCATCATGGCGGATGCGGAATGAATTTGCTGCAAAATCCGACAGAGTTTCCGTTTTGGTTGTATTATTCTGTGATACTAGCTCCAAGAGGCCTGCAGGCTGATTATGAACAATCGTAACGTAATGCTGTCTATCAATAATCGAGTACGTGTTATCTGAAGGGTGGTGCCATTCCGATAGAAACCCTCCCATCTCTGCGGAAATTCGCACATGACTCCTGAGCTATCGGAGAATTTCCGCAGAGATGGGAGAGTTTCTATCGGAATGGCACCACCCATAAGAACAACACATACTCGATCGTCGACTTGATAGCATTACGATACAATAGTTCATAATCAGCCTGCAGCAGTTATGAATTTTAATTTTACTCTTGTTTTATAGACTGTTCTTGTATTACTAAGTAAGTAATTTGAGAATTCATACCTGGTTTCCTACATCACAGAGCTCGACATCAGCACCAACACTCTTCAATATTGTTTCAACATACTTCACCATGCGCGTGATTTCTGCTCGTCGCTCGGGTTCAGCTGATACAGATGGTATTGCAACTGCTTCGGCCAAACGTTTGATGTAATTTGATTTGTTTTCATCAACATATCTGAAAGAAGGAGGCAAAAAAAATGAGAAAAATTGATACACATTGCACTGCAAGTGACAGGCAGGAACATTTTCAGATCACCGCCGTAACTATGCCGCTGTGGTCAGCTGCCCTCTTGCCCCCCTCAATACGGGCCTGAGTCACTGCAAGAGTCGACTCTTAGGTTGCACGTTAGCATAACTGCATAGAGCAGACGCAATATGAGTATCGGGTTCTGAAAAGTAACGGTGCTTGCTGCAGAACCGCATCAAAGCGCATCGGTGAGCGATTGATTAGCAACGAGTTGAAATTCTGCGCAAGCCAACCGCTCACCCAAGCGTTTTGATGCGGTTGGGTAGCATGCACCGCTATTTGTCAGAGCCCGATACTCAAAATGCGTCTGCTCTAGTTTGGTTCTCCATGGGTAGGTGACAAACATCATAGGTGCATTCCGAAGCCCATATGGAATCAACTCATTCCCCTCATGTCCGTCCATCTGCCTCAGTGCCCAATTATAAACAAATCACTCTAATTTAGAATTTAAGAATGAAAGAATAGGTCAAGAAATTTATCGGTTCAGCGCTTGGAAATTAATTTAATTACTTAGCAGACTTACTTGAACAGGGCAGTGAGAGCTTCCGGGAGACCTGACATCTTTTAGGGGCTAATATTAGATTGATTTGAGACAAAGAAGAATGAACAAAAGAAATTATAGGATGGCCTCCTAATAAAAGAAAAATACAGGAAAGGAAAACGCCCACAATTTATTATTAAATACTGATCGTAGTTCGACAACTGTTGATAATTAACGAGTAGCCGACTGGCAAGTGGCGTGTGATCTGTGATGAATGATAAGTGCAGAGCAGAAGTTCTTGATAAGGGATGATAAGAGGGCGGCCAAGAGGGAGGAGGGAATTTGGAGGTTATGTTTCTTAAAGTTTATTTTTCTGACGTCATGCCAAATATTACGCCCGTGCCTTCCGCAGTAGTAGTGTCTTTGCACCACAATAAAAGTCCGCTCGCCCGTTTTTAGTGCGATGTTGTTACGTACTTGTGAATTTGTGATTGTGAATGTGATTTATCATGGCGAAATGAATTAATCCGTTTTTCCTCAACCCCTGTCGCTCTTTCTAGTTTCTTCGTTGTTCTCAGCGATTTTCATCTGTCTGTTTGAATCTCGTTCAGTTTACATCTTGAGTTTTAGCTCACGCCGATTTTCGAACGTGCAAAATGAGCGTGGATGCGTATGGACCGAGCTCCCAAACTCTGACTTTTCTCGAGACCGAGGATGCCGACCTAATCGGCGCCGATACTCAAGGATCGGAGTTTGATTTCACCGATTTTACTTTGCCTTCTCAAAGTCAGACTCAGGCGTCTCAGCTCGATTCTACTTCCACTGCCCCAAATCAGAAAATTCAGGTAAGGACACCTTACGAGATCGTCACCCGGAGGGAGGAACGACGTGCTCGAATTTCAGTTTCAAAGTAAGGAACAGCTGTCACCCAACCGCACGGTGGCTTCAAACTTGAACTTTGCCATACCACAATTTTTCCGCCCCTGAAGCTGAGTTTTCTACACTCTCAAAGCCAGGATGTGAATCTGTCTTTTTGGAATCACTTTGAGGTTAAGTCCTCTTGATCCTTTCTTTTACTCGAGGTCAGGTGTCACCTTGCTCCTAATTTACTCTTTGGGTGCCTCTACCTACTCACTCGAAGCCGAAAGTCCCTCGTATGCATGCTTTCACCGTTGGTTGAAACACTCTATTGGTGTGAATACAAATTTGGGAAAAGGAATGTATGTCATGTATGAGAATCTGTCTTCTATGAAACTGAATCGAGTACACGCTTCCTAAAGCTCAATGGAAGAAGGGAACTGCTTGTTTTGAATCGTAAAATTCTTCTAGATGCCACTGATAGCCCTATTTAGCAGGGGCATGCCGAGGGGGGGCATGTGGGTACCCTTGCGCCGGGCAGCACTCTCCGAGGGCGGCAAAATCAGGGTGAAAAACCAAAAAAAAAAAAAAAGGGTGAAATTTATAATTTTGTTTGCGGAGGGCGGCATTATTGCAATGTTACCCCCCTCTTTGGAAACCACGGCACGCCCCTGCTATTTTGCGCCATTGGCTGTTAATGGTACGTGTGCATCTGCTTTTGAAGGTTCCAGGTGCGTGCAGTCCGCAAGATTTTTCCGAAGAAATTGTATATGTTATTTTCAGGTTTGAACAATTGTCATGGAAGCTTCTCGCAAGAATAGGTCGAGATGTAATGTCATTGAACTCTGAGTCTTGGGTTCTGACAAGTAGTGGTGGTTGCTTCCGAACTGCATCAGTGAGGGGTTGGTTAGCGCAGAATTTCGAATCATTAATGATTCGATGCGCTTTGATGCAGTTCGGAAGCAGGCACTGCTACTTGAATGAGTCCGATACTCAAAATGGCTCTGCTCTCTACACCATAACCCGGTGATGCTTCATCGTCAGTTTGAGCCGAAACTCTTTGGCAACGCAACAGGCAACACGTCTCCCTATTTGTTTCTTCTCTACAGCCTAGTTGCCTTCTGGAACGTATGTTAGCAAGTTCTGATAATTCTCTCTGTGCATTTTGCGTTTTTGCATCAACTTTAGCCAAAAACTGGTGACTTTTCGAGCAGTGTGGCATGGAGTGATTATTTATAACCCATCGATTATGGAATAATCTAAGTTGGATGAATCTTCCTCAAACAATTAACCAATTTATTTTTCAGATCAATGGTAACATTAACAGCGAAAAGAATATAACTTCTGTGAATGGTGTTGCAACTAAACTTCGCGAACTTCAGTTTGAAGAAGAAGAAGACGATGCCTTTTATAACAAAGTATGTCTTTTATTTTGTATTTGTTTGTTTTATTCGCTTGGGGGAAAAAATGGAAACGAAATCCCTGCTTTTATTGAATAATCTGATGACCAACCAAACCAATAAACTACTGTCGCAAACTGAATAAACAGCTCTGTAGACTGTACTGTTCGACTCATACAAACCTCCAATTTTGTAAATTTAATTAAACGTTAACACACTGTAAGATTAGACAAGCAAGTAACAGGATCAATCAGTAGCAAAGTAACTACAGAGCTGTGAGCACACTCAATAGCTGATCAGGGGTGCAAAATATGCCCGATCTAGCGATCCGCGGATCGCGTGAAAGTGAGGAAATTTGTCAATTTTTTTTTTTTTTTTTTTTTTTTTTTTTTTTTTTTTTTTTTTTTTTAACAATGAAAATAAGGATTTCCCGGAAAAATCGTGTAAAAAATGGGAAAATATCGGTCATTTTGCGAACATACGGTGTTGAAATGTTAAAATAACCAAAAAAAAAAAGTCATCACTCTCAAATTTTTTTGAGGAAATTTTTGAAAATCCTGTGAGGAAATAAGTCTCCAAAGTTTTGGAACATTTTGCACCCCTGCATGTGTTTTGCCATTCAAACCTATGCAAGTATATCAATTTCTTGGGGGTGCAATGCACCTCCTGAAGATCGATTGTATTATATGTATAGGTTTAAATGGAGAGAATCCATTGTTGCCAAACTGCACGAGCCGCCACTGAGTGTCATCAAAATTATGTTTCTCAAAGGCTCAACACAGTTATAGCTCACAGTTTGAGCCCTTATTTCCTTCCTATTAAATAATAAATACAGGCACTACGCTCTTGTGCCCGTGATTAAATATTGTGTCATGCTCATCGTTTTTACATTTTTCAATTGCAGGAACTCCCAGCCTATGCCTGCAAGTACTGCGCAATACATGATCCCAGCTGCGTTGTCATGTGCAATATTTGTAAAAAATGGTTTTGCAACGGACGCGGAAATACATCTGGCTCCCACATAATTAACCATCTTGTTCGAGCAAAACATAAGGTAAGATGATTGTAAAATTAGGTTTACTCCAAACTCTATTTTGCTTTGAATGCTTCTCGAATCTTGAAACTATCGTCTAACTAGACCATTTTTTGTATATTTATTTATTTAAAACAATCTTGATAGAGCTGTTTAGCCAAAATAAATAAACACCTTTTAAAGGTTGGATCATTTTGTTCTTATTATTATGATTTAATTTTCCCCTTTTATATTTGTTTTATTTTGGCTGAACAGCTCATTGTTTTATCATTATTTACAGCCGGTATTATTGTTTTACATTTATTTATTTATATGGTTGTTTGGTGGCCCTGCTTTTGCTGAGTTGCTATGGATTGAGGGTCCATCCAGGAACATGAAACTTAGTTATAAATTAATTTGATGGAAAATTGGTCTTAATAAAATATGAGGAGATATCTTATTTTTACCTGATTTCCTGTGTTTGTTTTTTCTCTTTGTTAGACTATGGCCATTTCGGATAGTTTTTATCCATCCTCAGGTCTGTGGAAAACTGAAAACACCATACCAGAAAAATAAAAAATAACGAGCCTTTTCAGGGAATCGACCGCAGTTTTTTTTTTTTTTTTTTTTCGCTACACGAGGACATTTTATTATTTATTATTTGTTAACTTTAAACTTTTACATGACAGTGCCCTAAATGCACACCATCTTCTTGTTTTACTCGTTATGTTTATCTTTCCGGTATAGCGTTTTTAGTTTTCCACAGACCTGAGGATAAATAAAAATTATCCAAAATGGCCATAGTCTAACAAAAAAAAAAACAAAAACAGGAAATTAGGTCAAAATAAGATATCTCTTCTTATTGAAGTGCAGTCTGATCATAAAATTCTCCAAATTATCAAATCATAAAAATCTTTGACTGAACGATTGAAAAAGACTTGAAATTTAACAGCAGGACTAAAATAATCATGGGCAAAATAGAGAATCAATTAAGAATCGATGGAAGGTATTATGGTGTCATATTTTATCTCCCCTGTAAGTGTCCTGTATAACAAGATTAACTGATTTGTTTTGATCCTAGGAAGTAACTCTGCACAAAGATGGACCTCTGGGTGAAACAGTACTGGAATGCTATGCCTGTGGTGTTCGCAATGTGTTTGTTCTGGGTTTCATCCCTGCTAAAGCTGATTCGGTCGTCGTTTTACTCTGTCGTCAACCATGTGCTTCGCAAAATTCTCTGAAAGATATGAATTGGTAGGTTTTGTCGGCTTTGAAAACTGATGCTTTCATTCGATTCACAGTCAGTAGGTCTACCGTGAAAATGTCTACAGACAGAATTTATAATTTTTTAAGGCTATTGCAATAATGTCTACGTTAAAATGACTACGTTTAAAATGTCACCTGTAAAAATGGGCTACAGCAAAAATTTGATTTAGAAGGAAACATAGTATGTTAGCGGAGTGATGCAGACTAATTAAAACACAGGAGCCTATTGCGGGAGATGGTTATGACAGAAATAAGGTTGGCATTTGTTGTTTCTTTCATGCACCACACAGAGTCATAATGATATTGTTTTAGTTCATAAGAAAGTACCGTGCCGCAAGGCTTATGTATTGAATTAAAGTATTATTGCAGTATCAAATGAGGTCAAGAAATAATCTGTTCCACAGAACAAGTAATTTCATTGAAGCAAAATTCTCTATGCTGTACTGATCACTGATCAGTAGAGGCACCTTTTTTTTGCGGTCGTGATATTTCACGAAAAAACGCGAAATCCAGACTTTTTCCACGAAATTTGGCATTTGATGCAAAATGTCCCGCAAAATCGGCTAATTTTTTCGTGATTTAGCAAATTGACGAAATTTTTGAAATTTTATGAGTTTGTGAGCTGACGAAATTCGCGATTATCCAAATTTAAGAAAACCGGTGACACGTCTTTCAATCTCAATCGGACTTATCACATAGTGCATTGAACAGTTGAATTTAACAATAGAAAGAACAGGGTCAAAACCCTAGTCTTGGGGAAGGTTTTCACCAAAAAAATTGCGCTGAAAAAAATTTCAAGCCCACTTTTGCGTCTCTGTCCGCTGGATACCTTTTTTTCTCCTTAATTACCTCTTAAGAACACGTAAAACCTGTCATTTGTTGTGTCATTGGTAAGAAAAAACAAAGAAAAAAAACCAAATTTTGTTGTGTCGCTGAAAAAAAGCTAAATACATCGAAATTGAGCTTGACAAAATCCTCATTTTTCAAGACAAAATCTCCATTTCAACTTGACGAAATTAGGGATTTGAACTTGACGATTAAAAGGTGCCTCTACTGATCAGGCATCTCCTCAATTCTGATTTTTCGTGATTCCATGATCAATTTGCTCTGTTTCCCAGGGATCAAGAACAGTGGAAACCTTTGATTGCCGACCGGTGTTTCCTATCCTGGTTGGTTAAAATCCCAACGGATCAGGAGCAACTCAGAGCTCGTCAAGTATCAGCCACTCAGATCGCCAAATTGGAAGAACTTTGGAAAGATAATGTTGATGCCACGTTGACTGATCTAGAGAAACCAGGAATCGATGAGGAGCCACAGCAAGTCCTTCTAAGGTGACCAAATTTTCTCTCTTAACTCTGACATTTTTCATTTTGGAGATACAGTGTAACCTCAATTTTCCGGACATTAACTATCCGAACACTTGATTATCCGGACGGGGTCCGGAAACGGTTTTCAAAAGCAAACGAGAGAAATCAGGGAAAACCTAACCGGACTGTGATAGGGAAATACATCTCGATCAGTCTTAACTACTTCATCTTGATTTGTTCCTATTGTTTGACTCGTACCATAGCCCCTCCAAGGGCTCTCATGTATTTGGAAGATAAATAAATAGATAAATAAATAAATAAATCTAGATCTAGATTCCAAGGAGAAAGCACATCACATCAAAAGAATCAGGGACATGGCTGCGAGAAAAAGAAACGATATATTCGTCTGAAAGAAGATAGACTCGTTTTTAGTACACATTTTACTAATTACAAGAACATTTTTTCCGTCATCAGATCCCTGAAACTTGATTATCCGGTTATTTCAGTTTCCGGATGGTGCCTGGTCAGTGGTCCCGACTCGTCGTGATAATCGAGGTTACACTGTATCTCATTCTCATTGTTTCTACTGACGCGAAAGTGTAATCTCACTTTTTAGATATGCCATTGCTATGCTCTGCTCATCAAACTTACTTTGTGTCTGAAAATGGTTTCATACTGATACTTAATACATTATTAACCCTTTCACTCTCGTGTGTCGGTTGTGATCCGAAAAAACAAAACTGTCATTCTACTCGTCAGCCGGGCGAGGTCCGACCAAAAGTTGCAAAGCTCATGACATTTCGGACGTGATTTTTTGTTTTTTTTTGCTTTGAGAATACTTTGATTGTCTCTCCTCCTTTTTTTAACTAGTCTAGTTGTTGGCTGTGAAATACCAGCAAAATGAACCTCTAAGTTTGGGCGGCTGGACTTTACTGCTACTACTACCTTTTTTTTTTCTTTTATTACAATCATTTAGGTATAAGCGTCTGTAAACCTCTACTGTGTTATTAAATACAAATATCATTGAAAATCACTGTAGCAATGACGAGTTTTGGGGAGGGGGGGCCAGGTAAATTTTAATCCGAGTGCCAAGGGCTCGCGGGAAAAATTGTTGGTGAATGATTTGTATTGGTTTTGCTCTATGACCATCATTGTTACAGATTTTGAGAATCCGCGTGGGCACAGTCAGCGAATTTGATAATGTCAATGGACTCCTTTCATTTTAGCTTGAGTATATCACTTTCAAGGCTTAAATACGTTTTGATACATATTACAGGTATCGTACCTTAACCAAAATTTAAAGGGTCGACTGCTATTCTTTAATCCGTTGACTGTACCTCTTATAGACCTCTTCGTTTTAGTGGACGCTTTCAGCCGTTTCTGTTCAATTTTGTTTCTTTCTAGCCTTGTGATTTTGGCGAAGACTGGATTTTGTGTCTGAGTATAAGATTTTATTTTCAGATATGAAGATGGATACCAGTACCAGAATATCTTTGGACCTTTGGTGAAATTAGAAGCCGATTATGATAAACGGTTAAAGGAGTCTCAGACACAAGAAAATGTTGAAGTTCGTTGGGACATTGGTCTGAACAAGAAAATCATTGCCTACTTGAACCTTGCCAAAACCGATGGAGGTAATTTCTTTCTCTTTATTATTCTGACTGTATAGCGTGTTTGGGACTGCGACATGCCACCTCATAGCGTCAGTGACATTGCGGCGGTATACGGAACAATTCGCGTATCCGGGCAGGGTAATCAGTCCCAATAGATCTGTTTAGTGATGACGTCACAATCAAAATAAAATGTAAACAAAGGCTTTCTCTCGCTCACTCTTGTGGATTTACCCATAAAGAATCAGATCCCAATTTTCGAATGTAAATTGATGCTAGTAAACAACCAGTTTTCTCAAATTTTATTGCACCATTTGATTCCACGTAATCCAAAGTATCTTTTCACTCTGACATACTTCATGGGAGATCACAAGTGAATTTACAATCTTAATTATATTGAAAGATGTCCTATGTTTTGTCCTTGTCTTACTCACGGTTTCTTATGGGCATGACACTCAATCATCCTTATCTCTCTTCGTATCGAAGCTTGCTCGAAGTATAACACGTTGTGTGATGGTGCCGATGAGCCCATATCCTAGAATTTTGTACCCATAAGAAACTGAGTGAGACCAGGACAACTTTATTCGATATAACTGTGATTGTAAATTAATGCGCGATGTTTATTTATTTATTCGTGATGATTTTTGTAATTTTTGCTGGTTCTTAAATCAGTTTGGACTACTTATTTGTGAATAGCAAAACTTTGCAAGGGCCACATCATTGTAATTCAAACATATCAGTTTTGTATTTTGACATTCTAAGAAATATCACGTGGAAAATTAGTGGTTAATGAAAAAGCTGGTATAATGTGTGTAATGAGGATTTATTTATACTACTATTGTATTTCCTAGTCTAATGCTTGTCTTTTGATTGTTGGTCAGATATGCGGCTGATGCATGGTGATGAGCTGAGATTGCGATATCTAGGAGAGCAGCACAAATCATGGTCAGGAATCGGTCACGTCATCAAAATTCCTGATAACTTTGGAGAAGAAGTCGGAATAGAATTGAAATCATCTAGTGGAGCTCCTACAGAGTGCACCTCAAACTTTGTTGTTGATTTTATTTGGAAGTCAACCTCATTTGATAGGTAAGATCTATAACTAAAACTAAATAATCAAAATATAATACATACTACAAAAGAACACAGCTAGAGACCAGGTTGTCTATTAGCTTAAAATCAATATAACCTGAATGGATACACTCTGCCGTGTTGTATTGCAGTTTCTTTAGAGGTTAAACTGGGCTG
The DNA here is from genome assembly GCA_011764245.1 of Trialeurodes vaporariorum. Lineage (NCBI taxonomy): Eukaryota > Metazoa > Arthropoda > Insecta > Hemiptera > Aleyrodidae > Trialeurodes > Trialeurodes vaporariorum. Next base: position 75,368,492 of record VMOF01000388.1, read on the forward strand.
CGTGCTACGCTTCGGCGAGGGGCTGGAGACCCTTCCCCTCTCGCCCACCAACTGGCCCAATTAAGAATTTTCAGAAACTTTGGACAAGCCTCATTTATATTTATTAAAATAAAGTAATTATTTTTACAGGAAAAAATAGTCTTTTTTTTACTTGAAAAATTTGCTCCAGAATTTCCTGACGTTAAACCTGAAGTACAGTGGAAACTGTTTTCAGGTGTTCAAAATGTGTCCAATTTTTACGGCAGTTGTGTGAAAAATGTGAAACGGTCTGCAAAATGTGGAAACACGAAGATTCAAATGGATGCATTACGGGATTTCGATGTCCTACTCCTTTTTTTTGAAATTTAGTGCCATGTGCGCAGCAGTTCTGGGCATTGCACGAAAAGAGCGAGTGCCTTGAAATAGCACAAAGAATAAGGTCATCGCTTTTGTAAATTTTCTGTGGAACGGAAAATTTTTTTTGAGGAAGACCAGTTACCGGTTGTAAGAAAATGTGGAAAGCAGGGCTCATTTTGCACCCCTGACTATTTTCTGATGACCCTGAATTTCATTGAATTTTCACTAATTAACCCATGTATGCCCACTAGGTCGTTTTCGACCCACTGATTGTGTTACTTTTGGACCAAATTTCATTCAATTTGGACCAATGTTACTCGAAAACTGATTTCGGAAGTTTTTAGCACGTATCATTTAGCTGGACCTAAAATGTCTGGTTTTTTCTTTTTTCATTTTTTTAGTTCTGATTTTTTTTTTTTTTTTTTTTTTAGAAAAACCTAATAATGTCAAAGAGTTTTGGGCATTTATGGGTTAAGCATATGGTGGCTTTTGCTATTTGACAGCCATGTTTTTTTGCCATTTGAACTTATGCAATAGTATTGATTTCTCAGGGGCTCAGTGAATCCCCCTAAGATCAATTCTTTTATGAATTTTATGTAGGCTTAATTGGAGAGATTCCGTTGTTGCCACATTGCAAGTGACACCACTGATTTGAACATCCTTTGTCTCAATTTTAATCCTGGAAACCTTCAATTCTTTGGTTAATCAATCTTGATTGTTTTATGCCACACAGGATGCAGTTAGCTCTAAGAAAATTTGCAGTTGATGAAACTTCAGTTTCTCCGTACATCTATCACAGACTCCTTGGTCATGATGTAGATGAAGTTTTGTTCCGGTGCCACCTTCCAAAACATTTTTCTGCTCCAAATCTCCCTGATTTAAACAGATCACAGGTAAAAAAAAAACTCAAGTATCTTCAACTTTGGTTCTTTTTTTGGAGGGGGGGGGGGCTCTATGCCAACTGCTTTTCAAATAAATAATTTGTGACAGCTTACAAGTAGAGCTACTATTTATTAATTTTCATTTAACAGGGTGTCTGGCATTAGGAATAACCTCGAAAACCTGGAAAACCTGGAATTTTCAGGAAATTCAACTTTATCAGAGCTACAAAGTAATCGGCCCAAACAGATGGTGCTGGGCAGGTGTCCACTACTGTGATTTTTTAAGGGCACTGTGCTGCAAATATCAACTTCAAACTTTCCTACAGTTCAGCCAACCTATAAAAAATACTTATCCCATATTTTCTTAATTTTCTTTAACGTAGGCTTATTTTAAAGAATAAATGAATAAGGTTGCGGTAATTGGAACATCTACCTTACTTGAACTTGAACCTGAAACTCAAAAAAGTAGGTAAAACTCAATCTAAAATTTCAATACTCGAACACTTCTAATTTTAAGACAAAGTCTGTTTAAATTGTGAAACCATTAAAAAGCTTTGATTCAGCCTCAGTCCAAAAATGATTTGGCTAAAGCATTTTCCTCTGAAATGAATGTATTCATAATTTCAGGTGTACGCTGTGAAACATGCTTTGCAAAGGCCTTTATCCTTGATTCAAGGGCCTCCAGGAACAGGCAAGACTGTTACTTCAGCGACCATAGTTTATCAACTGGTGAAACAAAGTGGTGGAGCTGTTCTGGTCTGTGCACCTTCCAATATCGCTGTTGATCAATTGACTGAAAAAATTCATCGCACAGGATTAAAAGTAAGTGGGGAAAACTTAACTGATTCTAATGATTGTGGGATGCCAGCATTTAAAGAACCAGGGGTGCAAAAGCCAATCTAGCAATCTGCAAATTGCATGGAAGTGAGGAAATTTGCCCAAATTTTTTTTTTTTTACTTACCGTATTTACCCATGTATAAGACGCACCAAAAACACAATTTTTGGGTTTCCAAATTCGGGGTGCATCTTATACTTGGGTCCTATTCCGCTCCTGCCCAAAAATCGAAAGGTACTCATGCAGACAGTCGGTGATCAATGCAGCAGACCCTCAGACATGTATGCATACGCGCGGTAAAAGCGTCGACCGCCTCGGCTCGGCAAGGCCAGTGCGAGTGAAGACGCAGTGGGTCCTGCGTTCAGTCCTCTTTCCCTTACTCGCAACACCGCACTGCCGATTCTGATAAGAGGCAGCAACTGGATGGCGCGCCGTGATTTCCCCTGGGCTTATACGGCTCCTTTGAGTCCAGCCCCTGCGATGGTGGTTGAACATCAAAGATGCGAACTCTGCCCAAATTGAGGACGCGCGCGATGAAGACCCGTTCTTCTGCTGCGGTAATGCTGAACCAATGGATTAATAAACCCAAAAATAAAAGATTTCTGCTAAAGATTATACAGTTTTCTGGACTGTTGGAGGAAATTCTTGTATATATTTTATCTGTTTTTCTTAAAATGAATGTGGTTTATACTAGGGTAAAACTTCTTTTTTTTTTTTTACCTTTCAAAAATGTGGGGTGCGTCTTATACATGGATAAATACGGTTTAATGGTAATGAGATTTTTCTGGAAAATTGCAGCAAAATTTCAATAATATCGGTCCTATTGCTTACACATGGTGTCAAATGTTGAAATCAGCAAATAAAAAAATAAAAATTAAATAAAAAAAGGTCTTCACTTTTGAAATTGTTTTGAGAAAAATGTGGCAAATTCTGCGAGGAAAAAGTCCCGGATCGTGTGAAGCTCCGACGTCTTGGAACATTTTGCACCCCTGCAAAGAACTTGGAAAGCCCGTTTAAGTAAAAAAATTGAATCGGGAATGAGGCTGTTGTGCACCACTACACCTTTGCATCTTGCAAATGAAGTATCAGCTTTCTTTAATGTAGGAACAGCCAAAAATAACAATGATGGCTCTACTTATCATTTTCCGTTAACTTAAAATTTTATTTGAACATTATTAAAAATACTCTTACTAACTTTTAATAAAAAATACATCATAAAAATGCTCCAAATGAGTATCAGACCTGACGAAAGTGATTTTTGATGCCTCTGAGCCATGCAGCAGATACGCAGGGTCGCTGGCTGTGTGAAGCATTAGGCGCTGTGGCCAGTGCTGCCAGACCCTGCGGCTTTTTCTATGTGTTCTTATGGGAAAAGCCGCAATCTCAGGCGACACTGGCTTGTGCCATCCTCTTGTGTCTTTAAAGGGGAATTCAGAAAATCTCATGTTATTTTCCTTAATACCCCATTTCTGTCAAACTTTTATGATCATATACATTAGATTAATCTTTTCTGCTCTTTAATTTTTTTTTGCTAGGTTGTCAGAGTATGTGCCAAATCTCGAGAGGCCATCGACTCTCCTGTTTCATTTCTAGCCTTGCACAACCAAATACGAAATTTGGACATGTAAGTCATCATAATTTTTCACTCATTCATTTTTTCACATGAAAACCAACTATTTAATTGCTTGGAGTCACTCAAATGTACAGATAAACGAAGCAAAAATAGAGAGTGGAGTAATATCTCTAGTGAGGAAAGAGAGAAAAAACAAAATATCTATTTAGAGCACTTCACCTCCTTGAGTGCTCTAGGCACTTCCTTCCCAATTTTGAGAGTCCCTAGCAAGTTGCCGTTACTCTCCTCTCTCCTATCCTTGTTTTGAGAACACTTTGTTTGTCTACCCCTTCTTTTTTTATTCAGTCTAGTCGTTCCCTGTGAAATATCAGCATAACAAACCACCGTGTCTGAGCTGCTGGACTTAACTACCACTACAACTTTTTCCTAAGGTTCGATGTGTTTCATTTGCTTTTCTCTTTTCATTTCTCAGGAACACCGAATTGCAAAAACTTCAACAATTGAAGGATGAAACAGGTGAATTGTCCTCAGCAGACGAGAAGCGTTACAGAGTTTTGAAGAAAGCCGAAGAGAAGGAACTTTTGGATGCTGCGGATGTTGTTTGCTGCACCTGTGTCGGCGCTGGAGATCCACGTCTATCGAGATTGAAGTTTCATTCCATTCTAATTGACGAAAGTATGCAAGCGACTGAACCGGAATGTATGGTACCCGTCGTTTTAGGCGCAAAACAGCTCATCCTTGTCGGTGACCACTGCCAGCTTGGACCCGTAGTCATGTGCAAGAAAGCAAGCCGTGCAGGTCTCTCTCAGTCACTCTTTGAACGGTTGGTCGTGCTAGGCATTCGCCCATTCCGTCTAGAAGTCCAATATCGTATGCATCCAGAACTTTCAAGGTTCCCATCCAATTTCTTCTATGAAGGTTTGTTACCTTATTTACTAAACCATATTTACTTGTATGTAGGATACTTTCAGATTTTTCAGAGGCAAAAAAAAAAAAGAATAAACATCTCAAGATAAGACACTCTGCTTTAATTGAACAAAACTTACAAAAGTAAGATTAAAAGTTATGAAAAATAGGGTTTTTAATCAGTGAAAAAATTATACAAACTACTGGATTTTTATCCCTGCTTCAACCTAAGTTCTGCAAAAACAGTGTTAGACTCAATGGCATAGCCAGACATTTTTCGAGAGGGGGTCTGAGGTCCAAAAATTGTCAAAGGGGGGTCCAAAGGCCAAAATTTGGTCAGATTCCTCTTAAATTTCAAAAAATTACCTTTTTTAGGGCAAAATTGGGTATCACAGGGTGTCTTGACCCCCCTGGCTACGCCACTGGTTAGACTTATGTAACCTATTGGATCGTGATTTTCTGGATCATTTTTTGGTGCTATGATACAAATACATTTGTAGTGATGTAACAAATTTCCCAAAAATATTCTGCGAATAATTCTGACAAGAACGGATCTCACCAATCACTGCAGCAATAAAATAAGATGAAAAAAACCAAGTCCACCAATTTCTATGAAAAGCTAAAATTTGTCTTTCTTTCCACAGGTTCTTTACAAAATGGAGTTTGTGCAGATGAAAGGAAGTTGCCCAAAATTGAATTCCCTTGGCCGGTGCCTGATAAACCAATGCTATTTTATGTCACTCAAGGCCAAGAGGAAATAGCCGGCTCAGGTACATCGTACCTCAATCGAACGGAAGCTGCCAATGTTGAAAAAATGACTACGAGATTCTTAAAATGTGGAGTGAAACCTGAACAAATAGGTGTGATCACTCCCTATGAGGGCCAGCGAGCATTTTTAGTTCAACACATGCAATACCAAGGTGCTCTCCATGCTAAACTATACCAAGAAATAGAAGTCGCGAGTGTTGATGCATTCCAAGGCCGAGAAAAAGATTTAATCATTATGTCCTGCGTTCGATCGAACGAACATCAAGGTATCGGTTTCTTAAACGACCCACGTCGTCTCAACGTAGCTCTTACCCGAGCCAAGTACGGTATAATTATTGTTGGAAATCCTAAAGTTCTCTCTAAACAACCTTTGTGGAATCATTTGCTCAATTTCTACAAAGAACAGAAAGTTCTTGTCGAAGGACCTTTAAGTAATTTGAAAGAATCGATGATACAATTCTCCAAACCGAAGCAGCTCGTAAACACGGTGAATCCGGGCAGTCACTTCATGTCAACAACGGTTTACGATGCCAGAGAAGCGTTGATACCTGGCAGTGTGTACGATCGTAGCGGGAACAATCATCCCGGGACTCAGATGTTCCCAAGACCAGCTCTTGATTTGTTTGCCAGAACTCATGATCCTATTGGATACATTTCACCGGAACGAGCTCAGGCAGCGATGACCAACGTTCCTGTTCCTGTCGGATTGCTTATGAATATGGCTCATATCCCTCCTCGTTTCTATAACCAGCAACAACAAGCTCTACAAGGTATTTCTCACTAATTTATACAGTTCTTTTCTCATTATTCTATCTCCTCCTGCTTTCCTGTATGAATTATTTGGGAGAATAGTTTGATGCTTTTTTTCATCATTACATATTCTTATAAAAGTGATGGACTAAAATAATGAAAAAATCTGTTTGTAGATAAAGAGGTTGATCCAGCTCCCATGAGGAATAGGCTATTCTCAAAAAAATCTCATCAATTTGGCGCTTGCTTGCTTTTGCTGCAAGGAAACGAAGAGTCCATACTCCGTACGGATGTAAAAACCAGCGGAAATCACGAAAATCATGCTAAGAAAGTTTAAAATTCAATAATAAACGCACAAAACTGCTCGAACAGAAAGATCGTAATGGCGCTTCAACGCAAGTATCATGGGAGATTCCTGTCTAATTTGTCACTTTCTCTACAGAAACACAGAGATTTGTCTCAATTTAGATAGGAATCTCCCATGATGCCTGCATTGAACCGCCAGTAAGCCTGATTCTGAGAGTGAATTTCGTGATTTTTCAGTGCGCTAATCGTCATTTTTACAGGTTTTTATGCAAGAATTAACTCTTCAATCCCGTGTAGCAAAAGTTTGCAAGAGTCCCATTCAGGGTTGATAGGCCTCTTTGTGATACGTTTAAAAATGCCCAGTTTTTAATTTTAGTCAACTGTGTAGGGGGGAGGCCGGGAGGGGGCTCTAAGTCAAAACTTCAAAGTCCCATAACTTTCGCTCAAATCAATATTTTGACGGTTTTTGCGCCAAAAGATTTCTCTTTAAAAGAGCTTTCAATTGGTGTGTATAAAAGTCCAATTGAAATAATTTTAAACCAATTTTTTCTATTTTTTGAACTGAAATAATTTAGCTTTGTTAGTCTAAAAAATACGGGCAAAGCACAGAGAAGAATACAATACTATGGATGTAAAATTCATAATAAAATACTATGGACGTAAAATTCAAAGTTATGTTCTTTTAAATGGCGCAAACCGCAATTTGGGGAGATGATTTGTTCAAAAGTTATAAGTGCTTAAAGTTGCGCACCTCCTAAATTACGGTGCGGTCAGTGTATATTTTCAATGGCACGTACCGATCTCTCGGTGCGAGGGTGATGCGAGCCATTGGTAATGTGCAATGACCGCGCTGTAATTTTCTTTGCGAAGAAACAAAAGTATATGCATCTAAAGTCGCTATGTCCTGCCTTTCCCATTGACTGGCTCCACTGTGTGGCGTAGTGAGGTTACAATCTGTCTTAGATCTTGGATGAAATTCTTAATTGTTAGATTAACTTTTTATCCTTAATGCATTTTTTGGATTTTATTCTGATCATAGAAGATTCTAATTCTTTGTCTCATGTTTTGCAGCTCGAGAAAGTGGCCGAATGAACGGTAACATCTCCAACAATAGAGCTCGAAAATCTAATGCAGGGCCTGGTATGAGAAACAAGATGCAGCCCAACATTTTGAGCCAGAACAGTCAAGACATTACACAACCTTACAGTCAAGGAATGTCTCAGGTAAGCTTTTCGATATCTTTAACCAATCCATCTGCACGCAGCCGATACAGCATCTCTGGTCAAACGAGGTTTATTCAAAATTGGTGCTGTTTGCCCACGGCTTGTAGTCCAGGAACTTTAGGGAAAATGACGGGGGAAAACGATGTAGAAAGTTTTATGGTCCTTAATTGTTCCTTAAGGTTAGAAGAACACCCTATTTAAAGTCCCTGAGGTTTTTCAAGGTGTTCCAAACTCAGGAGGAGGGGAGAAATGTCCCCCGAATCTCTTTTTTTCACTGCTTTTTGCAACTATCTCACAGAAATGTGAAATTTTGACCCATTAAATGTGAAATTTTGTGTAAAGCTCTTCAAATTTGCAATCTCTTTATTTTTCACTGAGCACCCTTCCTACCCCTGCAATCAATATTTCCATAAAACGCACTTTTTGGAAAAAACCATTTTGAAAAAAAAACAAACCCCACACAATTTTTGTGACTTTTCAACCACTTCTTTTCACAAGTACAGTCCGCTCCGTCATGATATTTGATTCCAGTAAAAATTTGGGTATCATTTTAGTTTAATATTGGTAGGGAATACCCAAAATTTTATCATAAAAAATGATTTTTAGAGGAAGAGGGGGGGGGGTGTTCACCAAGATATGAACTGAATGCCCTAGCATACAATTTTGTTAGTATTTTCACCCTTTGGATTGTAAATTTTTAATTGTGTTCCTTGAAATCATTACAGGGAATGTCTCAGCCTGGTTTCAGTCTTTCGCAGCCTGGGCTGTCTCTGTCTCAACCTGAATTATCTCAGGATAGTTATATGGTGGGCGAATTTCAATCTCAAATGGATGGACTGCTATCGCAAGACTCGACGTATCAGGGTGATCGCTCAGCTTTTTTCAATCCGCCGCCACCACATTTTTCACAGGTGAGGACACTCAGCGTTGCATTTAGTTTGTTGCTTTAAGAATAGAGTTTACCTCTTGACTCATTCTAATCTCCTTTATTTTTTTAAAAGTTGCTTGGCAACAGCGTTTATGCGCTCATTCTATGGAAGTGGTGCTCCTAGCAGCAATACCGCAGAAGTAGAGTGGAGCTAGTGATGCTACCAGTTCAAAAACGCCGCAAGCCCTTGAGCTCATCGTTGGGTCATTCTGTTGTTGAGTTATTACAGAGGATTGGTATTTTGAATTTCTTTAGTCTGACTCGTCCATTGATATCAATGGGTTAACGAGATTTCAAGCAATGGGTCTGTTGCAAACTTTTGCTTCAGCACTATAGAGTGTTCAATCTCATGTAAAATCGCGTGAAAAGTCCAATGGTGGCATCAGAAAGTCATAAAATGCAGTATAAAACTCACGAGAGACGTTTAATGAAATCCAAGATGGCGGTAAAATATTGAGCAACCTGTATGCATGCACCAACAACATTCAATAGTAGCCAACCTCACAATATTGATCACACCCAATTGCAACGTAAATAAACATAACCTCTGAAGCTGTGAGGTTTGTCAACGTTGGCAATCCTAGGATGTTAAAGGTGCATGCATACAAATTGCTCGATATTTTACCGGCATCTTGGATTTCATTAAACATCTCTTGTGAGTTTATTATCGCATTTCATGACTTTCTGATGCCACCAATGGACTTTTCGGGTGATTTTACATACGATGAAACACTCTTTATCTGTGTAGCGAAAGTTTACAACAGACCCATTCTCCTAAAGATCTCAACCCAATTGATGATGCCATTAGCAGGGTGAGCCTGAGAAATCAAAATTTTGAGAGGAAACCGCTCAATGTGAAAAAGAGTTGTAAAAGTTACTAATGACGATCCCTGAAAACTTTGGGCCCATCCTGACCACCCTAGACCCTCCTGTGAGGGTACTGTAGTTTCACACTTATGAGTGAAGTGAAATTTCAAGTGCTGTTCAGGAAGTTCAATTTGTTCAAAGTAGCCTTCTCTACTCTTAACTTTTTGAGTCACATGGTAATTATCTTTAGTAATTTTTGACGTATCTGCAGCCCTTCACCCTCTGGATAGCAATTTTGAATCCTATTTCCCAATTTTCCAGAATTTTTTGAAAGAATCACTCTAATTTAATCAAATTACAGTTTTAAGGGTAAACAGATTCACATGTGTTAAAAATGACCAAAATGTTTGCCTTCAATGAGCTGATAGTTTCAAAATTTGAGTAGGATTCCAGCTTGGTTCCCATCCCTGATATATAGTCTTGAGCATGTGATCTTGTAAATTTTCTTCAGCGCTAGAAGACAAATGTGAAAGATATTCCTAGTAATTTGATTTTTCTTCTTTTTCCAGCAACCCTATTGAGGTGTCAAGGTGAATTTTAGTCCATTATGATTGCGGGAGCGTCATTTTGGTGCCATTCACCAAAGCCAGTCGTGGTCTTTGCACTCAAGGGAACTTGAAGTTAATTTGTTTATGGAACAAAAACGGAGATTCAGGAAGGGAAACGACTTATCAATCCTAAGCTCTCGATTGATTCATTGCATTTAGGAAAATGCACAACGTTGCTCTGCGTTCTTCATACGTTAGAAAGATTGTTCTCCTGTTTACAATTCTTATCTCCTATGAAATCCTCTTTTGAACCTCTTTAATCCTTCTTTTGCTATTTTCTTCTTTTGTTCTTCGATGATTCAAGATATTTTTTCTTTTTTCAAATTTTATCCCTTGACTTTTTTTCCTTCTCTGCTGTTTCTCAAAGTGCTTTTGGCATTATGTTAACAGTCATTTACTCCATTTTTTTTTTTTTTTTTTTTTTTTTTTTAATGAAATAACTCGGTAATTTTTTCTTTCTCTTCCTTTACAATTTGATGAATATTTATGCGGATGCATCATATCTTGCTTTTGCTTCAATTATTTTTCTAAGTTTTTGTTTTCATCTTTTGTTCACTGGTAACAAGTATTCTTTGTTTGCCCTCCTCTCACACCGTACTTTTCTCATCAGAAAAATTGATGATGCTTCTAGACGTTTCTTTGAAAAATAAAAAATTAACAAGGTGTGTGGTACAACGATAGAAATATATTCTAAATTGATTTTGGCACATCGGAAAAGTAATACATCTTGAACTGCTGTGCTTCAGTTGACAAGTTGAAACTGAATTCCCTGAAACCTCACAACTTCTGCTAATCAAGGAGTTTTCGTTCTTTCAAGGGTTCCTCTCTTACAGCGCACTCCTCTGTAGAATACGACACCAATTAATTTTGACCCTAAGGTAGCGTAGAATACGACACCAATTGATTTTGACCCCAAGGTAGCCAAGGTCCCTTTTCACTTGGTACACCACAAATTCAATGCCTGAGAAGTAAGGCTGCCTAACTTGTTTTTTGGTGGATATAGGATTTCAATGGCAGCGACTTATTTACGATGATCGGCTTTTATCTGCGAAGTTTTTCCGCCAAATAATGCAAGATAGCACTATTAACCGCTCATTTTAGAACAGACCTTTTAAGGTGATTCATCAGCATTTAATGCCGATTTCTGCCACCAGAGCGCCACCGTTTATTAGTGTCAAATTACAGGCCGAAAGTAATTTATTTTTAAGAAAATGAAGAGTCAGTTACTGCATAATCACCTGAAGAAGGTTTCTGCAAAATATTTCGTCAGTAACTTCAAAAATAAGGCTGAAAGTACCAAAAAATGAAGTATCGCTAATCCGTAATGTGATATTTCATCTTTTGGTACTTTCAGTCTTATTTTTGAAGTTATTGACGAGATATTTTGCAGATCCATTCTTTAAATGATTATCTAGTAACTGACACTTTATTTTCTTAAATATAAATTACTTTCGGCCTGTAATTTGACTTTAATCAAACGGTAGCGCTCTGGTGGCAGAAATCGGCACTAAACACTGAAGAATCACCTTAAGATAAAAACAAGAGTAGTTGTCGAATTCTTTCAATTTCGAGTTTTGATTGACAAACATTTTTTGAGCTTCTGGTTAGTTCTATAGTAATAGGACTTTTTGCCGATGACGATAATTTTCATAAAAATTACATCATTAAAGCATTTATTGCTACCAAAAGTATGAATACTTCTGTCATAAGTGTTTCTTTTAGCACGAAAACAAACAGTCAATTCAATGATATAGGGAATCACTTTGCTTTTAAGGAATCAAAATTTCATTTTGCCTGGTCATTCCGCCTGTTTCGACTTTTGAAAAGCCGTACAATTTCAACAATTCAGAAATTTTACGGACTGTCATCGCAGAACTTACTGAGACTTTTGAAAAGGCATATAATTTCCACTATTCATTAATTTTACGGTCTGTCGATGTACAACTTACTGAAGGAAATGCCTTTGACCGTAATGTTCACTCATTTGGTCGCTTTGAAAGTTTTTATGATGCAATTTCTGTGACATTTTTTGGCGCCAGCAAGAAGTTCTATGACTGTGGAATTACCCTTACAACTGCACCTTTAATCATACAAATTCTATCATTGATCAAAATTCAAAATTTAAAGACTTGCAGTTTTCCTCATCGTTTGTCTTTTCAGAACTTGGTTTTGGTTGTGTAGGTCTGTTTCAAAATAACTGGCTCAAATGTACTCAAATTATTTGAGTCAATGCTCGGTTGATTGGGTCATCAGCTCAGTTTTTTTCAAGCCTCGCTGGAAATCTTGTGTTTGTCTGATAGGCTCACTTGTTCTTTAAGTGACAAGTTTCGTTGAAATTGTGAAGTAGTAAGCAGTGTAGCTTCTTTGTTTTTGTCATTTATCAAGTTAAAATTGCTGTTTGCGTTTATACATACATGATGTTATTGTCATTGTGTCAATAGCTTGAAAAAATGTCTTAGTTTTTTGTTTAATCTGAAGTGGAGGCTCTCAGTTCATTTCAATTTTACTCCCTGCAAACCTTTATGTTCATTGTTAATTTTGTGAAGATCTTTGTTGTGGAAAGGTTTATTTGTATTTTTCTATTGCTCTCTCTCTCTCTCTCTCTCTCTCTCTCTCTCTCTCTCTCTCTTGCTCTCTCTCTCTCTGTCTCTCTCTCTCCCCCCCCCCTCTCTCTCTCTCTCTCTCTCTCTCTCTCTCTCTCTCTCTCTCTCTCTCTCTGTTTCTGCTAACACTAGGACAGAATAGCATTATGACAAGTTAAACTTCTTTTTATCTTAGGTTCTTATCTTATCTTTAAAAGTCTTATCTTTTTACTCCTGTTTTTTTTTTTTTTTTTTTTTTTTTTTTTTTTTTTTTTACTCTTCCTTGTTTTGTTTTAACTGCAAGCCAATTATAAACATTTGTATCGTAATGCTTATCGAGTCAATGATCGAGTACATGTTATCTTATGGGTGGTGCCATTCCGATGGAAACCCTCCCATCTCTACGGAAATTCTCTGATAGCTCAGGAGTCATCGTCAAATTTCCGCAGAGATGGGATGGTTTCTATCGGACTAAAACTTATCGGAATGGCACTACCCATAAGATAACACCTACTCGATCATTGACTCGATGAGCATTACGATACGATCGTTCATAATCAGCCTGCTGACCACCAAATTCTGTTTCTGACTGCAAAGTTTTCTTGTTCTCAATCAATGGTTGGTTCAAATTTAGCAACCTGCCCAAGTTACGATGGTAGCCCTAAAAATTTTCGAAACCCACTCCTGAACTCATAAAATGCTTCTTATTGCGTGATCGTAGTGGCAGTGTTGCACAGTGATCATGGGAAATTTTGATCAACAATATCGGCACTCCGTCAAGGAGAGGCCATCAAGAGACAACTTCCTTTTGACACCTGTATCCTAACACCATTTGTCAGCTGTAAATCAATTCTCTAGTAGCTGGCTACTCTCTTCCCAGCGTGGAGAGAGTGACAAAATGAAGATAGAAATCTCCCGTTATTAATTCGCAGCATTGCCATTACGATTGCCCATTTGAAAGCATTTTATGAGTTCGAGTCATTTTTGCTACCATCGTCATTTAGACAGGTTTTTTTTCCCCCTCTTAATCAACCCTTATATTGCAGGTTGCGAGAGTTTGCCAAAATGCTCCATTTTTTGAATTACCTATTAATCCTATTATTATAAGGTGAAGTGACTAATGTTTACAATAATTTCAATGGAAAATGTGTAGTGTACGTTTGTTCTTGCCGTTTCCTCACAATTTTTTTCATTTTTCACATTATAGATAGTAATAATAATCATCATTGTATTTGTGCCTCAAAGACCATGTATGAGGGGCGTGCGAAAATCACTGACAAGTTTTAAAACATCAAGGAAACAAGAAGTGGTATCAAAATTCTCTGTGAAGTTTTGGATGCAAAAGATCTTAATTCATGGATCTTCTAAATTTTCTTGAATTTAAACACATTTTTGGTATTTTTCCTTGAGCTGAGCTGTTTTTGAAACCTGTCTCATTGAGTTTTACTGTAAATCTTGCCAAATAAATTGTCAAAAGCTGTGTAATCCCTCTTAGCTGGCAAGCTGTAGTCTTAGGGGCCTACAATGTTTGGTCTGGATGGTATGCGTAACTTACCTACATCAATTTTAATCAATCCATATGAAAAGAAATCAGTGGGAGATGATATCTTACTTCATCATTGTCATACTCAGTATAATGATGTGCAGTCGAGGACAAAAAGAGTGTCAGACGACTCCTGGATGTAGGCTGCCCGCAATACTCATCTCGATGGATTTTAGCATCGCGGGTTGCCTACCTAAGCCAAAATCTAAGGAGTCAACTAACATTCTTTAATTCGTCGACTGTTACATTATTTTTCGATTAATTAAAATGTCCAGCCGAAGTCTTCCTCGCCTCCTCTTGGTTCTATTCAGAGATCTTTTAATTCCCCATCTGCCTCAAGCAAATGAATTTGTTTGAGGTTTAATTCTTTTCTGAACACTTTTTTTTTTGTGAGGTGGGAGGTGGCCTGGATCAATGATCCACCTTTGAACTTTTATACCTAATGGTTTCAATGGTCCCCTCTTCCACAGCTTGTTCTAAAATTTCATGACCTTTGAGATAGAAAGCAGTAGAAATTGCAAAGCAGTCTTGAATTTTTGTGATTTTTTTTTTTTTAAATTGTAATTATGAGCTTAAACTTGCAATGGTGGCTGTTTTGTTTGAAACCAATTAACATGATTACTAAAGTTGTAATTTTTTTTTAATGAATAAAATTACCTCTTAATTACTGAGTCTCTTTTTTTTTTTTTTTCAAAAGTTGTCAACATCACTAAGGTTATTTTTGCTGGTTTTAACATGAAAGCCAGCTTTTACTTCATCTATTGCTAAAGCTGGTAATAGCTTCTTGTCACATACTGTCAAGAAACACCAGTGGCGTTATTGGGGGGGGGGGGGGCAGGGTGGGCATTTGCCCCCTCCAAGGATTTGAAGTCAGGCTCAAAAACGGAAACAGTATATTAATGAGCAAAAAAAAAAAAATAGAGGTCATCAGATTATTTTTGCCCCCCACAAGCCGAATGCGAAATGACGCCCTTGAGAAACACATCACAAAACTTAAGTAACTCAGGAACGTGTCAACGTACTGTCATGTAACGTTTCAGGAAAAGTTCATACACTTAGGTCAGCAGTTGGTCATACTAGCCATGAATTAAAGTTAGCTTACGGACATTAAATCCATACTAGCCATGAACTTAAGTTAGCTTATGGACATTAAATCCATACTAGCCATGAATTAAACTTAGCTTATGGATATTGAATCAAGTATAGAAGGTGCTCAATAATGAAAATATTTATTTTAAATAAAGATTAATCCATTCAAAGACTTTTCAAATCTAGGACTAAAAATGACAATTCTTTCCTTAAATAAAATAGAATAAAATAAAAACAACTATTGAATCACTTAAACAAACAACTTATCAACACCTTAATTTTGAATAAAAATATACTTTCCACTCTTACTAACAACTTCATGCGATACCAACTTATTCTAGAAAAATATTCATCAGAGTTTGTTTCAAGAATAGGTATCCTAAACATTAATTTAAAAACAAATAAAAGAACAAACGAAATTCCAAGAATAATTGAAAGGCTCCAACAAAGAACCCAGCAAGCGACAAAATTTTGGCAAATGACTTTTCAGCAGAAAATTGTTGCACATCCAAAGCTTGATAAGATATCCTGATTATTTAGCCACATTTAGAACCCACCAGAGAATAAAGTAGAGCTAAATCGACACTGCCCATAAAGAATGCTCTGATTTCATGTCGGTGGGCTGATTCTCCCTGTCTTTCTTGTACAAGACAATGTGAGATAGACGACTCTATCTTGTACAAAGAGATGGGATGAGATTACTCGGAGCCATCTCGTCTCGTGAAATGAGCAAAATCAACCCTTTCGTTTCTCTGGTTTTTCTGAAAGTTGACCCAACGGGATAAGTAAGGTTCTTCGATGGAGCTCTTCAACTACTAAACAAAGCATTTTTATTTTAGATTAACAGTGATTAATTTAAAAAAGTGTTCCGTAGTTTGTAAAACAACACACTACCAACTTGGACCTGAAGCAAGGGTGGATCAAAGAAAGTGAATTTCAGAAACTGAAGCTTAGCCTTTTAGAAATATTGAACTTCACATGAAAAATGGTGTGTGTATAATTTAGGTCTTTAGCTAACCTCTGGAAACAAATTAAGGTCATTCTTCCGGTTGTGTTCCTTATTTTTCATGATAATAAACGTCCTTGTTTCTGCATTTCACTGCCTGCTAGGAAATTTAATGTCTTTTGTCAACCTTTTCTGACTTCCCGTTTATTTTCATTTCTTGAAACATCAAGAACAGCTAAAAGAGTACCAACATATGAACTTTGAGTCCTGAAAAGATCTTAATTTTCTGAATACAATTTGGAAAAAAAACATCTGTAGTCAACTCCACAGTGGATTTTAATGTTAGTAAGTTTTGAACCCCTCGAAAACTGTTGATTTATTAAGGGTCCAAAGTTTTAACGCATTTTTGAAAGAAACTTAGTTTTACTGTGACAACCATCGTTTCTGAAACAACTTTCTTTGATCCACTTTCATTTACTACCTCATGGCCATAGCCAAAATATTGTATTTCTCTCTCTTAGCCCATTTGACTGCATGTAATAGAAAAGGACAGAAACAGAGTATGAAGTCACACAATAGCCCCTATATCCATCCTTTTCTAACACATGTGTTCAAATGCGCTAAGAGAGAGAAAGATAATATCCTGGCTAAGGCTATGCACTACCTCCTGACTTAGCTGCAATTAAATGATCTGGTCACAGATTGGTCACTCTGAAAAAGCGCTTTGTGCTCTTTGAATCAGGCTTAAACCTTGCGCAATCCTAGAGAGATCAACCCCTTCAGGCGTTGTCTGAGAAAGCATCAAAAATTAGAGATGCTTTAAACATACTCTATGTTATTGAAACATCTGCCAACGCCGAGGCATTCTGACTATAGAGAGGAGACAGTAAAAAAGGCACAATTTGAACTAAAAGATAATTACTATAGAACCATTGAAAATCATTTCTTTGAAACTGCAAAACCACCGCATCATACAAATCAATTTACTGCTAAAAACTGCAACTTCTTTAATCGTTCTCTAGAAAATAAAAATTCCAAATCCTCAGCTGTAGGCTGGAAGGACAAGTCTGCAAAATAGCTTAGAGGAAAAACTTTACATTTAAACTGTAAGAACCAAAGATTTTTTTGCTCCGTCAGAGATCCGAGAGACAATGTGGATCACCTAAATAAATTAGGCAGGTGGTTTTAATTTGACAATGACCCCCAGCTAATTTGCACAAAAATTGCTTCACATCGGTCCTCAAGGCTTGGCGATTCAATTTCCAGAGAGAGCCAATGATTGATATTTTAGCCATTAAGCGTTCAAAGAAATTGGTATGGTTTCACATGAAAGAGATGGATTTGATCAAGACAGCATTTTTCTTTGTTGCAAACTCTTCATCTCTACTTATGGGGCGCTTGGATATGAATCAACCAATGATGGAACAATCTTTGTTATTTCTGAAGATATTAAGTGATCCAAAAACATTTACCCCACCCTGTTAATTTTTCTAGCAGTTTTTTGAGTGGGATAAAAACATTTGCAGAAGTCAAATAAATAATGATCATGATATTAGAAAAATGATATCATAAAATGAAAAACAAGAATACAACACAGCTTTGAAAGAAACAGTGGCAGAAAAAAATCAATAAAAAAAAAAAAAAAAAAAACAGTTGAATAGAATGAATGATTTAATTAATTAAGTTCATTCACATAATGATTTAATTAGTTACATTCATTCAAAGAATGATTTAATTAATTAAATTCATTCAAATAATGATTTAGTTGATCAAATTCATTCAAATAATGATTTAATGAATTAAATTCATTCAAATGGCAGAAGAATTCAACAACCTAGATATTGGAAGCACGTTAAGGTCTTAAAATTCTAAAAGGTCTTGAGAAGAGAGGAAAAAAGTAAAAGAAAAAAATGGGATAAAATTAAATGAGTAGAAGTTCCTTAAATTAATGAAGAATATTATTGAATGATTGTATACCTATAAGTAAAATAATTGTAAAACTACCCTCAGGTGACTGCTGAAGTTTGCTTTTGGAATAAGATGAAAATAACCACTAAGGATTTGAATGGAACACTCAGATGAGATTATTCAAAGCAAAAATGATAATACGATTTCTCAACCAAAATATTTGCTTGTGAGCAGTTCTGCAGCGAAACATCTAAATTTCTCTTGTGACTGATGTTAATGGATACTGAGGTTGACAGGTTTGGATGTCCCAACCAGAGAGATTTTCCTGACAATTTTTCAGATTTGACAATTAAGTCAATTATTAAATAAAATTGTTTCAAACAATTATTATCAACAATCTCATCAATATTTTGCAACATCTGAGTTCTGTCTCAGCTACTGAAGAAAACATTCTTGAGGCGCTTGAAATTCAATCAATTTGATGCAAATCCTAGTTTCTTGGTCATTTATGCATCATCTTTGTTCACATCGATAGATCTCAACGATTTTTTTTGTTTGTTTTTTTTTTTGTTCTTTTCTAGAGAGTGATTCCTTTGAGTTGACCCGGTTTTCAACATCATAGGCGATATTTTCATTCAAAATGGCTTCTTCAAAAGCCTGCTATAAAAATTGTTTGAATAATTTTATAGGAAGGAAGAAAGCAAAAAAAAAGATTTTAAAGACAGAAGAAGAAGAAGAAGATGATGAAGAGTTAGTTCAAGAGAACGCAAGGTTTCTTCCCTAAAAATAGAAACAACAAGAAATATTGTTCAGGGTAGAAATTGAGCAAAATTAATTACTTTCTAATTTCTATAACATCAAATTACTAACATAAATTCATAAATAAAATCTGAAAATGACATCACAGTAGAATAATTTGAAGGGGATGGGGGGGGGGGGGGGGGGCACCGATGGAAAATCTCTGATCCCTGGTTCAGAAAATTGGGCCAACAGTAAGGGAATTCAGTTGACATTATACTCTATTTTATGACCTTTTGTTAAAATCGGATTTTTCCTTCTTCTTCAATGTGGCTTGCGTCACAAAATAGGGCGCTGCTTGTACACAATCAAATGGGGTAAGCTAATCCAGCAAACATAGAGACACGGTATTTTACAGGCTTAGGTCAAGTTGACTCTGTTAGAATGCTGCTATTTTGATTTGTTTCGTCAGAAGTTGACCAATAAATTTAGGTATTAACCATAGCATGAGTGGTTCTGTCAACTTGGCACCCAAATAAGTCCAGATAACGGGCATCTCAATCCTAACACCTTGAATTGCTCCCAAGTGACATAATTGAAGTTGTGGTGGTAGGTCATAATGATAAAAAAAATTATCGGAAACAAAAATGTCCAATGAAACGCGGAGCAAGAGAAACGTCCAAAAATACATAATAATTATTACTGTTGAGTCTATTGCAATTTAATTCTTTCATACTTTGTTTGATGTGTTGAAAAATACCTTTAAGGGCTTTTTTCCAATAGTATTTTTAATACACCTTAAAAAAGCCTATTTGTTAAACCCTGTTATTCTATCAAGAAGTTCCAAGATGATCCTGTCTAGCTTTAGTTTTGTTTACCTACTATTGTCAAACTCATTTATTTGTTATTATATTAGCTATTATTATTATTGTTGACTTGTACCATAGCTTTGTACAGCAGGCTGAATGTATCGATAAAATGATTATTATTATTATTTTTTTATTTTATTTTTTTTCTCGGTTATAAAACCGGATTTAAATTGAAAGGATGGAAATATCAATTCCTATCAAATTGTACTGTTATAAGTTGAAAAATAAGTTGAAAAATTGTCTGACTATACTGCAAGTACTGAGGAGGACAGTTATTATTATTATTATTATTATTATTATTATTACTATACAAAAATCACAGCATCAAGAATGTCAGAGCTAATGAAGACTTAGAGCATTGGAATTTTCTTTTAATTTAAACATTTTTGAAACACGCCTTTTTCATATTTTTGGACATTATTTCTCATACCAGACCTTTCTTTGAGTTGGACTTCTATTGGGATTGGACATTCACATAGGTATAGTTATTGGACATTTTTTTTGTGGAAATTATGACCTATCACCTAAGTTGTCTCCGGAAGAAGGGCCCTTAAAACAAGAGGTTTGCTCTTCAGCCAAAAAGCTCAATTTGCTCACAATGCACTATTCTCGGAAAGAGCGCACTCTTCGTTTTGAGTGCCTTTTTTCCGGAGACAGCTTCAATTCTACTATCGTGACTTGATTGCTTACTCAACTTGATTGTACGTAACCAGCTTCCAGTTCTCCATTCGTGCCTAGAATAGATGCCTTTCACCATTGTGCCCCAATGACGACTAGGACCAATGTTTAAAAAGCATGAAAATTTTTGTTGGTCAAACAGTAATTTGTGGATAATTTCAACGCCAGAAGGGCTAAAATAATGTGTTAAGGAACTGAATTATTGAAAACTATGAATTAACAACAAGAAAATTAATTTGATCTCATCTGATCAATGACTGAAATGCTGTTTTTTGATCTATGAATATTAATGTGAGGGGCAAATAATATTCTGGGTGTTCAGAATTAAGTTTAAATGCGAAACTTGCCTGAAGGCGTCCGCCTTCACTTCTGAAATCAGTTCTGGCTGAAGAAAACCGTAAGAAGTGGAACTACTGATTTCACATTGCTTATTTGCGATGTTCACACTTCAAAGATCCAACTGAAAGAATTAGCGATGCAATGACCCAGGAGTTATCATGCAAACTTTATCATTATTACCTGTTCATCCAGCCCCCCTCCCTCCCCCACCCTCACTCTGCACAAACGCCTAGACACTAGTGAAACAGTGGACCAGTAGGGATGGAGATGAAAGTGTACGTGGAGCTCACTGATAATCTTGGGCTGATTTCCAATTTTCATTCCTTCGAATCAAAACCAAACTTGCCTGCATCCTTGACTTTTTGATTTCAAGGCAAAACCGAGACTCAAATTCATTTTCATTTATTTCCATTATGTAATTTGAGAAATAATAATGGTATAATTACAAAGAATATCTTGAAAGATTGCAAAGAACAAGTTGTATTAATTGAAAGAAAAAAAAAATTATACTAAATTCATAAAAAGCCAATTTTGTAATTAAAATTAAAATATTTGATTGCAAATTCAGCTTGGCGGTTTTTTTTCTTTAATACAAAGATTATCGGTTGACGTCTGCCTACGCCCTACACTTCCAAAATGAGCTCTACCTCCAAAACTTAACATATGTACTATTAAGTGGGTGCCACGAAAACTTTAGCTTAGAATCGTTTGAAAAAGCAGATTCTATTAAAAAACCAAACAATTGGTTAACAGACGTTTCGTCCCGTTTTTTTCGTCCGCTCGATTTTTGTCCACTTTTTTAGGTCCTATGAAAATTGGTCCTTGATAATTCGTCCAATCAAATTTCGTCCGGTCGAACAATTGGTCCTTTTATTATTTTTGTCCTCAACTGCAACGTCCATGAGTTTTTAGTCCAATTATTTTTTTGTCCAAAGTATGTCTTTTGTCCTGTAATTTTAGTTCAATTTTTGTATGTCCTTAAAAAAAGTTGGTTTCGTCCAATGCTCCTTTTCGTTAGTTTACTGGTGGAATAAAATGAAGAAGTAGAATTCCCCCAAAAGCAAATTAATATTGTATTACCACTAGGTGTTTTATTAATTTATCTTTTGAGAAAATGCAGTGCCCAGAAAAAAAAGTGAAAAGAAAAGTTTTTATTGAGCTTCATCGCGATATAGCAACATATAGATTATAGGATCTACTTTCAACGGAATCTTTCCTTCAGAAGAGGTCTCTAAGAGGTTTAATAGACTTTTAAGGTAAACCAACACGGTTAACTTGATTTATATTCTTTCGTGGCGGTGCGTGCCATCTGGCGTCTGGCAACGGTTGCATTTAATCCATTTAAACTCATGTAAATTTTAACTCATGTAAACTCTATCTTATAATTATGGTAGAATCCAATTGAATACCTTCTCTGGAATTGAAATAAAGACTCACAAATTTTACCTGTAAACCAACGAAAACGAACATAAATTTGTATTGGACGAACCAAACTTTTTTTTGAGGACAAAAAACATTGGACTAAAATCACAGGACAAAAGACATACTCTGGACCTAAAAATAATTGGACTAAAAACTCATGGACGTTACAGTCGAGGACAAAAATAATGAGTGGACCAATTGTGGTATGGGACGAAAATTGAAAGGACAAATTATCAAGGACAAAATGTCGTGGACGAAAAAGAATGGACAAAAAAAAAGAGGACGAAAAAAACAGGACAAAAAGTCTTGTAACCAAACAATTTATTGGGAACCATTTCCCTCATGGAGTCCTCACAAAGTCCTTTCCAAGAGTATTAAATCTGAAAGAAATTGAAACACTAAGAAAAAAGGTAAACAATCTTGAAGCTCCAAAATTTTTGTTTTGTTTTTAAAAACATTTGAAAATGTGAAAGTTTAAATAGATGAACAAGCTTTGAAAAATGGTGGCATTCAGTATGGCAAAACCCGGTATTCTGTGGCGGCCAGTGAGCTTCAGTAATGGGGCAGTTGCAAGGGTCTAAAATTTCGTGTTTTCTACAATGAAAATGATAGTACTTGATAAGCTGAAAACAATGGTGCCTTTGGTTTTTTTCTAAGTGTCTCGGTTTTGGAGATACAATCGTATAAAGTTGCAAAAAATCGTGGGTGTAGTGACGTCACTACAAGGAATTCCCATTTAAAACAATGTATTTTGGGCATAAATCTCATCTCCGTAACAGTGGGATTTAATTAGAAACCAAAGGCATCTTTTGTCTCAGCTCATCTAGTACCTTCATTTTCTCTATAAAAAACTGAACATTTCAGACCCTTGCAACTGCCCCATTGGGAGGCTGATTTCAAAACTCTTTGGGGGGGGGGGGGGCAGAACTTGTTTAAAAATAGACTTCTTCAGAACAAAATTTATGCGGATTTGAAAATCAAACAAAACAAATTTATTGGATGCTCAGTAAAACGTTTGTCTGTGAAGTCAAGAAATGTAATATTGAATCAGAAGCCGGATTGTGAATGAAAAACAAAAAAGTTGACAATACAAGCAAACTTTGAAGTGAAAGTGAGAAATAAACTCTGAAAGAGTAGATAAAGCTATAGTCTCAATATTTAGAGCTCTTCACACCAGTTTACCGAGCACAGAAGCTTCTGAGGAGTCAACCTCCGCACTCGCTGGAATCCTCACTACCCCCACAAAGTCCGAACAAAGAGTCAAGTTAACACTTATCACCGGTCAACTGGATCTCCTCAAACCTATGCGGTTGACAAGTGCCGACTCGTCTAGCTAAAAGTGCTTGCGACCTATAAGTTCAAAACCAAAAATCTTGTTCAAATACGAATTTCTTTAATTTTCCCTTGTAATAACTACTATCAAACATATCAAAGAAAAGTCAAAGTTTTCCCTTAATTTGATAAATTCTTCAAATTCACACTTTTTTTTCTCCCTCGAAAATTTGAAAGGGCGCTAAGCCTTCCCTGGCTTCTTTGACCGGCCGCCACTGCCAGTATCAGACAAAAATGCAATTAAAATAGGGAAGGATTATTCAAAAAATCCTATTGGAACAACTTATTCCATTCACCTCAATGAAATTAGTGAAAGATAAAAGGAAAGACCAACAGCTAGATTAAATAATAAAGGTTTTTAACAAGAAACCACAGCTGAAATGACGCGTAAAATATTTATAAAATAATAAATACGTCTTGATAATAATTTTTACAATGAAGTTACAATAACAAGTAGGTACCTATTTCTATGATATATATATATAAATGGATATATTTAAAAAGAAAAAAAGAATGAATAAAATGTAGAATAAATCTTTTTATAAGGCAATCAAAAAACAAAGAGGAATTATTATTATCATAAAATGCTTTAAAATTTTGTAACAACAACATAAACTATATTGCAACAAAACACTTACTTTCAAAATACAAGGGAAAGAACTATTCTAATCAAAAAATATTGATGTCAGTGGAAGAGTCCTTTTCGGTCGTCTTCCTTTCCTTCTTTTAGGATACAAAAAATTGATCAAATTGATTTCTGCCGCATTTTCTGATAAGAGGTTACAAATAAACTTTGAATACATCCCAAGATTGAAGAATAACACATTGATTATTAATAATTATTGCACTTCATTTGCAATCCACACATTAGTCAAACACAAATCAACTGAAGCTCAAACGCTCACTAACAGTAAATTTCCACCTCCACACCTACAGAAAACCAAATAGCAAACAGGTGGTGTCACTTAGATTCCATAGAACACCCTCTATTGTTGCTTAATGGCTCTGTTGTTGTTGTGTACCTTTGCTGCAGCAATATGACACATTGATTCTAACGTAAAATTCGGTGAAAATAATGATCCGTTTGGTAAAAACTTTCAAAATCCGCTCAGTAACTCAGGAAATCACTTCCATTTCAAACAAACTGTTCTATACTGGACACTTTTATCACTGACATGCAACTACATAATGGAACTAACGCGTTTATGTAAACATCAACATAACTTGCAAACATTTGAATGTTTCATTTAGATGCATATTTAATACAGTGGCGTAGCCAGGAATTTTTCATGGGGGGGGGGATTTGAAAATTTTCAAGGGGGGGAGTTACAAAATGCTAATAGGCCAAATTTATTTGAAACCGCAAAAACTGATTTTTTTTTAGGGCTAAGTTTGGTGTCAAGGAGGGGGGGGGGGGGTTCAGACCCCCTGGACCCGCTCCTTGTCTATGCCACTGATTTGATAAACTAGGAAAGACCAGGCAGCAAATATTTCATGTATTTAGAAGGAAATCCCATCATTATTTTGTAGTTACAATGTTGTTTCCGTATACACAGTGGTTCCGTTTATCCGGTGCAAATAGTGTCTAACGTAGCGCGGGCTGTTTGAACTTGAAGTGATTTTCTGAGTTAATGAGTGGTTTTTGAACGATTTTAATGTGGGCAATGTTATTTTTGCCAAATTTTACGCAAGAATCATGGTTCTATATTGTTGTAGCTAAAGTACACAACAGACCCATTCCAAACTCAAAATCAGAAAATAAAATTACCAATCTAAGCGAGAGAGTCCAGTGCTATCTGTGCTCTGGTCAGCAAGGGTGCATAAAGATAGGGCTAAAAACAGAAAAATGCAAGCAAGGGGTAGCAAAGTGCTGGTAGACTGTCGCTTGATTTGTGTTTGACAGTAGATTAAAAAATTTAAATATACCAATAAATTCATGCTCCATTAACTTTAAAATGAGTGCCCTCTTGTTTCACATTTAATCTAAAGAGAGACATTGCATCGAAGGCATACAATTACATTAAGAGAAATTGCTTTTCAAAAAAGTAAATTCTGAACACAACTGACTAGCTTTTACATTTAAGATCGCTTTCCTTTCGTAAGTGAAGGAGTTTTCTGAACATCAAAATAAAGGTGAAGCCTTTGAATTATCGGCTGTTGAAGCAGAAACCAATTCAATTATTTAGAGACAAGAATAAAGAATCATAGGGCTAATGCAAAAATGCTTGGACACATCTTACATGGTTCTTGAGTCCCTTGATGGATAATTCTAAAGAAAGTACGAAAACGAGCTCTGCGCGTTTTGATTGGTTACTGGCTTTGGGCTTCCATGGAGCAAAAACGAGTCAAAGGCATCAAAAAAAGGCTCAACACAAAAAAGTCAATAAGGGGAATGAGGAGTAGAGGAACTTATGGAATGGACCGGAATGCGGGCAGATCCACCGCCGAACTTAACATATGAATTTGTTCATGCGGTCAATTCCTTCCTTATGCATAAAGCGTTTTGTCGTTACTTCCTATCAAATTATCTATCAAAAGACTCTACATGGTTCAAGTGGCGCATTCAATAACTCTTCCGTCTCTCTCATTTACCACTTTGAAGGTATACGTTTAACCCTTTCAGATCTGAAATTATTTTTGACCAACATAGTTGATCTTAGCGCTGTTTCCTCATCTAAATTGATGCACATATAGTATTTTGATGTTTTCCATAAGATTCAATGTTATTCAGACATACATTAAAATGTACACCAGGTCTGAAAGGGTTAAAATGGATAAAAAAGGGAGTTTTATCCCAAAATTTGTTCTTGTTTAGCATGTATGTTTTGATGGAGAAAGGAGAGAGATAGAGAATCTTTCTGAGCGCCACTGTAGGGTTCAAACCTTTACAATTGAGAGGATACATGCTGAAAAAATATCACTTTTCGCTTCAATAGTCAAGAGATGGATGAAAAAAGAACAACAGAAATGAAGATTTCTAGTGAATTAGATGCTTTAGTAAAATTTGAATACTATGAAATTATTTGTTACAAATATCTCATGAAATTTTTGGATATGAAATAAGATTCATTGGATTTTGACACTTGAAGACCAAATTAGACTTTAAAATAAATTGGGAATTCGCGAAGTCTTTATTTCTTATGGTATCTTCTGAAATTATTGTTGTAAAAAATTTGTCGCCAAACTAACCCTACTGCTTGTACAATTTTGCAATCATCGTCTCAGTTCACGATCCACTAACAAAATAAGCCTGCGGGTTATAGTAGCTGATTATTTACTGAGAGGAAGAGCTTCTCGTAACAAGGATTTCCTTGATTCCCGTTGCCGGATTTCCTGTTTGCCAAGTTAATAGCTCTTTAAACACTCCAAAGTTTGTGAATAGAGAAGGTAGGCAATACAATGTGTACTATCACACTCTGAATTCTTGAATGATTTCCGCAAGTCGTCTAAAACCACATGGCTTTGTAGACGGAACGAACAATAAATTCACCGTTCACGAGCACAAAATCAGAGTAGACATAAAAAAAGGAGGCATTTTCTAAAGCAATTTTTCAAAAGCTGTCGCAGTATAGGCCCTTTTTGCCTCAATGAAATCAAAACAAGGAAACAATTAGAGAGGCACATTCTTGGGAAATTCTCGGAAATCCACTGAAATTCATTATAAACACGGCAATTTATACTATTTTTTTCTTCTTTTTTTTCCTAGAAAGTAAAAATGGAAAGGTTGACATCAAACTAATGACTTGAATTCCTTATGAATCTAAGACTTTTGAGAATGAATTGTGTACCTAAATACATAGACTTTTCAGGTATCCTCTCAAAAGATAAAGTTTCAAGTAAACAGGTGGTCAATAATTTTTTACAAGGGTTTTTCTCTCTCTCTCTCTCTCTCTTTTTTTTTTTTTTAAACTAAACAACGGATTGAAACAGCATCTGCAACTTAGAACACATAGTGACAAGAAGAAAGCCTAATTACTTACATACAAATTCTAAAAAGTAAAAAAGACCAACAATTAGCGCAAAAAAATGAGAAATAAAATAAATTCATGATCATTTAATACAAATTAGTCTGAAGAGGAAAGGAGAACAAGAAAGAGAGAAAGAAAAAAAGAAATCGAGAAAAAAAGGAAGAAAAACATCTATACATAAATATATACATGAATTATATATATATTGATAAAACTCAAAGATGAGGATTGTACTATGGATAGTATTTTAAAATAATATAGAGAAAATAATGATATTACGCAATTTTGAATTAATTAAAAGACATGTAATACCTAATAAAAGCTGATGGTAAAAATAACAATGACGCTAGTCATTGCTATTAGTTATTCCATTTTTATCAACACTAAAATAACAACCAAGTTGATGACGTTCTGATTTGTGACTAGTTAACACTAATATTAAAACAGAATTTTATTAATAGACTGGCTTTAAAATTTAAACAACACACAGGTATAATTTCATGATTCAGAGTCGTAATTGAGGGTACATTCCCAGCGTCCAATTCAGAAACTGTACTTGAGATATACTTGACTTGAAAAAACTCACGTCAAGTTGAGTAGCTTTCATGTGAAGTCTCTAAATTGCACCCTTAAGATGTTTCTCAAACTTTTCACCAAGTTCTTTTGATAAGGAAACAGAGTCACCATAGCATTTTTGATAAACGAATTTTATTCAATAAAATATAAAACTTACAGAATGGAGCTCTGGCAAACTTTTGCTATAAGTAAATAAAGAGTAAAATTTGATGTAGAAATAAACGAAAATCACACTGTGAAAGTCTAAAATTCAGTTATAAACTCAGAAAACAGTTGGAACGGCAAGATTGCGATGGCGGAACTGCGCAGATATCATGGGAGATTCTTGTCTAATATGTCACTTTCTCCATGGAAACACAGAGATAAGTCTCACATTAGACGGGAATCTCACATGATACCTGCTTAGCTCCGCAATTAAGCCCAATTCTGAGAGTGAGTTTTGTGATTTGTATCGTACTCATCATCACTTTTACAGATTTTTATGCAAGAATCAACTCTTCAATCACCTGTGACAAATGTTTGCAAGAGCTCGATTGTGTGGTTCTTCAAGGGTGGCACTAAAGCACATGCAGTGTCCACTTTCAACAGAAGCTTTGTATTGCTTTTTGCATATTCATCAAGAGCAAACTTTTCCAAGAATAATAAAAAAAACGAACACAATATTAATTACTTTGTTGTTTGGTTGGTTTGGTTCCAAAGTATTTTACATTCACAAACTTCGAATTTGATGGTAAACTAGTGGAGGTTTGAGGACTGTCTTTAGACAAGACCCTCTGAGGTCATTTTGAGAATAACAAAAACTAGTCTACAATTACTATGTACACAGTTTTGACAGATTTCACGCTCAACGTCAAACAAAATTTAAATAAGGCAAAAGGAAATCAAGCCGAATTACAAAGACCAAATTAAGTTTGTGAGTCAAGAAACCAGAGGTGTGAAACTTGCTGTTTAAAAGAGAGACTTTTCTACGTTTATCAAAAATCGGTTCATATATTTAATCCAGAAAAAGGCACGTACAGCAGTCCCTTGTTACCCACGAGGGTTACTTTCCAGAAAACCCTCACGAACCAAGACCATTGACTTTCTGGAAAACTGAGATTAGGGGAATGAGACTATTAAAATTTGTCATCCTGTATTGGGTATAGGTTACCTTCATTGATGTAGGGGCGAGTGATTTTACACCTTTTCTGCTCCTAAACCTTGTTTTGTTCCATCCTTTGAACAGAGGACTCGTTGATACTGAATGGCCTTCCAACGCCACTATTGCTCATTCTATCTTTGAATTGAGTACCAAAGATTACATATTGGAAACGGTCAAAGATACACCATTACGGAAGTTGAAAAGACACAACTCAGATGGAGAGATCAGTAAGTATGGAATTCAAGATACATACTTGAAAGTTTCAGAGTCTTTAGAACTATGCCTTTACTCTGCCTTCGCCTATACAAACCGATTCTGATAAACTATTGGGGGGGGGGGAAGAAAACTTCACTTCAAAGCAATAAATACACTTTTCTCTTATTGCATTCTTAATAGTACAGATTCTTAGAAAATGACTATCAAAAATCTATTTGGCATTTCATCTGATAATAAAAATTTATACGCAATGGTTAGAGGATGACAGGTCATAGAAAAAGCACATCGATTTTAGCAATAAAAAAGTTCTGCACTTAACACATTTTATGTACTGTCCAATAATCAATAACTGACAGCTTTAGAGTGACCATGGCATCAAGGTAATGCTTCAAAATGTTTCGAAGAATCTCAGAACAAAGGTAAAATTTTAAGCCTCTATTACTAAAACTACGAGAGACAAGACAAAACTGGAGATTCTCTCCATTCCTAACCTCTTTTCTATATCATAAGCCATCAGGTATTTTGCTGCTGAGGGCAAATAAGTGCTCCTGTAATCTTCTGCGCTTACAGGCAATGGTATTGCAAATCAGAACAATCTTGCAATTAGTTAAGATAGGTGGTTTGTACGTTTTCAAATTCACCAATTATCTACCTCTACAGATTGTCATAGAAAGCGGCTTTTAAAAAAAGCAAATTCTAGGGATTTATTGAAGGTTAGACTCAAAAATTTAACAGATTATGCAGATAAGTTACACTCAAATTTTTGGGGGACAGAATCCGACAAAGAGGTGCGGCATAAACGCACGACTAAACAGTAATTTTGCATTTTGTTCTGAAATTGTATTAAAATAACAGGCTAGAAAAGGCAGCTACAACTCATCGATCCAAAAGTTGATTCCCCCATCAAAAATCAAGGCAGATTCATTGATGAACCAATAAATCAGTTGAAAAACAGTGAAAGAAAAGTACTTAATTGTTGATGTACAATCACTTCATTGTCTACCGAGAAATAATTATTCTTATTAGAAAAGGGCTTTCGCTTTGAAGTGACAATTTTAGACGATGCGTGATTGTTGAAACTATTACATGATTAATAACTATAGTAAAGAGACAGTCTTAGGTGATATCAAAAATACAATTTTATCACATTTATCGCTAAGAGGCAGAGCTGCTGTTTTGCGTGTAACTAATGGCATTTTTTAATTCACCGATGATTCCACCGGTTGAGAGAAGATTACACAGTCCAGTTTATTGTATAACTGCACTGCACAAAAACACCATGATCTGTCATCTTTCCTCAATCGGTGCGATCACCGTTACATTATTAAAATATCCTTAAGGTTTTTAAAGTCAACGACGACTCCACCAGTTCAGAAAAGATTACAGAACAGTGTATTTACGAGCAGTGCAGTCATACACTGAACTGAGCTGTGTAATCTTTTCTCAACCACTTTTAATCATCGGTGAATTAAAAAATGCCATTAACTATACGCAAAACAGCAGCACTGCTAAGAGGATAGAATAAAAAAAAAAACATCCGTTGGTCAGTAAAACATGGTCATGTATACCCATGCATCTCGAAATCAACACAAGTTAATTTAATAGCATAAAGAATTGAAATTATCTTGAATAAAAACAGATCGCGGAGTTCGAAGAAAATAGTCCCGCCCTATGAACACAAAAACTGAAAAATAGTACAATATACTTCTCTGGTTGAATGCACATAGCAAGTGATGTGATCGAGCAGTGCGGCTGTATCTGTTTTGACTTCCCTCGCACGCAAATAGCGGGTCTCCTGATAAGACTTTTATTTTTACTATTCCTTACGAACTCGCTTCTTGATTGCTTTCTTTGAAGGCTCTTTGAAAACTTCTGAAACAATTCCAAAAGAATACACAAACGTAAATTGGACAGATCGAGAGCAAATTAGAGGAAAAAACAATTACATAGTTTAAATGTAAACTTGCAAAAATTAAAAATAAATGTTTTCAAGTACTTTCAAGCACATTTTTAAAAGCTCTTCAAGTATGTTTCAGAGCACGAAATTTGATGAAGAAGAATTTTCTATAGAGGTGTTTGAAAAATACCCGAGTTTCGAGTTTTCAGATACTTGAAAGTGCTACTCAAACAAACAAAAAATTCGAGTAATTTACGAGTATTTTTTACTTCTTCGAAAAAAAACAAAAAAAAAACGAGTTTTTGAAAATCATAATAGCGCTGCTGTTCAGTCGAATTTTTTTAATTCAAATTATAAAAGAAGAGGAAAAATTAAGGACCCCATATTTTATCTTTTTTTTCATTTGGATGCGGAAACACCAAAAAAAACGGGTTTAAAGTGCCGAAAATTGATAAGATTTAAAATGGCCCATGGCGGGAAACCTCGGTTAGCGAGTCACAGCTGTGTCATTTCTTCTCTCAGCTGAGGTACCCAGCGGCCAGACTGCAACGTGGCGGGCCCGTTGAATCTTACGGCAGCTGCCGGTGGCTCTGATCAAGCCGCCTTCTCATAGTCATGCCATTTTCTCGAAAACCGTAAATCTCAGTAAAAAACCGATCTAATTAATCGAAAGAGCATAAAATTATCACTTGAGATAGTTCTGTAGTTTTTTCTCAGACTTACCTAAGAGACAGATGGACCGAAAATCAGATAAAAATTTAAGGTTAGAGAACAAAACTTCCGACAATCCTTTTCTGTAAATCACTGTCCACCCAATTGACAAAGTGGCGTTCAAAAAATTGAATGAAACAGAGGCATCGAAAATTTTACGCTCTATAAATTTGTCTCTTTGTGTTTATCTCTCAAAAAAATTCTACGAAAATATTGAATTTTCAGCGATATTCCGGAAATCGAAATTTGAAAGATCGGATCGTTATTTCCCTTGTGGAAGAACGAGAAATAAAATACATGTTACCAATTGAATGGAAATTTTCGAACTCGTTCTTCCTGAGTTTAGGACTATAAGTTAACCCAGAGAAATCACAAATCCCTGACTCACTCGACAGCCCTATTGCGCGTTAAAAATCGGAGTTCGTAAAATTCGTATTATCCCGCCTGAATTTGTGCATCTCTTACTGCTCGATTCTTAAGGGTTTCACAGTCTGTGAAACACTAAAACACAAAATCCTGAACTCTATTCTAAAATTGAAGATTGTTTATTCTCTCCGTTCCACTTTTTCGCTGAAACCAAAAATGGTCATTTTTCACACAACCATAAAAAAATTACCATTAATAATTGGTCTCAAAAGCAATTTTAGGGCAGTAAAGTACAAACAAAGAGCTTGCAAATGAGACTAAGTTCATTGATTTTGGATAGTTAGAAGTGGTTTCACAGCTGTTTGAAAATCAGCCAAAATGCCCGGCACTGGCCAATGAACCAGTGTAAAACGGTCCGGCACCGCGTTAAAGTGTTAAATACATACCAGCAAACTCGTCATAAACTGTTGAGCTTCCTTCTGGTACTTCATCTGATTTTGAGGCTGAAACAAAGAGAGAAGCAGATTGGAAAACATGAAAAAGAGGAAACTGAAAGAATTTGGACCAGTGTTGCCAGATTCTGCAGTTTTTTCTATGTGTTCTTATCAAGGTTGCCAGATTGGTGTAAAAAAGCTGTACATTTACATTGATTTAAATGGGGACGATACGGCTTTTAACCCTCGATCTGGCAACACTGGTTCTTATGAGAAAAGCCGCAAGATATGGCAACACTGATTAGGACACATCAGACCTGCATAATATCCTCTATTAACCCTTACCACTCATTAAACAAATCCAAAAAGGTTAGAAAAGGTACAATCAGAATAAAAACATATAAGCACTAAATTAGTTCCTCAGATGTCCGCTGGAGCGCTGCACTTGTCAGAGAAGTCGGATGGAATCCAACAAATGAGCTCAGGAAAAGTGAACTACTTTCATGTCCGACCGCATCCGACATATGAGTGAAATGGGAAAATGAAAATGTTGGACCTGGTCCGACAAATGAGTGGCAAGGATTTAGATGATGTAAAATTAGAGGCAATTTTTTTCCTTATACAGAATAACGCAGCAGGTGTGCAAAATAAGCAAATATTATAAGCATGGAACACGAAGGAACAAGATAGAACTGGTTACTCTTGATTAAAAGTGCTTCATGTAGCTCTCCGATTTAAGGAACCAGGTTTTATCCAAATTTGGGTAATCTACTTTGGTTTACTTTAAGGATGGCACTAATCATTAGCTTTTTTTTTCATAATTTGAAGAGAGGCTTTTATGTTGTACTGTAATTTGTTCTTCGAGTATGGCTGATGAGCAGTTTTGATTTGTGCAGTGCTTTTATTCAATCCAGTAAGTTTGTCTGTTTTGTTGCAGTGATCGTTTTAATTTGATTTAATTCTGGGTTACAGTTGTGTCTTGCAGTTTATAATTTACCATTAGATTTGCTCATTCAATCTGGATTAATCTTTATTTATGCCTGACTCGATCAGAGTTTTCTGAATTCTCATTGACACGCTAAGGTAAGTAGTAAGTGACGCCTGTTTCAGAAGTTTCGGGGTACATTAAATGTTAATTTTCGAAATCAAAACTGGTTCTTTGAAAGAACTTGATAATTTCCCGAAAAATATTTAAATATCTTTTCTAAAAATTAGGCACAAGGAACAGCGGAAATTATGCACCTGCCTTTGTTATGTGAATGAAAGAAACATGGAAAGACAATACTTACAATGGTTCTGCTTTGCCTCAGGGATCTTTTTAACAGGTACACTTTCTGTGACTTCTTTCTCATGCTTGTCTGATTCATTGTTCAATTCTGGCACGGAACTTTCGGTCCTATTCCAAAAAAAAAAAAAGCAAAACAAAATATGAGCTCAAGCATTTGAGGCTACTGTTAATGAGATTCTCTCCGGATAATATCTCTACCATCAACTCGACATTTAAACTATTCTTAGCAAAAACAAGTACTAAACGATACTAAACAGTCAAAAAATATTAAATTGAATTAACCTTTTCACTGCGTTTGATGAGTATACTCGTGCAACGCAATAGTGCATCACAGTGCGTTTGACGAGTAAACTCGGCCGGTTTCCCCCCTGCACTTTCTCCACCTGTACAGCTGCCGCATCTGCGCAGAACATAGCTACAGTTACTCTATCTATTGAGAAGAGTATGAACTACGTGATGGCAGCGCTGGCAATCCTATTTGCATCACGCAACTTGGGACTTAAAAGAACTCCGCAGTGAAAAGGTTAAAGCAAAATAAGTGAACAAAACAACAATGTACTGTGTATGGGGGGAGAGAATTTTTAATAAGTTGCTGAAATCCTTGAAGGGTCTTCTGCAGGACACCTCTGCCTCTCTCAGTGGGGCTTTTGATAGACTCAAAACTTTCTTGCTTGAAAAGAAATTTTATTCCTTGCAGGAGTATTTCCTATAAACCATGTTGTTTCTTATTGACTTATTACCTTGCACCACAGCTGTTTTAAAGTTCCTACACACCAATCTTAAATTAATAATGTAGTAGTAAAGTCCAGCCGCCCAAACACAGTGGTTTGTTACGCTGATTTTTTACAGCGAATGACTGGACTCCATAAAAAAAGAAGGGGTAGGAAAGACAATTAAAGTATTCTCAAAACAAAGGATAGGAAAGAGGAGAGTAATGGCGAGCCAGGGACTCTCAAAATTGGGAAGGAAGTACCTAGAGCACTCAAGAAGGTAAAGTGCTCTAAATATATTTTTTCTCTCTCTTTTCTCATAGGAAATAATACCCCACTCTCTGCTTCTGCTTCGTTTCTCTATCCATTTGTGTCACTAATTTTTTTTTTTTTTTTTACTTTATTTTTTGTGTGTAATATTCTCTCTATGCAACTGTGTAACTCTTCCTTCAGTTCTTCTCTCTCAACTCTTTTTGTATTTATGAAGCTCTCTCTCTTTTATCTGCTCTCTCTGATTCACTATCAACAATTTACTCTACAAATTAAGAAATAAATTGGAAATGTTTACTATTTTAATGATTTTATTGGACACACGTGAGTAAGTACATAAAAATAGGACTGTCCGGTAAAAACATTATTTCAGCCCAGGAAAGAATAAGTTGAAAGATGGATACTTTGAGCTTGGAGATATCCTCTGCTTTAAAAGTAATTTAGATCAGAAACTTTGAGTTTTATTCAAAATGACAGTAGAAATTTCCGAATATTCTTAGGATCAATTTTTAATCGGATAAAAATCATTTTCAAAACAATCTTTGTTCCAATACTCATCTAAACATTTCAATTTATGAAGATAAAATGATAAAGTAATGTAACTTACTTGGCAGAGGTTTTATCATTTTTGGTTTCTTTATCCACAGCTTTGCCACCGCGGCCTTTTGGGACAGATCCGTCTGTTAACAAATTACCAATAAGATAACTAATATGATGATCACACGTCAAAGAATTTCAGTTTTTACAAAAAAATACTTCAAAAATAAACTTCACTAAGCGAGCTGAGATCACTAAGATTTCATACTAACTATTAATTCTACTATTTTCAAATTCTCAGAATTTATTCATCAGAAGTACATTACTGCAGTGCTAAGGAAGAACGCCGTAAGCCCCATGTGTTACTTATGCTGTTTTTTCAATGTAGTTCGGGGTCTCTATTCTTTAGTTTACCCTCAAACTTAAACCTCTAATGCCTTGAATGGTTTGTCCTCCTAAGGATTCTAGTATTGAACAATAGACGGTCGGCTTTTCTTAAATGCTTGGACGGGCAGAGAGTCTTAGTTTGAGAGAAATGAGTGACCCAGGTAGGTACAACAATAGCCTAGTTTACGCGAGAGATCTCAACCTGGGTTGAGATGCTCCCATAAACACTTCGCTTTTCGCTAAATTCGGGTTCGACTCGACCCCAATTTGAACCCGAGTCGAGTCAGTGAACTTGGGTTGAGATTTCACGCATAAACACCTCGGAGTTCAGAGCCCGGATTGTTCGCGCAGCATCGATGTCACCAATTCGAGCGAGGTTAAACACGCATCTTATGCGGTCGCACTTGTCCGTACCGCACCAAGCATCGCCGCTGTTTTTGTCAAAAATGTAAACAAACACAGTGAAGAAGAAGAAAGAAATCCTTTGAACTTGAGTTAAAATACACGGGTGTTTATGCACTAACCTGAGTTGGACCCGGGTTGAAACTCAACTCAGGTTGACTCAACCCGGGTTCAGATCTCTCGCATAAACTAGGCTAATAATAAACTCCTGTAGAGGTACTCGGTATAAGAATAGAAGCACGAGCTATACTGCAAAAACAGTCTAAGTAAAACATGGCGCTTGCAGCGTTCTTCCTTAGCACGGCAGATTAAACCAAAATATTTTTTGGGAGCTTAGAAAAGTAAACGCTTCTTTCAAATTTTTTCAATCATGTTCATAAGCTAAATTGTTGCAGCATTTAATGTAAAAATGTAAACCTAGATACATGCGGCAAAGAAATGAGAAATACCACTATGAATAAGTTATGTTTCATAGAAACTACAAGTTTAAGGATAGAAGGTGATAAACATTATCGATTTTATATTTGAAAGTTTTATTTCAGGATGGAAGAGCTAAGAGAAAGAAAAATTGATACGAACCATTTTCCCCTTCAGATAGTATGTCTTCGGCCTGAGCTTTACGAGCTCTTCGTTCTTTCCTGGAGATAGCCTGCTCCCATTGGCCTGTGAAAAGAGATGATAAAATGAAGATTAGAAATAAAAGGAAAATACAAAAGAATTAAACTTCAAGATGTTTTCAATGTTCTCATCTTTTGATGATACAGATTAAAAAAAAAAAACAAAAAAACAAACAAAAACAATAATCAAAAAAGTCGTGATTTCTAAAACTATTACATTCAAATACAACATATAATAACAATCTGAACTAGTTTGTAAAATAATAATAGAGCTCGTTTCAGAAGTGTTGGCCGCTGACAGTTCTTGGTTTACAAGCGCAGACGGACGTATTTCCGTGCGCTGCGCCGACCAAAGTTCGGGAGTGCTTCCCTCCCAACTCTCGCCGTCCCGCGCCAGCACCGTGTCTGCGCAATAGGCGCTGAAGTGGCCTACTGCGCATGTAATCAAAGAGCTGTCAGCACAACACTTCTGAAACGACCTCAATTAATATTGTTATTCAATTAATTTATTTAACTTCTACTTTGCTTTCACTTTTCTCACTCTCTTGTATTTCTATCTCCTTTGAGTTTCAAATTTTATTAACAGAGATTTGTTTTACTTTGTACTTTTCTCCCAAGGTCACAGTCAGATAACTTAAGTAATTTATTGTTAACTAAAAAAATTCACCTCAAAAATCTCCCAGTTCAATTAAAGAAATTTAAGAGAGATATCACTATGAAGAGGTTATAAGAGAGTGTAAGGCAGAAGTTTGAAACCTGAAACGGTACAGCTCGATTGTCTGACACACCGATGATAAGCAAGCTTAAAATTAACCATTTTAACCCATATATGCCCAGTGGATCGTTAACGACCCACTTGTTGTGTTATTTTTGGACCAAATTTCAGTCAATATGGACCAATTTTACTCAAAAACCAATTTTGGGAGTTTTTAGCTCGTAAAATTTTTGTGCCCCTAAAAGTTTCTGTTTTTAATTTTTTTGTGGTTTTAGTTCTCAAACTGTGTTTTTTGAGAAAAACACACTAATAATTCTGGGCATTTATGGGTTAATAAATACTTCTGCAAAGGGTAAACTATGATTCAAGTTAAGTTTGATTCAAACAAGCTATTCTCTTCTCTCCTCACTAAACTTGCAAAACCACAGCAGCTCTAGCGCAGAGACAGTAGAGACCATGCACTATCTATCTTCCTCATGGTGACCTCCTCTTTTTTTGGGGTCGCAATAAAGCAAAGTCCGACGCATTCAATGTGAACTGCTGAGCAAAGATGTTGATGTCAGAAGCCAATCAAAATGAAGTATCATTATTTTGGTTGTGGGTCGACAATCCACATAGGAGCCGTTGGAAGTTGTTCCCCACGCTAGTTTCTTGAGTCCCTGAAGATAAAAGCATCCACCGGGCCATCAGCTAGTGCGTGGTCTCTTTTGTCTCTACTCTAGCGCAGTGTCTCAGGAGCTTATTGGAGCCAATCTCAGAAGTGTAGGCGCACCTAGACTATAATCTTTGGGGACTTTTCAATTTTCGTTTCTTCAAAACTAA
This sequence comes from Trialeurodes vaporariorum, assembly GCA_011764245.1. Classification (NCBI taxonomy): domain Eukaryota; kingdom Metazoa; phylum Arthropoda; class Insecta; order Hemiptera; family Aleyrodidae; genus Trialeurodes; species Trialeurodes vaporariorum. The sequence continues at coordinate 75,406,917 of VMOF01000388.1, forward strand.
ACAAAACTTGTGTTCGACTTTGAACTTTTAATTTTAAAGTGTTCCTCAATGAAAAGCCAACGCTCAAATTCATTTTCATTCATTTTCATTTATGAAACAAGAGAAATAATTTTGAAAAATTCCAAAGAAATTCGGCCTAGGTGCGCCTACACTTCTGAAACCACCTCTACTAGTTAAAACAGGTCTAAATTTCTAGCTAACATTCCTATAAAAAAAAAAAAAAAAAAAAAAAAAAAAAAAAATTCTCAACAGTGAGAGAGAAAATATAAATAAAAATAAAATATTACCTCCACCATCCTCTTTATGTTTCATTGGAGCTAATCGGATCAGATTTTTCTTATTCTTCGTTTCGACATTTTCTTTTCCCTTCCCTTGATTTTTGGCAGCCTTCTGCTCCTTGGGTGAACTTTTAGCACTCTCCGATTTCTTTTCCTTGGGTTGTTGATTCTCTTTCAAGGCCCTTTTACTGGGAGCTGCTTCAACCTTTTCCTTTTTGACCTCATTCAGTCTCACTTTTTCACTACTTTTTGACGGAGATTTTGGACCATCTTTCTTTCCTTCCACTTTCACGGTTTGCTTGTCACCATGTTGGGCGGGTATTGTTGCATGACCGTTGAGGCTCTTCTGTAATAATAAAAAAATTGATTGGCTTTAATGATGCGTTTTTTTATTCTCCGGAATCCGCACCAGTGCAATAACCCGGAGTTTTCGGAGCTGCTCCGAAGCTATCTGGTGCAGCACCGGTCACGTGTTGAAGCTCCGGAGCTCCAGCTCCGGTGCATCGGTCTTCAACTCCGATACACTGGAGCTTGCACCGGAGCAGCTCCTGGGCGCATCGCACCGCTAATAAAACAACACTTCGGTGCGCACCGGTGCTGGAGCCCCGGAATAAAAAAACACTCCGGAGCACTGGAGCTGCACCGGTGCGCGCTCCGGAGAATAAAAAAACGCATCAAAATAGGATTAGAAAATTATGCTAAACATGGAAGTAAGTAGTTTGACAGATTATCTAACAAGTTCAAGCTCCGACACACAAATACAAGGAAAGTGCAACAGACATTGTACACCTTTGTCTTTTCACTCTGATTGTCTCTACTAGAAAACGCTATACCACAGATAAGCTGACACGGAATAGGCAGGATCCGATATAACATCTTGTCACCCTATTAAAGAAGATTTACAACAGCCAAATTTATTTGAACTAAAGCACTACATAGAGTAATTAGATTGCAATGCATATCTTTTCTGACGCTTATAAGCGAGTTGAAAGTATAAAATCTAAGATTTCGAGACAGAGCTAATGACCCTAAGGTAGAGGAGAATTCAACCAAATCAACACTTTTGACAGCAGGTCAGATACCTGTATAAAATCATGATTTAACAGTCATTTCTTGAAATCGCCAGGGTGAGAGGCAAATAGAGTAAATTGAGAAAAAATTGGCCATACCTTTTCCTTGGGCTGTTTCTTTTTCTTTCCAGCTGCCTTTCGTTCGCTGAAAGGGGGTTCACCAACATTTTTAAAACTGAAAACAAAAACTAAGACTGCACTTAAAACGACGGATGCTAATAGAGCTACGTGTAAAGCGTAAGGAGGTAAATAGTCAATAAAAGATGAGACGTCCATTGTAAAACTGAAGCCAAAAAGATTGATAGCTAAAATTGTTCACGACACAAAGCAATACGTGGGTATGCACTCAGCAGTTCGCATGCCAACACAATCACTAAACTTGCCAACGACAGGGTGTTTTTTTTCTTTTTGCTATTTTGCGTTTTGTTTTGTTTTCTTTTTACTTCTTATCTCATATATCTTCTACCCCTTCCTTTCTTCATCATACAACCACATAAAACGGCCAACGTGGACCAGATCTCGGACTGAGTGGACCCTAACTAGACCCGCGACATAAAAAAAATCGGGAAGACGCAGCTGTGTCAAGTTGGGCATACTTAAAAGTTATTGTGCAATCATAATGACAATGACAATGACTGAACACAAATTTATTATTCAGGCATTCAGATTCACGGGTCATTGTTGTTGTACGGCCAACATAGTATACTCCTCCTTTACCTAATTACTCACAGAACTTACTTACCTACAACTGGAGGTAAAAAGAGAAACTTTTTGCATGAAAAAGGAGATTTTTTTTATTGCGAATACGCCACCATGGACTCGCAACCTATACCGCGCAGTTTGAAATGACGTGCATTTCTGGTGGGAGCCCGAGTTGATCCGCTCTTCTTTTGAAGTCCATCAAGGATGATAATATTCCTTAAGTCCTTCTGTCACAGAATACTCTTCTGTGGCTCGAACATTGCCGCCAACCTTGAAGCAATGGCATGCTTCAACAACGAAGAAAATAAAACTTGAAAATGTTACTTGAAAAAAAAATAAAATGATATTTAATCTGTATATCTTTGAAATTACATTGGCGGTGCCCCGGAAGAGCAGAGGGGACGTTTCGAGAGCCCTGCGCCTTAGCAGCGATTAAAAGCCCACCAAAAATACAGGTCTGCTCGTAAATCAGTTATCCCATTTAAAATTACATTGGCGGTGCCCCAGAAGAGCAGGGGGACGTTTCGAGAGCCCTGCGCCTTGGCAGCGATTAAAAGCCCACCAAACATACAGGTCTGCTCGTGAGTCTGTTTTCCCGTTTAAAAAAAACATTGGCGGTGCCCCGGAAGAGCAGAGGGGACGTTTCGAGAGCCCTGCGCCTTGGTAGCGATTAAAAGCCCACCAAAAAGACAGGTCTGCTCGTTAGTCCGTTTTCCCGTTTAAAATTACATTGCCCGTGCCCCGGAAGAGCAGAAAGGACGTTTTGAGGGCCCTGCGCCTTGGCAGCGATTAAAAGCCCACCAAAAAGACAGGTCTGCTCGTAAGTCTGTTTTCCCATTTGAAATTACATTGGCGGTGCCCCGGAAGAGCAGAGGGGACGTTTTGAGAGCCCTGCGCCTTAGCAGCGATTAAAAGCCCATCAAAAATACAGGTCTGCTCGTAAGTCTGTTTTCCCGTTTAAAATTACATTGCCCGTGCCTCGGAAGAGCAGAGAGGACGTTTTGAGAGCCCTGCGCCTTGGCAGCGATTTAAAGCCCACCAAAAAGACAGGTCTGCTCGTAAATCAGTTATCCCATTTAAAATTACATTGGCGGTGCCCCAGAAGAGCAGAGGGGACGTTTCGAGAGCCCTGCGCCGTGGTAGCGATTATAAGCCCACCAAAAAGACAGGTCTGCTCGTAAGTCTGTTTTCCCATTTGAAATTACATTGGCGGTGCCCCGGAAGAGCAGAGGGGACGTTTTGAGAGCCCTGCGCCTTAGCAGCGATTAAAAGTCCACCAACAAGACAGGTCTGCTCGTAAGTCTGTTTTCTCATTTGAAATTACATTGTCCCGTGCCCCGGAAGAGCAGAGAGGACGTTTCGAGAGCCCTGCGCCTTGGCAGCGATTAGAAGCCCACCAAAAAGACAAGTCTGCTCGTTAGTCTGCTTTCCCGTTTAAAATTACATTGCCCGTGCCTCGGAAGAGCAGAAAGGACGTTTTGAGCGTCCTGCGCCTTGGCAGCGATTAAAAGCCCACCAAAAAGACAGGTCTGCTCGTAAATCAGTTATCCCATTTAAAATTACATTGGCGGTGCCCCAGAAGAGCAGAGGGGACGTTTCGAGAGCCCTGAGCCGTGGTAGCGATTATAAGCCCACCAAAAAGACAGGTCTGCTCGTAAGTCTGTTTTCCCATTTGAAATTACATTGGCGGTGCCCCGGAAAAGCAGAGGGGACGTTTTGAGAGCCCTGCGCCTTAGCAGCGATTAAAAGTCCACCAACAAGACAGGTCTGCTCGTAAGTCTGTTTTCTCATTTGAAATTACATTGCCCGTGCCCCGGAAGAGCAGAGAGGACGTTTCGAGAGCCCTGCGCCTTGGCAGCGATTAGAAGCCCACCAAAAAGACAAGTCTGCTCGTTAGTCTGTTTTCCCGTTTAAAATTACATTGCCCGTGCCTCGGAAGAGCAGAAGGACGTTTTGAGAGCCCTGCGCCTTGGCAGCGATTAAAAGCCCACCAAAAAGACAGGTCTGCTCGTAATCAGTTTTCCCATTTAAAATTACATTGGCGGTGCCCCAGAAGAGCAGAGGGGACGTTTCGAGAGCCCTGCGCCGTGATAGCGATTATAAGCCCACCAAAAAGACAGGTCTGCTCGTAAGTCTGTTTTCCCATTTGAAATTACATTGGCGGTGCCCCGGAAGAGCAGAGGGGACGTTTTGAGAGCCCTGCGCCTTAGCAGCGATTAAAAGCCCATCAAAAATACAGGTCTGCTCGTAAGTCTGTTTTCCCGTTTAAAATTACATTGCCCGTGCCTCGGAAGAGCAGAGGGGACGTTTCGAGAGCTCTGCGCCTTGGCAGCGATTAAAAGTCCACCAAAAAGACAGGTCTGCTCGTAAGTCTGTTTTCCCATTTGAAATTACATTGGCGGTGCCCGGGAAGAGCAGAGGGGACGTTTCGAGAGCCCTGCGCCTTGGTAGCAATTAAAAGCCCACCAAAAAGACAGGTCTGCTCGTTAGTCTGTTTTCCCGTTTAAAATTACATTGCCCGTGCCTCGGAAGAGCAGAGGGGACGTTTCGAGAGCCCTGCGCCTTGGCAGCGATTAAAAGCCCACCAAAAAGACAGGTCTGCTCGTAAGTCTGTTTTCCCATTTAAAAAAAACATTGGCGGTGCCCCGGTAGAGCAGACGGGACGTTTTGAGAACCCTGTTCCTTGGCAGCGATTAAAAGTCCACCAAATAGACAGGTCTGCTCGTAAGTCTGTTTTCCCATTTGAAATTACATTGGCGGTGCCGGAAGAGCAAGGGACGTTTTGAGAGCCCTGCCTTGGTAGCGATTAAAAGCCCACCAAAATGACAGGTCGCTCGTTAGTCTGTTTTCTTAAAATTACATTGCCCGTGCCCCGGAAGAGCACAGGGGACGTTTTGAGAGCCCTGCGCCTTGGCAGCGATTAAAAGCCCACCAAAAAGACAGGTCTGCTCGTAAGCCCGTTTTCTTGTTTGAAATAACAGTGGCGGTGCCCCGGTAGAGCAGAGGGGACGTTTCGAGAGCCCGCGCGGCAAGATCTGGGAGAGGCAAATTCTCCTAGGGTTTTCTTTTTTCGTCTATTGTATGTTGTTGCATGGAAGCTGTCGAAAGATCTTTTACTATATGGGGAGGACATTTTTTACGGGGGTTTTCGTTTTCCGCTTTCCTTAAGGAGGCAGGGGGCACAACCCTCTAAATTACATTTTTTAAACGGGGATCCTCGCACTTTTTATTACAGATTCGGAAAGTGCACACAATTCTGAGGCAATCAGTGCAAATCGCATGTCGATATAGATTTTAATATTATGGGTATTTCGAACTTTATAGTTCGTTATTGTTCAATTTGCAAAAACTCTTGACAATGGTAAAGTCGGCATTTAAGCTCTTATGGACCACATGCGAGCATATTAATTTTTCACCTCCATTTTATTCCACATTGTTTTCAGTCTTCATTCCGGATAAACGTGATTATCTATGAAAACACATCTCAATTATATACATTCATGAATCTTCGTCTGATTCAAAAATGGCGGGTACTTCCGATCAGCTTCCGATTTGCTTGGTTCATTCCACAGATCCTCGTGTTGCGGGAACATGTATGATTCCGGGACGGTTGTAATTCTTGGGCGGGGAAAATGAAGTGGAAGAGTGGGACAAAAATCGCATGTTGCTCCTGGCTATGCCGCAACCATGATTACTGTGTGAGCTAAGATTTTCAGAAAGACATTGAAGTGAATGGGAAAATTACTTTTTTTTAAAAACTAATTAAAAATACAAAAAAAAAATATTTTTCCACAAAACTTGGTACCATTTGAAAGCCCATGATATGCAGATTTCGGTTCGGGCCGGTTTTATTTGTGATTTTTGAACGAGAAACATTCTACAGGGGCTTAAAGTTGGGTACCGGTTTTCTACAGGGTGTTTCATGAAATTGTTTTCTTTGTACCGTTTTTGAATGGTTACAGCTCAAAAAAATAAAATTTATGCAATAAATTATTGAGACAAACAATAAGTATAACTTTAATCATAACATAGATGACGTAAAATTGAGTATATACAGCTATGTAGGTTGTTTCAGCAGGTACCGAAACGGTGGAACACCCCGTAGAATCAAAGAAAATTGGCCCAACTTTGAGCCTCTGTAGAATGTTTACGATTGATAAAACGGTATGAAAACCGGCCCGAACCGGAGTCTGCATATCATGAGCTTTCGAATGGTACCAAGTTTCATGAAAACTTTTTTTTTTTTTTTTTTAGTATTTTTAATTAATTTTTAAAAAAAAGTCATTTTCCCATTTAAATCAATGTACTTCAGAAAATCTTAGCCTTAGCACATGCTGTAATCGTGGTTGCCTACCGATCGGCTTCAATGGGCAGGCGTTATGTCCAGTCTACATAGTATTGGAAGTCTTTGGTCTCCAATTTGTTTGGGTTTTCATTCGACGAATTCGTGACGTATCACCCCCAAAGACATTTATCACCCCACCTCTTGTGTTCCACCGAAAAGCATCCGAATAATTGTAGTTAAATTTCAAAGAATTCTGGGCGTGTGTGTGCTTCTGCTTGGTGTTTGGATTTAAGATTTACCATTAACTTACCGGCAATTTTATCGCTGGTTTCGGTGTTGTGTCTCTAAATATCCATTTTGTGTAATCATGATCGTGCATACAGTGTTCCTGATCCTGAAACAATTCTACTAACTATCAAGTCATTCAATTTGTAAGCAAGCACGGCGTAGATTCGTGTTGTAAGTAATTCAAGCAGCCATAATCAGCAGACATGGAAAGCAAAATTGAAAAAGACTTTAAAGAATATGAATCCCACAGATTTTGGCCTTATTTCTTCGAGGTGATCAACATTGTTATTCTTGCTTTTGCCCTTCTCTAATATCCCCTCTAATCTAATTTCCTCCTACATGAAACCTTATTCTCTCCTCTCACAGAACTGAATGTACTAACTATATTTTTACCAATGCCTACAGTAATATTTTAGGTAAACTTGTAGTCATATGTGATTGTTACAAACATTGGTCCCTGGACCAATCCTCATCATTTGTCAACTTTGTTGTGACTGAGTTGCTGCCAAGCGGAGGCTCATCATACCGTAGACCGCACTGAAATTGAGGTAGTTGCACTCAGTGTCTCCATCTACAACCAGCAAGCTGATTGCAAATAAATGTCTTGTTTTCAACTGTTTCCTGGAGGAAGAACAATTGTTCTCCTGAAGCTAGAGGAGACATGAGCTGAGGTAAAGAATTAACAGGAGTAGGGTGAAAACGTCACAGGACCATGAACAGACATATTACTAAGTATAACCAACTCCATATCCCACCATAAGAAAACCTGTAAGCGGTTTTCAGTTATACATTGCGCTCCAGGAATGATACAGGAAACTCTTTACTATCATTTTGTAAAATTAAGTGGATCAGGCATGGTTTAAGTGTCCTGCCAGTAGACCACCTTACTGCATTATAAATTATAAGGGAGGAATTGTGCAATATTGACTGTTGTGCCGAAAGACCAGTTTTGCAGATGCAAGTACTTCAGAATCTGACACGAAGTGCGCAGATGTTGCGTTTAACACGAGTCGGTAGTCTATAGTCGTACATTTGTCCATCGCAGAACAATGTTTTCATGAAAGTATGTCTGGGTTTGGTTCATGCATGCCTTGTTTTTCTTTCACGTGACTCCTTGTTTGTACTGAGGTCCGAAGACTGTCATGAGAAGGTTTTTCCCAGTTCCCTGCCGCACCTGTTTAAAACCTGCATTGTTTACTACTTATGTTACTCCTGGTCATTTATGTTGCATTTGGAGTCAGCATCCTTGAAAAAGAGATTTCTGTGTTCAGGGGTCTTGTGAGAGTGAGACACCTGGACTAGAATATGGTGGTTATGAAACATTGGCATAGCCAGACATTTTTTGAGGGGGAGTCTAAGATCTGAATGTTGTTGAGAGGGGGATGGGTCCAAGGCCTAGGCTTTGCTTACATTTCCTAGAAAACACAAGAAATTACCATGGCTGTGCCCCTGTCTGGACTCTGTCAATCATGAGCGTTTACACTTTTGTGAAAACAGTATCTAAACTAAGTTAACGGGATTTTGCAACAAACTGATTTCTTTGACCAACATAATAATAGACCCATTGTAAAATTATCAATGAGTGGTGTGTTAGAGGTTGTTTCAGAGTTGGCTGATGACAAATGTCACTTGTTAGGCGCGGTAAAATAATTCCTATTGGTGGAGATGTTGATTTTGATGCGTGAAGTTGTTTACCTGTTACCGGTACATTAACACTGTGAACTGTCATCAGTCAACTCATTTGAAACAAAGACTTCTAATACTATCTAGACTGGACATAACGCCTGCCCATTGAAACCGATCGGTATGCAGCCACGATTACAGTATGTGCTAAGATTTTCGGAAATACATTGATTTAAATGGAAAAATGACTTTTTTGAAAAATTAATTAAAAATACTAAAAAAAATATTTTTCCATAAAACTTGGTACCGTTTGAAAGCTCATGATATGCAGATTTCGGTTCGGGCCGGATTTTATGCCGCTTTTTCAATCGTAAACATTCTGCAGAGGCTCAAAGTTAGGTCAATTTTCCTCGATTCTACGGGGTGTTCCACCGTTTCGATACTCCGCTGAGACAACCTGCATAGCTGTATATACTCAATTTAACGTAATCTATGTTATGATTAAAGTTATTTGTTTTGTGTGTCTCAATAATCTATCGCATAAATTTTATTTTTTTGAGCTGTAACCATTCAAAAAAAGTACAACGAAAACAATTTTATGAAACACCCTGTAGAAAATCGGTACCCAACTGTAAGCCCCTGTAGAATGTTCCTCGTTCAAAAATCACTAATGAAACCGGCCCGAACCGAAATCTGCATATCATGAGCTTTCAAACGGTACCAAGTTTTATGGAAAAATATTTTTTTTAGTATTTTTAATTAATTTTTCAAAAAAGTCATTTTCCCATTTAAATCAATGTATTTCTGAAAATCTTAGCACATACTGTAATCGTGGATGCGGCGTAGCCAGGCGCAACATGCGATTTTTGTCCCACCCCTGGTATTCACTTTCCCCGCCTTAAAATCGGCCTTATGTCCAGTCTAGATAGTATTAGAAGTCTTTGATTTGAAAGGACCTCTATCAGGGAGTTTTGACTCTTTGCCAACCAACCTCCTATTGATGTGTTTTTACTTTTTTAATGAAGTCTACACTACCTTTCTACTCCCCCAACTCAACTCGTGCCCGATCTAGCTGTCCTTGAAATGTCCAGGTTCATGACATCACAGCATCAACAAAAGACTGTACATGCTAGTGGTTTTTGGTTGTACATCTGTAAGTAGGACTACTGTCCAATATGATGGTTTTTTTTTTTTTTTTTGTAATAAGTAGGGTCACAGTATGTCTTTGATTTAAGTTGCAAAATATACTTACTTACAATGGGAAACGTTTGAAACAGTGCGAAATCAAAAGCCAACTCAATGCCTTTATACAGAAAAGAAGAAACTTTGGGGGAACGGAGATTTTAAATGCCATTGGTTCCTTTCTGCCTGAAGCCATCCAATGGATGATAGTGTAATGCTCACTGACAACTGTGTGAGATGAAATTTTCGTTTTAGTGGAATGTAATTGACCGCTTCCGATGTTTTGTCGGGTTCATTAGCACCGGCCATCACTAGCTGACTATTCGGTGGATGTGGAATGTTGAGTGCAACAAGGGTAGTTTTTTAGAGAGTTGTCTACTTGACCGACCTTTTTACAAATTATTGCATGACATATTTTTAAGCCTTATTTTATACCTGTTTAAGTATGTACAGACTTTGCCAAAGTTACCGCAGAAAATCATTCAAAATTTCATTGATTCTTTCCTTGTTTGAAGAAGAACTGTGGGAACCCAAGTAACTGGGGATGTATTTGTAAATACCAAAGACTTGTAATACTGTATAGACTGGATATAAGGCCAATTTTAGGGCAAGGAAAGTGAAAGGGAAGAGTGGGACAAGACTCGCTCGTTACTCCTGGCTACGCTGCAGCCTGATTCACAGTATATGCTGAGATTTTCGGAAATACATTGAAGTAAATGGGAAAATTATTACTTTTTTTAAAAATCAATTAAAAATACTAAACAAATATTTGTCCGTAAAACTTGGTATCATTTGAAAGCTTGTGACATGCAGATTTTGGTTCGGGCCGGATTTTTTATGACATTAGTACGAAGAACCATTTTTTAGGGGCTTAAAGTTGGGTCTGGACTTTTTACAGGGTGTTTCATGAAATTTTTTTTTTCATACAATTTTTGAATGGTTGCTGCTCCAAAAAAAAAAAATTGAAGCGATAAATTATTGAGACAAACAATAATCATAACTTTAATCATAACATAGATTACATAAAATTGAGTATAGACAGATATGTAGGTTGTCTCAACATGGTATGGAAACGGTGGAACATCCCGTAGAACTGAGGAAAATTGACCCAACTTTGAGCCTCTGTAGAATGTTCACAATCGAGAAATCAGTATCAGGCCCGAACGGAAATCTGCATATTATGAGCTTTCCAAAGACACCTAGTTTTATGAAAAAATATTAATTAATATTACTTTTAAATATAATATATATATAATATAATAATATAATAATATATTATATGTATATTATTTTATAATGATATATTATATATTAATATTAATAATTTATTATTAATTTTTAATTAATTAGTAAAAAAATTCATTTTCCCTTTTACTTCAGTGTATTTCCAAAAATCTTAGCACATACTGTAATCATGGTTGCCTACGGATCGTCTTCAATGGGCAGGCGTTATGTCCAGTCTAGATCGTATTAGAAGTCTTTGGTAAATACAATGTTCATACTATCCACTTACCTGTAAAATCCTTTAAAATTCAAGGGCCAATCAAAAATGCGTCTGAAACAACTGGAAACTGAAGAAATGTACAGCTTAAAAGATAATTATCCAATTGTTCCTGTTTGATTGAAAAATCTGGCAACATTGGGAATTTCATACTCAATACTGAGTTTAGGCCTTTTTACATGCTCAAACTAGGATGGTCAAAATGGCATCGGTGAGCCAACCGTTGCATGTTTGGTTGATGTTCGGTTTGTCAAACAACTATACAATTTGACGATGGATGATTCGTCATCTATTCACCAATCTACAGTCAGCATAACCAATAAACCTGTTTTGGAGGTGTTTTGATCGAGGTTATGTTTAAATTTAGGAAATGTCAGGTTGGAAATTCTGCAGTTGGTGGTGGGTTTTGGCTCATTAATGCCATTTTGACAATCCTAGTTTGAGCATGAATGCCTTTTTAAATTACACTGTTGAGCGCAAAAACAGCACATATGCGCATGGGCTGTCCACGGGGGGATTGCCTCACTTACTGTATTGCTGTGCAGCAAGCCTTTTTCAACATATTTTGCTGCATTAGTGTAACGTTGCTAGAAAATTGCCATGTCTCATCTTACACCGTGTCAGTTTGACAGAAGGAACTCTTCTGAAGCTATCTGTCCTTGAAGCAAAGTAGATGATAATAATGTGTTCTCACTCCTTGATAATGTGTTTTTCTGTTTCGTGTGATCGTTTAGAGCATTAAAGAAGCATCAAACAAATTTAATTTCTCTACGGATGTTGCAAAGAGTGCAAGGAATAAAAACTTGAATCGCTACAGAGATGTCAATCCATACGACTACTCTCGGATAGTTTTGAAAAGAGGCAGCTGTGACTATATTAATGCAAATTTAGTGCCGGTTTGTCTTTTTTTTTTTTTTCCTATCTTCTTTTATGCTTTTTTATAGGTACATACTTGTATTAACTACCCAGCCTTTAGTTTGAAAGAAGGACTTCAGAACAGGACATTTTTCTGTATTAATGTTGCTAACAATATAAACTATTAAACCTGAATAATTGGAAAAATGAATGAGGCAGTTGCAAGGATTTAAAATTTTGTGTTTTTTATGAAGAATGTTATAGTACTTGATGAGCTGAGAACAAAGGTGCTTTTGGTTTTTTTCTTATGTGTCCTGGTTTTAGAGATACACTCAAGTAAAGTTGCAAAAAATTGTGTATTATAACATTACAATGTGGAATTCCCTTTTAAAACAACGTCAACTTGGTTAAAATTGCATTTTAGGAATTATTAAACCTGGTTAGTAATCTAAGTGCATCCTTATTTTCAGTTTACCGAGAGCTTTCATTCGCAGATTAAGAAACTTTAAAATTCAGACCCTTGTAACTGCCAAATTATACCAAAAATTATGAACATTGTTCCAAAATGGAGCTGTTGCACATTCTTGCTGTAAACGATTTAATAGTCGATTCTGTTGTTCAAACCTCAAAAGATATCGATGGCTGCACTATTAACTTCCGAAATTCACTCCTAAACTCAATAAACCCTTTATTTGCGCAAGTGTAATGGTGGCATGAGGCAGTAATAATGGGAGATTCCTATCTTAATTTCGTCACTCTGTCTATGCTGACAAGGGTGATTCACAGATTAATTAATCATCAGAGTAGTAATCCACATCGGATGAATGGTACTGTAACATCTAGTGACACCTGTGTCAAATGAAAGTCTTCTCTTATTGATCACTTCTTGACGAAGTTACAGTTTTGTTAGATAAGGATCTCCCATTATTACTGCACTTAGCCACCATTACGCTCGAGCAAATAAAAGCGATTATTGAGTTTAGGAGTGGATTTCGGAAGTTTTTAGTGCTGCCATCATTATTTTTGGAGGTTTTTACACCATTATTAATTCACTTATAGCAAAAGTGTGCAACAGTCCCTTTCTATGAAAGAGAAACTGATGTTATTTTATGATCCACGAGCCGCCGCTGGGGCTATTTCACTTCCTTGTCGATGCTGATCAGTGTCAACTGCAATGATCATTTATATTTGCGCAGTAATAACCACGCTTAATTTTCTCAATATTGTCAGATAAAGTTTTAAGACAAATTAATAACCACTATAAGAATAATGCTTCAGACTACTAATTTTCAAAATGATAAGAATGTGATCGTTAAAAATGTCATCATAATTTTTTTTGCTTTCTATTCTTCCAGGTTGAAACGGTTCACAGAAAATACATTTTAACCCAAGGTCCCTTGCCAAATACTGTTTCCCACTTTTGGTCCATGGTGTGGGAACAAAATAGTAAAGCAATTGTAATGTTAAACAAAATTATTGAAAAAAATCAGGTTCGTTCATTTTTTTATACTTTAAGTGTATTACTCGCTAAAAAGTGTTTAAAGCAGCGTATTAACCTGCTCATTATCTTTTATCCAAGCTGAAGTGATTGTGGATGTATTCATTTTTGCCCTTTGGTGTTAAAAGTTCGTTTTTTTCTTTGAACTTTCAATCAAAAATCAGAAATGCATGTTAGGGTACATCGAAAATACACCTTTTTCGAATTAGGAACTGGGAGTTGGTCGAAATGTTCCTTTTAGCAGTGTAATGAAGTGTGTAAAATTTGGTTATGATCGGATGTCATCTTGTGCCTCCGCATCGAGCTTGAAATTTGCCAATTTTTAAGGATTTTTCGTGAAAAATCGACTCAAAGGAAAAAAATTCGCGGTGACACATATACGTCGCAGATATTCGTGAGTAGATGTTTCTGGCTCAATTTTTCACGCTGATTACGAATATGGCTTTAAATTTGGTCTATCACGTTTAGATTTTTCTCAAACGCCATATTTAGTTTTCGGTAAAACACCGAAAAATCATGCAAAACCCGAGATCGAAACGCTCAACGATAAATGCGATACTGCCGGTTTTAGTATATGTATGAATAAATGCTTAGAAACCCTGTCAATTACAGGCTACCGAATATCCAATATTATCCATTGCGCAATGCACAGCTCTTAGCTTCACATGTTGTAATACTTATAACAAGTGTCCCCAGGATCCACCACGAGGAGGTAGCTGCGCGACGGATCCCCCCGCGCCCAACCCGACCGCCCTACCTTGTGTGCGCAGGAAAATGAAATGACCCCCTTTTGTTTTTTTAATTTTTCTACCTACATAACAGACAGTAATAGTTTTAGAAACAAAATTGATCATTCCATTTTTTCAACATTGTATATTTATGTTAAACTTATTCTGACATTGCCGACAATTTGTAGTCACCTTTGGTTTTAAACTTCGGCATAATTTCTTTGGAGTGTAACTTTGTTCGAATGGCTCCATCGCGGTTTCTTTGGTTAACAGACGTTTCGTCCCGTTTTTTTCGTCCACTTGATTTTTGTCCCTTTTTTTTCGTCCTATAAAAATTGGTCCTTGATAATTCGTCCAACTAAATTTCGTCCTATAGAACAATTGGTCCTTTTATTATTTTCATCCTCCACTGAAACGTCCATGAATGTTTAGTCCAATTATTTTTATGTCCAAAGTATGCCTTTTGTCCTGTAATATTCGTCCATTTTTTTTTGTCCTTAAAAAAAGTTGGTTTCGTTCAATGCTTCTTTTCGTTAGTTTACAGGTAAAATAAAATGAACAAATAGAATTTCATTAAAAACAAATTAATATGTTGTATTACTACTAGGTGTTTCTAATTTATCTTTTGAGAAAATGCAAATTCCAGGAAAAAAAGTGAAAAGAAAAGTTTTTACTAAGCTGCATTGCGATATAGCAACAGTTGTTTCTACACATAGAAATATTGTTGCGCTATCTATCGGGTGATTCGGAAACGAGACGCACACTAACTGCCGTAATAGACTGTTTTAGTAGAGCGATATATCGTATCGATTGCCGTCCGAGGGCCTCTGGTTCCAAACAAACTCTGGTTCAATGTAATTTCCCCATAAGCGAACTTTTGAACGGAAATTTAGGGTATTAAATCAAACAATTAATGCGACCTTGTTGCGATTATGAATTCTACGTCCTCGAAAACGCTGAATTATGCCTGGTTCCTTGAGTAATAATGCCGAAATCAATAAGATATTACAGATAAAATGTTGCATTTGTAGGTTAGAATCGCCCGAAATCCCGCCAATTCCACAACAACAACAATAACATTTGGGTGATTCCAACCTCCAA
This sequence comes from Trialeurodes vaporariorum, assembly GCA_011764245.1. NCBI lineage: Eukaryota > Metazoa > Arthropoda > Insecta > Hemiptera > Aleyrodidae > Trialeurodes > Trialeurodes vaporariorum. The sequence goes on from VMOF01000388.1 coordinate 75,422,028, forward strand.
ACGCATCGTTTAATCTGTAATATCTTGTTGATATCGGCAGTTTTACGGGTGGAACCAGACAAAATTAAGCATTTTCGAGGATGGAGAATTCATAATCGCAAAAAGGTCGCATAAATTGTTTGATTTAATACCCTAAATTTCCGTTCAAAAATCCGCTTATGGGGAAATTACATTGAACCAGAGTTTGTTTGGAACCAGAGGCCCTCGGACGGCAATCGATACGATATATCGCTCTACTAAAACAGTCTATATATGTATATCTATACCTTCAATTCAAGGAAATTTTGCAACTAAGACTAAGACTAAGACGCTATTCATTGATGAAATTTTCAGAATAAATGAAGAAAAATACGAAACGGTTGAATGATTTTCAAATTAAACATTTGATACCCACGTGTAATTAATGACCTCGACAAATTCAGATTTTAAGTCTGACTGTATTTTTCTGGTAATGTAGAACCAACTACTGTAAAATGTTGAGTGGGATTGTTTCTTTTAAAATAGTTGCTGAGAAATACTTTACTGCATTGAATAAAGTGGTAAAAATCCAATTGAATATACGTTCTCTGGTATTGAAATAAAGACTCACAAATTTTACTTGTAAACCAACGAAATGAACATAAATGTGTATTGGAGGAACCAAACTTTTTTTTGAGGACAAAAAACATTGGACTAAAATTACAGGACAAAAGACTTACTCTGGACCTAAAAATAATTGGACTAAAAACTCATGGACGTTACAGTCGAGGACAAAAATAATGAGTGGACCAATTGTGCCACGGGACAAAAATTGGAAGGACAAATTATCAAGGACTAAATGTCTTGGACGAAAAACAAAGGACGAAAAAAAAAAGTGGACAAAAAAAACAGGACGAAAATTCTTGTAACCGTTTTTTTCACCACAAACCAAACTGGAAGCCTCGGCCACCGTCTTGATCATTCTCTGGACGCTTTGTGTGTGGCAAGGCAGAGGGAGAATTTCAAGGCAAGGCAAATCTGGTGTCCTTAAAAAACTTTCCAATTGTTTGTTTGAGAACATTTTTAGGAGAGGTGGACTGCTGAGCTTAACTTTTGACCAATCGACTACCTCTGTATAATCGGTGACGTTAAAGTTAAGGTCGGGAAGAATAAATGACCGTGTGGTGACACTATCTGACTTCCTAGCTTTGAGTACTAGCTGGATTCCTTTATTTCTTATATTGGACCGAGGATCGGTAACCATTGAAATTAGTAAATTTTCGATGTGAAAGAAATATGCGTTGTTTTTTAATACTCTGTCAACGATTTCTCTGAATTTTACTGGCAAGTATCGTGAGCGTTCCACCATTAACCATAAATGGCGCGCCCCTTCCTGACATAACGGTTTAAAACGAATGGAGAACCAAACAGGCACGTAAACTTTTAAAATAAAAGTGACAAGAACTATGAGATCATTAGTCGGCTGATTTTGAGATACATACAATCTCAAAATACGGCTAGCAGTTGTCAGCCATCTTGCATGGGATAGCGCACCAGGATCTCTGGCTGCTAATGATTCACTAATTTCCCCCTCATTAATGGCCTTTGCCATTTCTAATAAGTACCGTTGATCAGTACTTAAGAGCTTCGGGTCAATGAGCGGAAGTTCGCACTCAATCTGCTCAAATTCAACTGCAGGGAGGTGAGTGCAGGACGGCAGCAAACGTCCAATGGGGCCAGAGTATGAATAAGGCCCGGACGTATGACCATCAATTTCTTGCACTAAATGCCGCAGAGGCAATTCATTGCAATGCAGTAAGCACACAAGCCACTGAAGTGGTTTACCTATTGTACGTTCTATATGAGATATGACTCCTCCCTTTGAGTCGGTATTAACAACTGTTCCGTCGCATCCAACAGCAAGAAGCGAATCAGTAGAAATGTTCTCAGTTTTCAGAAAGTCAGTAATGGCGGATGCAATACTAATAGCTTTCCCACTCTTTGGCGTAACGTGGCCCAAAAATTTATCCTCTGGCTGCTGAACCATCACATAATGATCTTCAGTGGTTTTAAATCGCTTCTTGGTATTGGAGACTGAGGTTTGAGCGTACGACTGATCTTTTCTGCCATCAAAATAAAGAGCCTGAAGTGGTTGCCTATTTTTACAATCTTCATCTTGCGCTTTTTTCGGGTGTTTTGCCTATCTCGTCTTATTTTATTTGGATCAACAACACTCTCTAAATTTTCAGATGTAATAAGACCAACATCAACCAGAGTAGCAGTTACAAGGGCTGCTGTTAAATAAGTTTCTAAAACAAGTTTCTAGGCATTTATTCATATACTAAAACCGGCAGTATCGCATTTATCGTTGAGCGTTTAGATCTCGGGTTTTGCATAATTTGTCGGTGTTTTACCGAGAACTAAATATGGCATTTGAGAAAAATCTAAACGTGATAGACCAAATTTAAAGCCATATTCGTAATCAGCGTGAAAAATTGAGCCAGAAACATCTACTCACGAATATCTGCGACGTTTATGTGTCACCGCGAATTTTTTTGCTTTGAGTCGGTTTTTTACAAAAAATCCTTAAAAATCGGCGAATTTCAAGCTCGATGCGGAGGCACAAGATGACATCCGATCATGACCAAATTTTACACACTTCATTACACTGCTAAAAGGAACATTTCGACCAACTCCCAGTTCCAAATTCGAAAAAGGTGTATTTTCGATGTACCCTAATGCATGTAGCTATGTCAGCTTTAATTAACCGTCGAAAACTTTTTCATAAGAGGTATTAAAATTGTTTGAAAGAGAGCTTGTTTGCCAGGATATCAACATTCAAACTAGCTCTAAATTTTGTTGATATGAACTTTTTTAAACTGAAAGCAACAGACTTCTTGCGCTTTTTGGATCAGTCCTCGTGTGACTTTAAATATTGAATGGAGACAACTTTATGATAGGATAGGAGGTGGCCAAAAAATAGGAAACTTTCTATAACAGTTTCTGATTAGAATGGGTAGAAAGTATGGGAGGCAGCTAGATGGGAAGCCCTGGATTTACGCTTGGGCCGCAGCTTTTTGGGGGGCTGGAAATTTTTCAAGGCAGTTTTTTTTGTTTTTGTTTAAATGAGTGCTGTTGCAAGTCCAACTTCAAAATTCAGAGGACAACTGGACGTCGAAAATCTGGACTATTCACGTTCAAAGTCAAGGCCGGTTTCTAATGAGATGGAAGGTCTTGCGAGTTGCTTTCGCTAGCGTTGCGATGCCTGCGCTTTGATTTGCAAATAAGGGAGAACGAAAACCGCCCACAGTGAATGCAATGATCGGCCAATCAGCACCCAGGATTTCCAAAGGTGCGCGTTGAATGATGTGTGAATTGGAGTGTGGGCTTACAATTAGCGTGGGCGGCAATTAGTCAGATGGTCCATGGGCGGCAAATGAGTGAATCCGGTGCTGTTGATGGGGTTTGTGATTGGTTTGAAAAGGTTCTAAAAGACCCAGCCTTACTACTTTTTCCTCCCTCTAATTTGTTTCAGATCAAATGCCATCAATATTGGCCAAGTAGTAAAGATGATACTTTGCATTTAACAGATGTTTCACTTGAAGTATCCTTGGAGTCAGAGGTAGCATACAATTACTACACCATTCGAACTTTCAAGTAAGAATCAATTTTTCCTTATACTGAGTCTCCTTTAATCTCCTTTTCTTGGATTTCACTCACTATATTGTTTTATTAATATTTTGAGTTAAACCCTTTGAAAAAGGTCATGGACCGTTTCAGGGAACTGTGGTTCAATGTAATTTTCCCATAAGCGCATTTTTGAATGAAAAGGACGTGGCTTAATCCTCATGAGAAATTGCCTACGGTCAAAGTTAATAAATGTGGCATCATTTTTTTGTCTCGTCGTCCTGATCAAAAAGTCTCATGAGCCCAAAAAATTATTTTCGGCCGTTTTCGAGATGATTGAGCTTAAAGTTTGAGCAAATCTCGGCGCTCAGGAACAAATTCGCTCGGCAATTGCGCAAGCATCCTATCCTGGAATTCCCTGGAAGCGGCTTGCGGCAAACTGGCGATGGCTGCCGCTTCTTTTGCTCAGACTCTGTCCAGAGAGGGTGTGGGAGCGTTTGGAGTGGGAGAAAAGAGGGCATCACCTCCAGACGGAGTGTGAGCAAAAGGAGAGGCAGCCATCTCCAGTTTGCGGTAAGCCACTTCCAGAGTAGGACGTATGCTCAATTGCCGAGCGAATTACTTCCCCGTACCCGTTTAAATTTAATTTACTTCCATGTACCCGTACCCGTTATTACTATTATTTGAATTGGAGCCAAGTTTTCAAATGTATTGAGTTCCTTGTTTTTTATTTTTTTTTATTTTTACAGATTAACTGACACGGAAAGCGGAAAAGATCGAGATGTTTTACAATATCATTATATGACTTGGCCAGATTTTGGCACGCCTAAGAGCCCTAGAGAATTTTTAAGTTTTTTAAGGGCGGTAAGGAAAAGTGGATCTTTGGATGAGAATGTAGGAGCTGCCATTGTTCATTGCTCTGCAGGAATCGGTCGCTCAGGCACTTTTTGCTTAGTTGATTCTTGTCTTGTCATGGTATGTTATGCTCAATGATACTCTTAATTTTCTGTGAGAATAATCTGTTTTTGTTCAAATCAGGTCTTTGAATCGGCAAAAATTTCAGTTTGGTTTGGTTAGTGATTCGGAATGGTGAATAAAATTGGTTCGGGTTCTCCGGGATAGTGAGTTCAGACAGCTTGGTTTAAAGTCCTGGTTTTAATGTATCATGCTGCATTATTCAGTGGTGATAGTAATTAAATCCTCAGCGGTGGCGTAGTTCCTGCAATCTGGCAATGCTGTAATGTGTTCCTTTAAACTCACTAAAAAGATGAAGCTGTTGGTCGTGCAAAGGACGCATTTGATAGGGTTTGAACGGACAAAATTCATCGTTTCCAAATTGCACTTGATGCCAATTATCCTCAGTACAAGATCCAGTATTGTTACTTCCTTTTTAGTTTTTTGGGCAATCTAGACCAGCATGTTTTATTTTTAGGGGCCATCTACAATTTTTTAGGAGCCAAAGTACTGTTTTGCTATTATGTATCATGGCGCATGAAATAGTTTCGGAAAGTAGACATTTGTAATTAAAATAAAGGAAGAGGAGCACAGCACACGATTTTAGTATAAATACAAAATAATAATATTAAGACTCACTGTGCACTTTGAAATTATATGAGCAAACGCGTTTCGGGTAAAACTTTTCCCCCATCTTCAGTGCGATACTGATTAGTGATAAATTAGAATCATTAATCAGCATTGCACTGAAGATGGGGGAAAAGTTTTGCCTGAAACGCGTTTGCTCATATAATTACAAAGTGCACAGTGAGTCTTTTTATTATTTTTTTGTATTTAGACATTTGTAAGGTAAAATTTGGTCGAATACTGTGTACCACACTTCATGCCTTCCCCTTGTCGGCCAGAGCTGCTGTCTCGTCTATATTTAGTGGCATTTTTTAATTCACCGATAATTCCACCGGTTGAGAAAATGTTACAAAGTTCAGTTCTGAGGATGACAGTAATGCAGAAAAATGCTCTGATATGTAATCTTTTCTCAATCGGTGGAATCACCGTTATCTCATTAAAATACCCGCTTGTCATATAAAGTCAGTGATGACTCCACCGGTTGAGAAAAGAATACAGATCAGAGCATTTTTGTGCATTACAGCTATGAACTGAGCTAAACTATGTAGTCTTTTCTCAACCAGTGGAATCATCGATGAATTGAAAAATGCCATTAACCCTTTTGTGCCCAGAATTATTTGGAATTTTTAGGTGTTTTTCTCAAAAAACACAATTTGAAAACTAAAAACACGAAAAAAATTAAAACAAAAAAATTTTTTGGGGCAGCTAAATTATACAAGTTAAAAACTCCCAAAATTGGTCCAAATTGACTGACATTTGGTCCAAAAATAACACAGTAAGTGGGTCGCTAACGACCCATTGGGCATATATGGGTTAAATATGTGTGAAACGGCAGCTCGGTTGTGAGCAGATTTTAATCTATCAGTTGTCCCTGAAAGAACTTGCCGCCAAGCTTAGATTTTGAATACTCGTCAGTTGTCCATAGTTGCATCATTTGATTTATTTTGCATCCTCTCCCCTCTCCCCCACTCCTTGAAATTGTTCTAAAAATTTTATTATGTGATTCACAGATTGCTGAAAATGGTGCAGACTCCGTTGATGTCGGTGAAGTTCTTCTAGAAATGAGGAAATATCGAATGGGGCTTGTTCAAACGGTGCAACAATTACGCTTTAGTTATTTGTCAATTGTAGAAGGAATGAAATCTAATGAGCTCCATAATCTTGGAGTAAGTACTAATGCATCATTGCCTTTTTTTTATGGAATCGTTGTATCGATCAATATGCCGCTGAAATTTGAGGTTTTTACGCAAAAAATTGTGAATCAAAACCTTACAGCTCCAGTGCGGTTATAAAATGTTCCGAGGACCGATTCATCATATCCTCTGGCGTATCGCCATTCAAATTCAGTTTTACCTTTAACTTTGAGAAAGCAGCATCTATCGCATGAATCTTCTTAGAGTATGTTTCTTTAATGCGACGTTCTACTTTTCCCAAAATATTCAATGCTTTTTTCTAATTTCAGTTTTCTATAGATAGAATTGGGGACCCCTCATATTGTTGAGGGGTCTACAGTCACCTTGTTTTTGAAAGTTTGAGTTGTCAATTTTTTTTTTTATTTCTCACTACTAACAAAGTTGTTAGAAAAAGAGAAAGTATTGCAATGGCGCAGAGATTTTCAAGGTATTTCGTTTCGATACTTGGCCCGCTGCTACTAAGTCAATCATGATAATTATAAAATAATTGGCTCTCATCATGCTTAATACTATCCTGAAGAATATTCATCCATGAAGTCTCAATATTATTTAACCGTTTGTGGCTTGGAGGTGTGAATGCACATACTTTCTGTGGCGTCAGTCTGTCTGTCAGTCAATACCCATAAAGCGTAAAACCTAGCATAATTTGTTAATTATTGATCCATATGCATCCAAATTTTGCAGAGATATTGCTTTAAACATTCCCCAGAGGTACTTTTTTTTGTTTTTTTGAAATTTCAAATTCTAGGTTAGTTATGGTATGGATGAAAAAACGTTTCTAATGAAATCAATGGGAAAATGGGTCAGAAAAAGGAAAAACTCAAATATTTTAACAATAGATTTTTGGATTTCGATAAAAATATTCAAGGGGAGTCTGGGGCACCCTGCAGTGGAGGGTGAAACTCAAATATCTTTTGCGGTCGCAAAAAAAACCAATATAATTCGGAAACTGCATAATTTTCTGAACTCGCTGAGGTACTTTTTAACGCGGATATCAGAAGACACAGCCTTTCAAAGTTTGAAAAAACTCGGTTTTTCAACTACAAAGTTGAAAAATTGGGAGGAGTTGAAAAATTGTTTAAATGATTGAATCAGCTGTTCAACTTACTCTCCAAAGATCTAGACACTATGGAAGAAAATGCAACCGGTCAATTTCATCAATCAGAAAGTTTTTAGAGGCCTATGAAGTTGAATTAAAAAAACAGATTATTTGACGAGTGTTTGTTCACTCGTCGGATTCCCAATCATTCCACCGGTCTAAATCAGAATTTTTGCTGAAATACCACTGGATATCATGTCAGAAGACATCTTTAAACCTAAAATCAGTGTTGTCAAACGGCATGTTTGACTTTGATTTTTCAACTTTTGCACAGCTAGATCAGTCATTTGCTACACTGTGCTATGTAGTCTGTTTCTTTCTGCTGAACTCAATCCAATTTTTATCAGCTTATAAATAGAACATAACCAAACTTTTGCCCACGGTTTTTTTTATACATCATTTTAGCTCGTCTTGCTGAAATCAATCGATCTGATGAGAAAAAGCAAATTTTTAACTGAATAGATAGACCTATAATAACAAGTTACATACGATGACAAGTAAATAGTAATTGTGTGTCAGAGAACATAAGTTTGACATCAATGTAAGATACTGCTGTCAATTGAATTTTAACGTAGAAAGCTAAATAACAAAATAAATTAAGAAATAAATGAAAAACGGATTGGTTTCATCTTTTCAATTAATTTCGATTTTTCTATCCAAGGTTTTCTCCTAATTGTAACTCTTTATGTAATGAAGTATAGCTACATACTTAGTATTTTTTCAATTACTTTTAGGACTCTCCTGACCTAGAAGAAGAAGAAAACATATCTGAATCTTCAAGCGAGAGTGATTCTGAAGCTCCTCCACCGCCACCACCCCGAACAGAATCTCTGCCAAGTAGGAAGTCGGATGAATTGAAACCAGTTCCTTCATCTCCTGAAATTTCACCGCCTTCATCACCAGAAGTAGAATCGCCTCCAAAACCTTCACCTTTCGTTCAATCAGCAGAGGCTTCAGAAAGTTTACCTGTTGAAAACGGCGTCGAAAAGTCAGTATTATTTTTGTTTTGTTTTGGTGGGGGGGGGGGGATTTGAAATGTTTTCCTTTAGTGGATAGAGAAGCTTAAAAAAAATTTTGCTTGTATTTTCTGTCTACACTAGATTTATAGATATTGAGGAAAATACTTTGAGAAAGATTTTTAAAAGCTCTATAATTTTGAGCCTGCAACATTTCAAGTCAAGATGGTTACAGGCCAAGGTGAATTTGTGGAATATAGTTTTAAATTGTCAAGCATACCTAAGCTTTGAGACACCAATTCCTTTTTAACTTATTGACTGCCATGCAACCGGGGACAACATGGGTTGTCTTGGAAATTTTTTTTTTGTGTAAGGTGGAAACTTGTGCCTTTGTTTTGAGCTACTGAAGGCGCTGTTCTGAGCTAAAATTGTTTACGCATGCTGATTTGACCAATTTCCTGCACTTTAAAGTGTACCACACATATTGTAGTGTTGTTAAGCAGAAAAGAGGCAATGCAGCTTAATTATTAACATTTTTTCAACATCTGCTAAATTTTCAGGGGTGCAAGAAATACTTGATTTAACGATTGAAACATTTTGCACCCCTTTCTTCAAGCCTCTCTTCCATTCTATTGAATCAAGTAAAGGATATTTATTAATTTATTTTTCTTTATCAATCCAACTCTTTTGCAGGGATGCGGAAGAAACTGTGCGATCAAGAAAAGCAGTTCAAGCAGGCAAGCAAAAACAGATAGCGGACAAAGTGCAAGAAATGAAACGAAAACAGGAAGATGCTGAGAAATGGGAACAGACAAAAAGGTCACTAAAACGTTATGGAGCATTTATCTTATTCGGTGGTGGAGCGTTGTTAGCCCTTTATTTTAGGCGTTAGCCTTTGTCGGGGGGGGTAGCAGTTCGACCCAGCTCATTCAAAACAATTTTGTCTTTTGATGCAGATGCATTTGTTTAGTTACCAAATGTCCTTTCAAATTTCTTTCCTCTCCTTATCAGCTTTTTATCTCCCTATTTCTCGTTTTTTCACCTTTTGGCGAGTGAATGTGTACAGTGCTGAATATTGGTCTGATGTTGTTGGATTGAGTTGTTTTTGAAATTTGCAAGAAAACTGAGTCAGATAGATCGGATCTTTTGATTTTTCATTTGGAATCATATTTTGAACTGCACAAGTGCTTAGTGCAGAGGACTGGAGATATGAACTTGATTTGAAAAGGTGCTGTTTTGACATCTTTCTCTCTCTCTCTCGTCAAGCTATACAATCTTTTGAAAACCTAAGCAAAGTAATTTCATAATCCGGTAAATACTCAAAGAGATAAACACTTTTATCCGAGTAGAATTTAAGCTCGTTGTTTTTTTATGGGAAGATTTTGCAGTAGTTAATAATTGAAGTAGTGATGCAGAATTAAAAGTATGTTAATGAACTCCCTATCTCGTTTTTTCAAACAATCAGCAAACTCTGATTAAATGATGTGCATCACCAACAGAGGGTATCAAATCATTGTCACTTTTAATAGATTAATTTACTAGCATTAATTTTGTTAGAACTTCAATTCCATCTTTTGATAGTTTTATTTCTGCACTTTCATGTAGTGCAAACATGTTAACTAGCTTGGAAAGTCTCATCGCATAACCTCTGTTTCCCTTTTACATTTCATTTTACAAACTTTGTGCTAAGTGCACTAATTTCATCATTTGTTAGTTCCTGCGTTCCTTCTTTTCTTCATCCTCTTTTCAAATTTCTAGTTCTCTCTGAATTTTTTTTTTTTTTTTTTCCTACATACTTAATTTTTTTATTTTTATTTTTTATCATTTTGTATTGCTGATATGCAATGAATTATACTTATTTTACATTTTACCTATTTATTGAGCTTGGTATAGCATTTACTAAGCCAACTTTTAACCTATTTTACTGATATTAAGTTTAATTCTTCGTCATCTTTATAATCAAGAAACTAGGTATGCTGAAAGTTGTTCAAAACTTGGCTCCTCAAATATTAGTACAGGTTAATAATGTCAACATCTTCCCCAAGGAGTATCCCAAGAGTATCACCTTTTCAATTTTCATGGAATATACGGAATTTAGGAAAAATGTTTCTGTAAAAGAATTGTTTCCGTTGGTAAAGAATCATTCACTTTTTAGAAATTGGTCATTTTACCAATCAAAAAGAACAGAATTGAATAATGGGTCTGTCACAAACTTTAGCTACAGCTGTATGTTGGGTCAACGTATAAACACGTGATGACTTAATTGGTAGATTGAGAGCACCAAAAAGTCTGTTTCGTATAAATCTGTCCAAATTATCCTTGTGATCCCCTTTTGTGAAGGTGTCGATATCCTCTTGCTGTCAATGAACAACATATTTTTGAACTGTACAGATTTCTTTCTACCTTCGGAGGTAGTCAAACTTTAAGTGAGGATTTAGTCACCTGAGGAGGCACATTAAAAATAAATACGAGTTTGATTGAAAACCAGGCCACCTCTGCTGACTAAAAACGACAAAGATGATTGTACCCCACTTTCCCGACTGAATGTTTCGTAAATTTTGTTTATTCTGCTCCTTTGATGAAGTATATTAGTGGGCAATGCCAGTTATGTAAAGTATCTGATGTGTGAAAGCCAATTTGAGAAGTATATTAAGCTTTCCTCCTTGTTAGATAAGGAATGCACTAGATTTGTGGCTGTTGCATGACATGCAATTTGTCCATCTACGCCCACGCCTGTGCAAAAGGTTTAATTTAAGGGTGTTCACTTCGAAATCAATCGTTCAATCTTTTCTGAGAGTTAAAAATGACAAAATGCAACATAACCAATTATTCGTGGCTCTATAAACTGCAAGATATAGGCAGGCAGCTTTCCTCTAGATGAAGGCAACAAGACACATCTAATGGATTTGTTTCAATTCTATTGCTTTGACAAATGGCAGGGTGGTGGTGGTCATGGACCCTTGAAATCTGAAAATATCTGAGAAATTCACAAAGTTGTAGAAAATTGCCAAAATCAGCTTGAAGGCAGGACTCAAGATTTGAATCATAAATTCATAATCATAAACGCTCCTGTTCAAATTTGAGTTTTTACTCTATTTGCTGTTTTTTTCATAGAAGTCAGAGAGTGTGTCTAAAATTTGTGAAGGGAACTATGGTAAAAAGAGGCAATTCTATGTTACATAACATGTGGTCATCTTAAAATAATCAAAATTCAGAAGCCTCGACTCAGAGAAGCTTGACTTCAAGAAGAGTCCCACAGTTGCAAGGATAAGGTGATTCCAGACTACTCGGTGATATCGATCAGACGATCAATATTAAGCTGAAATATGACAAGTTTTTGAATATTGTAGAAAAGTCTTATGGTCTCTTCAAAGAAACACCCTCAAGGGAAATTTAGGGGGCAAACTGTGATAGTTTGGGTAAAATTGTGGTCAAAAGCTGTATCCCAGAAAGATTTATCATATCAATCTGCATACTGCTTTTTGACCACAATTTCATCTTCATTATTGAGTGAAGCCTCACAATTTTTCTCCAGTATCTTCCTTGAGTGTGTTTGTTGAGGTGAAACTTTTCCACTTTTCCCAAAATAATTCGAACCTTATCGTTATCAGGTATGATACATTTATTAGTTGACATCTTTGAGGGGTCTGAAATCTATCTGAAATAGGTGTGAAATGGCCTCAGTAGAGAAAAATGCAAGAATTGTCTTGTGTATGTTGGGTAAATAAGATATTGTGTAGTTACTCATGGACGTTTAAAAATTGCTGGTTTTTCAGCTCTAGCTTCATCTGTACCAAATACAACATACTTCTCTAGTAAATTGATAAATTGTATGAATTGGTACCTGACTGATTCCATACAAATCTATTCTTATCAGAAAATATGTTGAGCCAGCTTTTGTCAGGATCCAGTCAAACTCAGATCGGTGACAGGTAGAAATGTTCTGTTTAAAATTTCCAATGTACAAAATGTTCTATAAGAAATGTCCATTGCAACAAGTTTCACTATAAAATGTCAAATTCACTTTGTCCATAGTAAATAAATGCCCAATGTAGGATTTGTCCATCGTACACATAAATGCCCCTTAGAATAATGCCCAATAGTAGACTAAGTACGCAAAAAAGAAAAAAGTCCATAAGTTTTAAATTTTACCTCAAGTTATAAATAAAACATGAAATACAAAGTCAGTGCATTCTCAGCTGTTTTAAACATGATGGCAACGTTTGATTTGTAACCAATTCTGTCAGATGCTTCGTGCAACTTTTGTCTCAGGGCAGCTTTGTGAAAACCTATGTTCATTCCGGCTTTTGAACTTCTTCATCATTTCAAATTTTAACCTCCTCCTTCGGGGCATCAAACACCCTGAGGTTTTTTAGATTCATGGACAAAATCTACAATTGAACATTCTTTCCTGTGGACATTTATTTACCATGGACCAATTGTGCTTTGGACATTTTAGAGCGAAGAATTGTTGCAATGGGCATTTCTTGTCGGGTATTTTGAACATTGGACATTTAAAATAAGGCATTTCCACTAAGCACCCTCAGATCGATACTATTCATTGATTTTCTGGAACAGTCTAGTTCCAGCGACTGTGCTGAGGACGCTTGTTGATTAGGAATAGGAAGTCATACCGAGTTGAAATCAAGTGTAGAGTTGAGAGTAGAAAAAAAGTTGGATTCTTTTTTTTTTTTTGAGTGACTTGGATTTTAATATTCCTTGTTTTTTTTTTTTTTTTTTTTTTTTTTTTTTTTTTTTTTTTTTTTTTTTGGCTTGTTATTCACTCACATTTTACATATTTGTAACTATGTAATAAGCAAAAATCCAATCTAAAAACATGAGACTGATAAATTTTTGTAAAAGTTATTTTTTATTTCTTACTAACTTTGAACGTTCTCCAACGCATAGGTTTATTTTTATGTCATGTTTATGTTGTATTAAAACAATATTTTTTATTATTTGTATCATATTTTATGTCCTTTTTTTCTTTTTTTTTTACTTACACAAGATAGTCTGGTTAGACTTATTCATGGAAGTCTAGGTTTGTCTATTTTTTTGGTCACAAGACTTTTAGTTAGAGGTGTTCGAGTACCCGAAAAATACTCGATTTTCGAGTTTTCAGCTACTCGAGAGCTCGACTCAAACGAAAAAAAAAAAAATCTAGTAATCTTCAAGTTTTTGGGGGAGGGGGGGGGAGTCTGTGTCTTCGAAAATCATAACTGCGCGTTAAAAATCGGAGTTTGTGAAAATCGTTCTATCCACTCTGAATTTGTGCATCTCTTCCTACTCATTTTGCAAAGATTCAACAGTCTGTGAAACTTTACAATGCAAAATCCACAACTCTGTTCCCAAATTAAGGGTAGAGGACATAGCTCGAAGAATTTCAAAATTGAGGGTAGAGGACATAGCTCGAAGAATTTAAAAGAATTTGAGAAATGCAAAGCAAAGAAAAAGATAGATGGCAGCAAAGCTTTGATAATCTCAATGCCAACTACTTAATTTCCTCCAACCGAAGCAGCATCAAACTTTGACTAAAAGTAAGATAAAAGCCCTTGATCGAAAGATTGAACTTTTTTTTCCCTTTTCCTCTCTTGTTTTTTGTGTAATGAATGATACTATAACGAGCAGTACTGGTATTTACTATTTTCAGCTCTTTTTGGCTGTTCACTTTTAGTGAACTTATTTTGCTATTTTGCTGTTTTGCAATATTGCAACTACTCGAACTCGAGTTTGAAACTTGAAAAAATAGGCAAAATTCGACTCGACCAAAAATGTCAATACTTGAACACCTCTACTTTTAGTTCAAGATTTGTAATCAGTTTTCTTTAGTTTTTTTACTCTTTTTCTGAGAAACTTGGTCCAATTTTCTTTAAAGCCAGTCACATTTAATCTCTTGCAGTTCAAATCTTATCACATTTAGACCTGAGTCCCCTTATAGACTGTTTAAGTAGAGCAATATATTGTATCGATCACTGTTCGGGTATGTCTTGTGCAATGCAATTTTCCCATAAGTGCATTTTTTAAAGGAAATTTTGGCTACTAAACCAAGTAATTAATGCAACCTTTTTGCGAAAATGAATGCTACGTTTCAAATACTTAGTTATGCCTGGTTCCACGGCTAAAATTGCCGAAACCAACAAGATGTTACAAGATTAAACGATGTGTTTGGAGGCCAGAATGGCCCAAATTTCCGCTCATTCCACAACAACAATAACAAAAATTGGGTGATTCCAACCTCCAAATGCATTATTTAAACTGTAATGTCTTGTTGATTTCTGCAGTTTTAGTCTTGGAATCAGGCATAATTAAGCATTTTTGAGGTTGGAAAATTCATAATTGTCAAAAGGTTACATTGATTTTTTGGTTTAATTGCCGAAATTTCCGTTCAAAAATGCGCTTACAAGAAAATTACTGTGAAATAGAGGTCCTCGAACGGCAATTGATATATTGCTGTACTAAAATAGTCTATACTGCAAGAATTTTAAACCACCTCTACTTAATTTGCCTTAGTTGCATTTTCTGAAAACTGCCAGAATGAATTGCAATACAAAAGGATTTTACAAAATGAAAGAATTATCGGCTTCTTATGATATAAGATAAAATCACAGCTCTGTAAATTTGCTTTAGTTTGGACTTCAATAGTTCCGTAAAGAAAAAAATTTATGCGTAATTACATGTGATTTCAAGGATGAAGTCTATGAGGATTAAAATGAATGGACTGAAAAGAAACAAGACTTACAATCTTGGATGAATGTACTTCATTTTTTAACTGAGTATCGTTCTTAATCATGAATGATGACTGAAAACTTTTAACATTATTCCTGATATTTCTGAGATTCATTGCTGTTCAATTATTGAAGATTGGTATCTTGTAACTACTGAAAAATGTCTACAAACCCTAAAAAAGTAGTCCCAAAAAGCTGCCTGTAGTCTGTTTGCTCTAATTTGAGATCTGAGCGGGTGATAAATGAATTTCGGAAAATGGAGAAAGGCAACACTTCAATAGGTTGTCGCAGCCCGAGAGTCGGGCAGCAGCCCTGTCACCTCGGCCAACTGATGAGGGTGAGCACTCCTACATTGCCACAGAAGGCAAATCTACCTGAATCTTCAGGTCTCAAGTTGGAGCGAACAGACTATAGTAATTGACTTGATTGATTTTAGGGGCTATAAACGAAGCAAATTTGATTTTGAGCCAATAGACGTTTATCAGTAAGATTGGCTGCATTTAAAAAAATGTAACTCATCCAAAACAAATAGGGTAATCTCTTTACCACATTCATTCCTTCCCTTTAAAGAAATTTTGTTAGTAGAACACAGAATGCTTGAATCGCTATTGTTCTGTTGGTGACGTCTTCCAAAAACTTAAAATGCTCTCAGTGCGGTTAGTCTTGTGGTTCATCACATGTAACGCATTCTATTTTGCTTTAATTTAAGAAGTGTCCTCTACTTTATCTATCTATCTCTTTATCTATTCAACTTTATGTAAAAGAATCGACCCCAAGAAAGAGCCAAAGGAGAGGAGTTCATCTCTAGAAAATTTCAGTTGATGAGTTTGCCCAGAGAAAAATCCTTTTTTTTCAGGACAGTTAAGTGAATATATTCTTCTGTGAAGATAAAGGCGCTTCTCAACTTAAATTTTGGCCTGGGTCTGCTTTCAAAATTTTAGAAGACATACATTCAAGACAAGGGATGCCAATAGTCAGAGAGTATGAGTGGTTAAAGAATCTTCAATAGCGTCCTTTCTAATCGGATATCACTTTCCTCTTCCAAATCCAATTATTCCAAGATGTTGGAGTGAAAGTGGAAGAGCAACTCAATGACGATTCACAGAACATTCCACTCTTCGCGCGCGTTGAAAGGCCCACTTAAAATGTGCCCAAAAGCACATTCCACTTTCCATCTTCCCAATCCAATTTTATGATGTTATGCACGGAAACGGTCCATGTGGAAAGGGACTACTCGAGGGCAAATAATCCAAATCCGCCATGGAAAGTAGAATTACTTCAGTTGAAAAGAAAACAGGCATTCGATAAGTGTCATACTTTGAGTTCATATTTTTTTAATAGTACTGTAGCAATTTTCTCATCCTTAAATAAAAAGAATGATCGATTGTGTCACAAATTTAGTTTCGAATCTTGAAGTATTCCACTTAGTGAAATTCGACTCGGACCAAATCTTTTTATGTTCACTTATCAGAGGCTTCACACAGTGAGCTTGTACTGTACAAATAAATGAAAAGAAATATAACACCTTATACTTTTCACAAGTTTTGGGAATCTAGTTAACTTTTTTGTCTTACTCACTAAATTTTGGGTCAACGAAGTTTCTTGCCTTGCGCGGAACATGGTGTGATTCGGAAGACTGAGCAGTATGCAACATTTTTTTGAAAATTTCAAATCAAGGTACCTATTTTGAATCTGTTTACGCCTTACTAGACAATTATGTTTTTCTTCATTTTGACTGTTCCACCATCTCCTTTCTTCTTCTGCTTTTATTTTTTCTCTTTTATTTCCATCTGCTTGCATTTCCTTCTCCTTACTCTTTATCTGACATGAGTTCGATTAATTTTCACTCCTACATCATACTTCAAGATAATTTTAATTTCAAGCCACGCTCCACCACAACGAAACCTTTTAGCTTAAGTCTGACGTTTTCCCGTAGTGAATTTAACGTGCGCCAAAAAAAAATTTTTTGTTAAAATTGCAAAAAAAAAAGGCTTAGAACCAGGAATACAATTTACATTGCAAACATTGCATTTTATAAAATGCTAATCTAGCAAAAAGATATTGCTAGTACATATATCAAAAAAAGTTGCTAGTAAATTAAGGAATATTGCTAAATCAGCAATATTTTTTTGTAAGTTAGCATTTCATTAAATTCAATTCTTACAGTGTAAAGTGTATTTCGGATGTTCCGCACTTTAGCAATTTTAACCTTCTTATTATTTTCTTAGGGCTTCAAGTACTTGCGATGTGATCACTTGATCAGTGTTTGGAAGTCTTAAAATCTTAAAAACATTAAAATAAATTTTGCTTGAAAATCTTGAAATTTTAGTGACCGGTTCCTAAATTGGATCTTGACTCAACCAATAGAATGATTGTATACCATCACACTGTAATCGTTTCAAGTCAGTACCACCCTTATGGGCGTATCTTTCAGATTCAACGAAAGTCATTCAAATACAGGAAAAACAAAATAATAGCCTTTAATCAATCGGTTTAATCTTATGTTAGAGATAAGAGGGATTTTATCAGAATCCTACCCTATTATAATGAAATCATAGTGTGTCATCCTTAAGGTTTATAATGGTTTCAACCATTGACTGGATAAGATGGTATGCAATTGCTTTTGAGTTGAAGGGGTATCTGGACCATAAGTCACCAAATTCTCAGGAAGGCTTCTCAGAGATCATAGTTTATTTGTAGATTTTCGAAGGCAGTTCCCTCTTTCCAAAAATGTAGGTCCTTTTTACCCGAAGGTGATACTTTAGCGTTACTTTAGCATTTTAGTTCCAAGTTTCACAGCGTCTCAATTTATGGCCGAAATGTTTGATTATCTTCATAAAATTGCTTTAATAGAGACAAGGTGAGTGTTGTGAAGCTCTGTGAAATTATCCTCAAAATATACGTATAACAAAGTAAAAATAGGTAGACTACTTGGCATCTCCGTCTTTCACGTTGTTTTAGTCGAGGTAGGTAATGTAAAGTTGTTTCATAATGCTGGACCAGAAAAGAATGATTCAAAGTAAATTCGTTTCCATTCTGACTGTGTTATTCTGTGATTTTACGTTTATTTTTCAAACGTCAATTTGAAAGTTCACGAAAAAGGTTAATTGAAAGTACTCAAGCATTTTTCATACTAGCCATAAATAGAAGGGTTGCAAAGCTTGGAACTAAAACTCGGAGAAATCATACTAAAGCCTCCAAAGTGGAAACTGGAAGGATTTTAGTTAGGTACTTGAAAAGGAATTTCATCTTGTGGTCGACGACGTAGATTTTCCAATCTGAGCACTGGAATAGCATTTAGAGCATTCGTATGCAGAGCATAACCTCGTATTTTATGGGGCCTTATGTGCCAGATGTGCCTTTCAATTAATTTTTCAGTGTTACCGGGAAGGAGAATCTGAAGCTCTCTGATCGAATTCTTACTTTTTTGTGATTTTATCACCAATTTCTTCAATGGAGCTCTTGCTAATTTAATTTTTGTCATAAACTAATGAACAGTTGTTTCTTGAGTAAAATCCAGTAAAAATTACAATGAGCTCGGTAAAAAATTACTAAATTTACTCACAGACTCACAAAATGACTCTAAAGTTAAAGGCATGATGGCTGTGCTACGCAGGTACCATGGGAGATTCCTATCTAATTTGCGACTTTCCTCCGCACGTTTCTATAGAGAGAGACAAATAAGATAGGAATCTCCCATGGTACCTGCGCAGCTCAGCCGTCATGCCTTAACTTTAAAATCATTTTGTGAGTCTGTGAGTGAATTTAGTCATTTTTTAGTACATTTGTAGGTCCATTTTTATCTTTCATTTTCTGAGAATGGGTCTGTTGCATACTTTTGCTACAACAATATAGAACCTTGATTCTTATATAAAATTCGGCAAAAATAATGATGCGCACATTAGAAACGTTCAAAATCCACTCATTAACTCAGGAAATCACTTCAATTTCAAACAGCCCGCGCTACACTAGACACTATTTGCACCGGTATACTACTACATAGACGGAACCACCGTGCATAAGTAAACAACATCGTAACTGCAAAATGATAGAATTCCCTTCTAAATACATCAATTATTGGCTGCATTTGGTGTCTGGTCTTTTCGGTTTATCAAAGATTACAAAATAATATAAGAAATGAACGCATCTAAACGAAACATTTCAATGTTTGTAAATTCTGTTCATGTTTACATAAACGAGATGGTTCCATCTATGTAGTTATAAGTTGGTGATATAGTGTCTAGTGTAGCGCGGGTTGTTTGAAATGGAAGGTATTTTCTGAG
Organism: Trialeurodes vaporariorum; assembly: GCA_011764245.1. Taxonomy (NCBI): domain Eukaryota; kingdom Metazoa; phylum Arthropoda; class Insecta; order Hemiptera; family Aleyrodidae; genus Trialeurodes; species Trialeurodes vaporariorum. The sequence continues at coordinate 75,441,450 of VMOF01000388.1, forward strand.
TTAATGAGTGGATTTTGAAAGTTTTTAATGTGCGCTTCGTTATTTTCGCCCAAATTTATGTTAGAAACAATGAGTTATATTGATGTAGCAAAAGTATGCAACAGACCCATTGAATTGCACAGGTTTTTGCTCGGGTAGTCTGTAACCAAGGGAATCAAATTTGGGGGGGGGATTACTCTGGACATTCCTCATTATTTTTAACCTGTCTTTTTATCTTCTTTCCCTGTCTTTTTTTTTTCATAAAAATGATTGCTGTTGTTAGTCGAGTGTTGTATTTTTACTTAACGTTTTCAAAACTAGAGGCACTCATTACGTCTTGAAAGATAACAATTAAATTATTACAAGCACTTATACGTTAGGTCCTTGCAGTGTGAAGACTCTTTTGCAACTGTTTAATTATCCGTCTTTTTATTTGGACCGGCCCAAACATTTTTTACTTAAATTCACATCATTGAAATTGTTAGTAAAACACTAATTTATTTTTCCATTTTTTTCTAATTCGTTATGAAGCATTATTAGAAAATATTTAGCAGAGAGAGCATACAAAGAAATCTCAGGTGACTTTCAAATAAGATGACAAATTATGCTCGAAGGATTTGATTCCAAATATTTATTTTTTTATTTATACAAAGCAACTAACAACGAGAATCCAACATTTTTTAAATGGCCGTTAGATCTTGCTCAATTGAAGTTACTCCCTTGTCACTGACTGTTAATGTTTTGATTCCGAGACAAATTCAAAATAGGGTACTTAGTGTAAGATAAAATATTCCGAGCAAGCGCAAACAAGATCACTTTAAATTTTCTATGTTTGGAATTGCATATTCTAATTCATAATCATCTCTTTATCTTTTTTATACTTAACAATTTTATACTTAGCTCACATATAGTATTTGTCTATTTTTATTAATTTTTCAAGATATTATTCTTACAGTTAATATTGCGCTATCTAGCAATAAATGATATTCTCGAAATAAAAGAATTTAAAGTGGCAACATTTCTGGGTTCATGTTCATTATCAATCTTGTTATAATACATAGAATGACCACTTATCTCGTAACTGTCTATTTCTGTGAAATCAATATTGCTTTGATTTTCATGTGATTTTGCTGACATCAAGAAAATTAAAAAAAACCTACCTTTACCTCAAATGTTCATTCATTGAAGTGCATGTTTGAATGGGGCTTTTGCTGAATTTTGCAGTGAGCAATTAAGTAGCTAATTCGTGAGTAAAATTCAGCGAAAATCACAATAGGCACTTTAATAAATTACAAAATTCACTCATAGACTCACAAAATGACTTTCAAGTTTAAGGCGTAATGTCGGAGCAACAGAAGTACTATGAGAAATTCCCATCTACCTAATTTGAGGCTTTACTCTGTGTGTTTCTACTGAGAGAGTGACACATTAGACAGGAATTCCCCATAACACCTGTGTAACTCTGCTATTTAAGAGCAAAGATGGCAGAGCTACGCAGGTAATATAAGAGATTTACCTAATTTGTCATTCTCTCAATAAAGACATACAGAGGGAAGTCTCAAATTAGACACAGAGGGAAGTCTCAAATTAGATAGGAATCTCCCATAGCACCTGCGTAGCTCTGCCTTTTCTATAGAGACACAGAGGGAAGTCTCAAATTAGATAGGAATCTCCCATAGCACCTGCGTAGCTCCGCCTTTTCTATAGAGACACAGAGAAAAGTCTCAAATTAGATAGGAATCTTCCATAGCACCTGCGTAGCTCCGCCTTTTCTATAGAGACACAGAGAAAAGTCTCAAATTAGATAGGAATCTTCCATAGCACCTGCGTAGCTCCGCCTTTTCTATAGAGACACAGAGGGAAGTCTCAAATTAGATAGGAATCTCCCATAGAACCTGCGTAGCTCCGCCTTTAAGCCTTGAACTTAAAAGTCATTTTGTGAGTTGTCGAGTGAATTTTGTAGTTTTACAGTGTGCTCATCGTAATTTTTGCTGGTTATGCAAGAATTAACTATTCAATCGCTTAGAGCTAAAGTTAGCAAAGAGACATTAGAAAACCCAGTTCCACACTTGTCCAAGCCACATTAACTCACTAGCCCTGGATTTTATACTTTCTGCTTTATTGCATGGTTCATGAGTCTATGTAAGTTACGCAAGAAAGGCTGGGAGCTCTCAAGTTTCATTTTTCAATTCAATAGAAACAATTGTTTACCTGACATCAGTTTCTATCTGCTCCTTCCCTGTTCTTTTCTTTTCTTTTCTTTCGCTGCATGAAGTTTTGGTTTCATTAGTTACTTTCATCTGAAAGATTTGGTTTGTGTTTATACATATATGTCGCAGACAAGTCCCAATCGCCTTGTGATTTGCCTAGGCAAAAAGCAAGCCGCTTATTTACTATCAGAAAAAAATTAGCTCAAGCGCAATGGTGACATACAATACAATTATATCCAGATTTGATTTAGCTCATTCTAAAGCTAATAATCTAACAATCATACTGATTTCTACAGATTAAGTTTTTCTCAACTGGTTCTCTTTTTATGAACTTTTAAAACTATTGAATACAGTGTTCAAAAACACTTCATTTAAAACACTGTAGGTCAATAACTCATTAAAATAAACCAAATCTGATGAAATCACCATTTTTGTCAGCTTATTAGCTTTCAAATGAGCCAAACTAAATCTCGATACAATTGTTTTGTAAGTCACCGTTGCACTTAATCTGAATTTTTTCTGTTAGTATATTAGCGGCTTGCTCTTTGCCTAGGCAAATCGCTAAGATTGCGATTTGCTTGCGACATATACATTGAAACATTGAAGAAGAAGCATAAAGCCTTAGACAGCATCAAAATTCAGTAAAATTTACAATTGGCCTCTATCTACAAACTTAAAAAATTTGCGAGAGAAACGGAGAAAGTAAGTCAGCTCTCAAATACTCATCCCTTAAAAACTCAGGAACTAACTTTAAAACTCATGGACTCAAAGATCACAAATGTTTATCATGAACCCATTGCAACGCTTTCAAGATGTTTCAGCTTTCTCATACTATTAGGCAAATTAATGCACACCCAATTTAATGTTATGAACTTTTCCGCCCAAAACTTGCTAGTTTTAAAGTTCTACTTTTAAAGAAAAATTATAAAATTACAAACGGTACACGGTGTGTTTTAAAAAAATTTAATACGTCTGACAACCACTAGAGATTTTTTTGCATGACACTGCTGTAGGATGTGTATACATTCGAAAAATGACAAGCAGAAAATCTGACAAGGGGAAGGCAAAGGTGGGCCCGCTCCAAATGGAACGGGACTTTCGCGAAAACATAGTCCTTGGGGTCCTAATGAAGGGACTTACAGCACTTTTTGTGAATGGGCCCCTGAATTTGTAAAATTTTGATTTTAAAATGAGCTCCAGGGACGGCGGATAGTTATGTAGCCGAGAATCAGACTCACACTCTCAATCGAAGTCGTGGCGCAACGACAGCGTAATGGACTCCGGTTTGCATGGTCCCGAGTTCGATTCATGCAGGCGGCGTTAATTTTTTCACGACAGTAACGCTCATATTTCTTCGCCATGTTTTTATATTTCTTTCTTGTTGCTTATTTGTATTTTAGTTATGTTTTGCTTTTTGTTTTGTTTTGTTTTGTTTTGTTTTTTTTTTTTAAGACCGTTTGAATCGAATTATTCCACCTCTTTTCATCCTGCATTCATCAGGTATTACTACACTGCACTTGCATATAAAAGTAAAGAAAATATTGGAAAAGAAGAACAACAGCACTTGAAAAAACAGACGGAAAAAAAGTTTCGTTGATCAATTTCCATTCGTCTTTTTGATTTTCTACTATTTTCTTAACTTTTACATACAAGCACAGTGAAGTAACTGCATACACAGCACGAAAAGAGGTGGAATAATTTGATTCAAACGGTCTTAAAAAAAAAAACAAAACAAAACAAAAAGCAAGACATAACTAAAATACAAATAAGCAACAAGAAAGAAATATAAAAACATGGCAAAGAAATATGAGCGTTACTGTCGTGAAAAAATTAACGCCGCCAGCATGAATCGAACTCGGGACCATGCAAACCGGAGTCCATTACGCTGTCGTTGCGCCACAACTTCAGTTGAGAGTGAGTGTCTAATTCTCGGCTACATAACTATCCGCCGTCCCTGGGGCTCATTTTAAAATCAAAATTTTGCAAATTCAGGGGCCCATTCACAAAAAGTGCTGTAAGTCCCTTCATTAGGACCCCAAGGACTATGTTTTCGCGCAAGTCCCGTTCCATTTGGAGCGGGCCCACCTTTGCCTTCCCCTTGTGAGAACCCCCCGTTTTTTCTAAAGGGGGGTTTTAGGGGTTTTTATGGGTTTTTTGAGGTGTTTCATGGTTGTACCGTGCTTTCAATGCACTACGTCATCTTGTAACGCTTGAAAAACGTTTGCAGATGATTAAATATGATTTTCACTCACATTTAGACACCCCCGCACACACGGACCCATATCCCCCCTCCCCCTCCCCACTTGACCCTCAACGCCCATCCTTGAAGGACCTTACTCATACGTACATGGTAAATTTCAGTCAATGCACTGAACTGTGTCATAAAATTTAAAAACAAGGGCTCTAAGGCTGTCATGCACTTTGTTCCGAGGGGAGACCCCCCCCCCCCTCCAATGTCTCTAACCCTGTGGGCTGTACCAAGCGAGGCTAAAATTCTCGCCAGTACATGATGGGATTCAGCGACTGCTGCAGCAACGTTGGAACTTGTGATTGCACTGTTTCGGCAGTCTTGTAGGTATTATCAACGACAGAGGAAAAGCCCATCTTTCCTGCAAAATGTCGAGTAGGCAACATGCGTTGCACATAGCTGATCATTTGCAATCAGTAATGGCCATCTATTCGACACTTTGCAGGCCCGGCGCAGCGGTGTGTGTTGTCGTGATTTCAGACCCCATGTTACCAACATGCTGGTAACATGGGTACTAAGTCGTCTTATTTTGAAACCAATTTAAATTTGTTTTTCGTTTTATCACCTATTATTTGCATGCCCCTCTTATTTTCTTTACAACACAAACAGACTTTTCTTCAGTTTTCCTCATGAGAGGCTGTATGACTTTGCACTAAAAACGACATGGAACACAATTATAAAAACCTAGTTAGTAATTTTTAATTTTAAAAAAAACAAGGACATACACTCAAAACAAAAATCAACTGAGATGAAAAGTGCAACTGAGCTAATACTTTTTCTTAGGAATCGGTATGGATGTGGGAAAAGTGTCCTCTAACCTATTCTCATTATATCTATATTCACCTGCCTGCTGCTGATATTGAAATTAGGATGGACCCCAACTCCGTCCAGATTCGCCTGATAAGAGATAAGTGTGGAGCAATCTGGAGCATGTACTAGCGACGAATTAAAGATTGTCGCGAGATTTCCACAAATTTTCAGTTATGGGTGTGAGTGTGGAGCTTATCTGCAACGGCTTTTCCCGCCCCACCCGTACTGGCCTCTCGCCTGCAAGGTGTGAGGAGTATGAAGAGTGGCCGAACCGGAACCTTGAAGGTGAAACTTAGCTCGTGAACAGCTCGCGACAATCTTTAATTCGTCGATAGTACTATCAACAACAACACACACACCGCCGCGCCGCGGCCGGGCCTGCAAGGTTTCGAATAGATAGCCATTACTGATTGCAAATGATCAGCTATGTGCAACGCATGTTGCCTACTCAACATTTTGCAGGAAAGATGGGCTTTTCCTCTGTCGTTGATAATACCTACGAGACTGCCGAAACAGTACAATCACAAGTTCCAACGTTGCCACAGCAGTCGCTGAATCCCATCATATATACTGGCGAGAATTTCAGCCTCGCTTGGTACAGCCCACAGGGTAAGAGACATAGGAGGGGGGGGGGGTCTCCCCTCGGGACAAAGTGCATGACAGCCTTAGAGCCCTTGTTTTTAAATTTTATGACACAGTTCAGTGCATTGACTGAAATTTACCATGTACGTATGAGTAAGGTCCTTCAAGGATGGGTGTTGAGGGTCAAGTGTGGAGGGGGAGGAGGGATATGGGTCCGTGTGTGCGGGGGTGTCTAAATGTGAGTGAAAATCATATTTGATCATCGGAAAACGTTTTTCAAGCGTTACAAGATGACGTAGTGCATTAAAAGCACGGTAAAACCATGAAACACCTCAAAAAACCCATAAAAACCCCTAAAACCCCCCTTTAGAAAAAACGGGGGGTTCCCAGATTTTCTACTCGTCATTTTTCGAATGTATACACATCCTACAGCAGTGTCATGCAAAAAAATCTCTAGTGGTTGTCAGACGAATTAAATTTTTTTAAAACACACCGTGGGTAGGTCTCTGTAAGAACGAATGAATCATGGCTCATTAATGAAAACATTGCAATGGATCCTGCTAATGTTTTTCCTAAACGCTTTCATTAATTACAGTTAAAACTGATAGGTATACTGCTATAATACATCCCTCCTCATATCATATTTTGTAAAGTTTCAGGCATTCTTTTTTTTCCCCCGGAACATTTGAGAATGAACAAACAAGGTAGTTTTAAGCTAAAATACTAAAGGAGGAGTGTCAATAAGGCCGGTTTTTGGCCCGAAAAATAGTCAATATTTAAGATGGTCTAAAAGTTCGCGTAAAATAGCTCTACTTACTCTTCAAGGCTTATATTTTTAGGTTTGGGTGGTGTTTTCGGGTTATTCGAACTTTAGAGGCGTATTTTACCACCTCAAAGTGGGTCGGTTTTGTGTTTTTGGCGGAAAATGCCCGATTTTGCGTTAAATTATTGAATATTTAGATGTGAGCCGGACATAGTTCGGTTTTCTCCTTTAGATATGTTATTATACCACTGAAAATGAATAACATACTGCAATATAGTCATCGAACTATGTCCGGCTCGTACTTAAATATCAACTTTTCTCATTTCGAGAAAATGGAAAACTAGAACGAATTCGATTAATACCAATGTAGTAATGCTTACATTGCAACCAGGCCACCTGTCAAACCATGAAATACGTTTTGCAAGTTGCAAAGATGCAGTTTTGTATTATTGTACGTAAATTTTTTGAATTCGTTCAAGTTTTCCATTTTTACGAAATGAGAAAAGTTGATATTTAAGTACGAGCCGGACATAGTTCGGTGACTATATTGCAGTATGTTACTCATTTTTAGTGGTATAATAACATATGTAAAGGAGGAAACCGAACTATGTCCGGCTCACATCTAAATATTCAATAATTTAACGCAAAATCGGGCATTTTCCGTCAAAACCACAAAACCGACCCACTTTGAGATGGTAAAATACGCCTCTAAAGTTCGAATAACCCGAAAACACCACCCAAACCTAAAAATATAAGCCTTGAAGAGTAAGTAGAGCTATTTTACACGAGCTTTTAGACCATCTTAAATATTGACCATTTTTGGGGCCAAAAACCGGCCTTGTTGACACTCCTCCTTTGAAAAATCCGGTTTTCTCCCCCTTCCTTATTTCCTTGATTTACAAAGTCTCCTTCCTGTGATATAACTTACGAGTCAAAATAATCAATTGAACTTTTTCTTTGCATTTCCTTTCCATTGGTCAACTGTACCAATGTTTTGTACTACCTATATTTGTTAATAAGATGTATCAAAAAAATCTATACGAATAAAGAAAAAAAAAAGAAGAAAAATCCTCCTTCTTGAATCTTTACTATCGTTCTTTCTTGTAGATTTTCCCCTTCATCCATTTTTTTTTTTTTATACATTAACTGTGCCTAGATTTTAATCTTCCACCCTGAAATATAGTTGAGATTTTTTAATTTCAGGTCAAAAAATTGATTCGAATGCAGCGAGGAGACGATCGAGAGAGGCTCCAAAAATTATTACAGCCTGAAAAAGAATGGAGACATTTACTACACATTTTATTTTGTGAGTATGAATAAAAGGGTCGCAAAGCTTTGTCAGTTTGCAATATAGCGTAGCCACAATAAAAGAACTCCTAGTTGGGGAAGATCAACTTTTGCCCTATGAATTAGAAATAACAAATTTTAAAAACTTAGATATTGTTACAATTGTGCATGAAATACTCTTTCTTTATTTTTTTTTTTATTTTTTTTTTTTTTTCTTTCTTTCTTTTTTAACCCTTCACTGCATGATTTTTTTTTTTCCAACCAAAAGTGGATTTTTCAATTCACTGGGTAGTCAATATATGGGAAAAATAGCAAAAAAAATAATTGGGCAGTTTTTTGGTGTCAATTCTCATTTTTCCATTTTTTACTCGTTTTTTACAAGTGTCGTTATAACACCATAAAAAACTGCGGGAAAAGGAAAAAAATTCAAAATTTTCACTCAAAAAATCATTTTTTTTTACTTTGATTGGATTTTTCAAAAAGCAAATGCCAAAAGCTTAGTAAAAATAATGAAATTTTGGTTAAATTGGAAACGGGGTCAAATTTTCCACCCCACCATAGTTTCTATTAGTATGTTCATTATAATGAGTGCCGGTAGTATTTTGGAACATGTTTAGGCCCGTTTTTATGTTTTCTTATTATGTGACACTGGTGATACAATTTGAAATGAGTCAAAATATACATTACAATGTCTGATAAAGGGCTTTTTACATCATGTATCACCAGTGATACACTATGCAGTGTAGGGTTAATAGACATGCCGATTTTGCAACAGAAAAAAATGTGCCTTTACGAACTGTAAAATTCCTTGTTCATTTTTAATGAAACCACAGCTAGTCTAAAACAATGCGTGTACAGAACCTTAACAAATATGTAGAAAGCATCATAGTGAAAAATTAACTCAAACCTTTTAGAATCCCTTCGTTTACGCATTATATAAATTTAATTAAATGCAGGGCACGGCAAGGTTTGTGGGAAGAAAAAAAATATTTTTGTGTTCGGGAGTAGTCATATTGAACAGATTTCAACCAGTGGCAGCTCGTGCCATTTGGCAACCATGTTTTTTGTCATTTGAACCTATGAAAAAGAATCAATTTCTCAGGATTTCAGTGAATCCCCTAAAAATTGATTATTTTGCGTTGGTTTAAATGAGGAGAATCAGTTGACACCACATTGCACGAGCCACCGCTGATTTCAAGAAATGATGGTTGACATGATAGTGACAACTTGAGTCCTGTTTAGAGCCCCGTTTTGTTTCATTTTCTCTCTGTCAATCCACTTCGCCGCAGCTCTACTAAATAATCAAATCACTTTGAGATAAGGTACGTCAGTGAGTTGAAGAATACATTTCTCCTCCTCATCCTGATGCTTACCTACTTGAACGGGTCTGTTAAACTAATTTTCATTTTTCTCCTCAAATACTGTTTCAAGTGCCCACTAGTTTTTTAGTCCAAAAATTTTGATCTGCACAAACGGCAAGAAAGCAGGAGTGCAAAATGCACCCAATCTGATGACCGCACGATCGTGTAAAAAAATTGGAATGTTCCGTAAAATGTGGAAAAATGAAGATTCAGATGGGTATACTACAGAATTTTAATGCCATATTTGCTTATTTGAAATTTCTCACCGTGCGGGGAAAAAAAAAAAAAAAGTTTACTTATTACTTTTGTGAAATTTTTGTGGAAGACCAGTTAGAACTCGTTTCAAAAGTGTAGGCGCACATAGACCATAATCTTTGGCAAATTTTCAATTTTCATCCCTTCAAATCAAAACAAAACTTGCCTTCAACTTTAATTTTTTGATATAAAAGCGTATTAATTTCCGTTTTGTAACGTGAGAAATAATGTTGGAAAATTCCAAAGATTATCAGTATAGGTGCACCTACTTTTCTGAAACTATCTTAACTGGTTGTGAGAAAATAAGAAGAGCAGGGCACATTTTGCACCTCTGTGGGAAAGCTAACAAGCTATAGCGATAGGGAGGATTTGAGGGGCGTGATATTGAAACTTCACGGAGACAGCCATGATCGAGATCTCTTGCGGACGTTTTTCACGCTGGCTGGGTTTGTTTGCCTCACTTTTTTCAACCTTTAAATTAAAAAAAAAAAAAAAATTTGAGACAAATACACTTGAAAGTGGTTTTAAACAAAAGCGCAAGTGTTTTACAGTGGCTATCTGGACACAGAAATCAATATGACGGTTTCTGCTGGAAGGATTTGCACAATAAGGAAATTGACAAATGACAGAAACAAGTAAAATTTTCGCAGCTCGATAGTTGTATTAAAATTCTGTGTCCAGATAGCCACTCTAAAACTTTTGCACTTTTGTTTAAAACCATTTTCCCTTAGATTAATTACAACTTTTGATTTAAGGTTAAAAAAAGTGAGGCAAACAAACCAAAGTCAGATCGCCCATGTTGTCACACTTTGAGATGGGACTTATTTATTTAATTATTTATTTATTTATTTATTTAATTATTACTTATAACATGTATCAGCTCTCTAATTCTCTATCGCTTTAGCTCGTTGAGGAAAGCTCTTTATTTCGTTGAATTTGTAGTAATTAGAAATGTAATGAACTCAGAATTTCTGATTCAAATGCGATGTTAAGATGTTCCTTGACAGTTCTTTTGCTTATTATTAAGTGAAAAAAGTTATTTATTTTAATTAATCTATTTATTTTAATGATTTTGAAACGATATTAATAATTAAGTTACAGGGAGCAATTGAGATCAGTTCAATTTTAATAGAAGTAAACTTTGCGATGTTTAGAATATCAAACCAAGAATAAAAAAACATGATTTACGAGATACAAACTTGGTTCACTCCTGACACACATCCTCCCAGTTCTGCTTCAACACTTGCGTTGAACTTCCATCGAGAGTGAGGACACTCTGACTCGTTTCGCCTGTTTCGTGAACAATTTGAACAAAAAAATTTTCAGCTGTACTGCTAAAATCAGAAGTTATCAGCTCTCCTTCGTCACTCAAACAACTGTCGTCAGTTGCTCTGCTTTCCTTGTTGTTTGATTGCTCCATCGGGACATTGCTTTTGAAATCCGTTAACATGACATGGTTTAGAGTTGAGTTATTGTTAGATGAATTTAAACTCAACAACTCTGAAAAAAATCAGAAAAGTCACTTTCTTTAGGCATCGTTACTATCAAAATATGCAAGGAGTTTAAAGAAAATGGGCTCCTAATTTGGAGAGAGGGATCAGAGTTTCAATTAATTTTAATTTTTTGAATTCCCTAACTGAATTCCACCTCCTGCAGGGTTACTGTCGGGGGAAACAATTGAAAAAAAAATTGATTTTTCTCTGAATTTCCATGATGTAATAAAAACATCTTGCTGTAAAAACTCAACATGTTTAAGGTGATTCCAGGCGAAACTTTTCCAGGTTTCAATCCAATGGATTGCTGTTCGGAAAAGTGGTATTTTTGGCGTTTTCAACTGAAACTATAGATAAAACGCAAAATCCAGTAACGTCAGCACCTGCAAAATTTTTGTACAGATTTTCTGACGAGCAAAATTGGTTTAGAATTGAAGCTGTGAGTTATGAAATTCATTTCGCCATACACTTTGTGAGTGAGAGTGAGCGCGAGTGATAATTCATCTATCTGCCTCACTCGCACTCATTGAGGCTTATGGGAATTTTCGTATTTCATAATTTCCGGCTTTACTTTTGAGTGTTTCGGCTTGGAAGTTTCAGGGTATCTTCCTGAAGTATGCTCGCAGGTGCTGACGATCCTCAAATTTGTGTCTTTAGAGTAAATTTGTCAATTTTAGCCAAAAAACTGTTGACTTTTTGAGGAGTGTGACGTGGTGTCTACGGTTGGAACTAGTAGACCCTGGAATCATTTTAAAGACTCGCATTTCATCAAGTCAGAAATTTTGGAGAAAATAAATAAAGTAATTTGATTCCCTAGTTTTAGATACTTGTTCCGTGATAAAACTAGCTCTTGAGTAATTTTGACCTCCGGTTTTGGACCAAAATGCTAAGAATTTTCTGCTCTTTCTAGATCAGTAAAAAATGTTGGGATAAACATTTGAAACATTAGATGTGAAAAAGTGATCCCCCCCCCTCCCTGGGAGAGGGGGGAAGGGGCGGCAAAAATTGCAGACCCCTTGAAATAATTGAATTCAGTGTGTCAGCATTTTTGAAATTTTCAAGTACATCGAAAAGAATTTGAACGTTACCCATTTTATTGAATACCCTGCAAGTATTAAGGCTTGATGGAAATCAAAGACTTGACATGCCTGCAATTAGAAAAAGCAGCAGACTAACTAGGGGATGGCAAAGGTGGGCCCACTCCAAATGGAACGAGACTTGTGCAAAAACATAGTTCTTGGAGTCCTAATTCACCCCCCAGACAAAAGTGTGCAGTACTTTTGGGACACCCTTTGTATGAAGTTTTTTCCAAAGTAAAGACAAATCATTTTGAAGTATTACCGACTTACCGTTCATATCTGTCTTTTGAAGGAGATTGCGTTGAAAATCATCTAGGCTGCAACTTGTGACATTCACTGAGGACTCTGACGGTAGGAGAGAGAGCTCATCGTTGATATAGCTCATATCAATATCAGTCAGTGTATTCATTTGGGGGTCAATATCGTTTTCCGGAAATACGCCTATTATGTGAGGTACAGTGGAGTAGGTCACGTTTATCTGCTCTTGGAAATTGGAAGACGAGCATACTGGAAACTCATTCAGATCAAACTGCAAAGCTTCAAAAGCTGTTTGCATCGTAGACTTGCGCTCTTTGTCGCCTCTCACAAAGCCACTCATATTGTTTTGAATCATCGCAGACCCCGTCTGACCACAATTAGCCAAAGCCATCGCATCAAATTTAGCCTAAGAATATGAAAACAGAAAAAGGAAACAATTACTCAAGTGAGGTTGCCTCTTCCTCCAAGTCAAAATAATATTGTGATTTTGGAAAACTCATTGGTCTTGCCGAACATTAAAGGGGGGTATAGGGGTCTAAGAAAGCGATGAAGTGTTTGTAGGGTATGAATACCCTACAAACTAGGGAAATTAGGGCATTCCCTAAACAGTTTATTTTCAATCCTTATTTTAAATTGCAATTTTCAAGTTGAGGAATTTCCAAGGAGAAATCGACGCGTTAAATTTAGGCCCTTAAACTCAGAGAAACATTGAAATCGTTACAAGTTTCATCAGTCTCATCAAAGCAAAAAGCTTTCAATTTTCATATTTTGAAACATTACGTAAAGCCGGGCATCACACTCCGCCCCGTCAGTAACAGTGCTTGATATTCCTCCTGAAAGTGCATTTTATCATTTACTAGACGTTCCATGCACCCTACGGGCGCCCTCCACGGCCAGCATTCTAGGGGGTACGGGCTAGTTGGTATTTAAGCGAGTTTGTTTTTCATTTAAAGAATCACAATGGTTGTTAAACAAACGATTGAAGAATTACGGTAAAAATCATTGACAAAAAATGACGGATCACGAATTCAAAGTCCGTTTTAAAAATTTTCGAATCCAAGATATCGGCTTCATAGTAAGCAATGGGAAAAAAAGTATTATTTAAATATGATTACTCTCCTCACATCTTAAAGTTGCACTAAAAAGAATAGGCTTTTAAAGAGAGTTCTTTTTCTACAGGTTTCAGAATCCCCCCCAAAGGAAGAGTAAATATGGAAGACTAATCCCCTAAACCCCCCAACCCCTTAAACTATACGCTTTCCACCTGTTATTATGGTCAAAACTTGTTGCTCACCATAGAGCCGCCATCTTGGAGTTGACATTTTCGAAAAACGGGCTTCGAGTTCGTGATCAAAGGCCCAAAGAACCCCTGAAACAACACCTTTCACCTGTTTTTTGGTCAAAATTCGTTGCTTACTATATGGCCGCCATCTTGGATTTGACAATTTTGAAAAACGGACTTCAAATTCGTGATCAGCGGCCCAAATAGCTCCTCAGACGACACCTTCCTTTACATTCTAGGTCAATCTAGACTTTATGGTAGGTAAATGTGCATTCTGACACAGTGCGGCTCGGAGGAGGGAAGGCAAACGACAGAATGAAAACCCCCTCTTATTTTAAAATTCAATTTGCGGCGCTCACAAACAATTTTTTCGAAAACTAATTCCACAGATTTTTTCTAAATACCCTAAGGAATCATCGGGCCAAATTTGAGGGAAATCGCTACGGCCAATTTTCGGGAAATGAAAGAAACGTTTTGGAGGGATGTCAGCTTTATATATATAATGAACCATGATCCCGCCCTTAGAGCTACTTCTACTACTACTACCACTATCGCTACTACTTAAATTGACAGTAAGATGCTTACAGGAAATAATTCTTTGTTAGTTTCAATATCTGAAAAGTTAGAACACACAAGTGTATTAGGATAAGAATTATCAGCAAGAGTAACGATCCACTAACCAGAATTGAATTATCTAGGTGGAATAAAAACTCTCAAAAGTTGAAAAAAAAGAAAAAAGGAAATGCAAAGAGCCCAACTAGAAAATTTGCAGAAGTAATAAAGAAGCTACAGAAAGCTGAGTCTGCTCTTTTGGACAAGGCGAGGCGAGATAGCAGGGAATTGATCATTCCCATTAGTTTAAACAGTGTCACATGACAGATTTCGAGTCATTCAACGGACGGAAGAGTCATTTTTCTGAAATGAATGACTCAAACGACTGCAAATCTGTCTCGTGACACTGTTTAAACCAATGGGAATGATCGATTCCCACTATCTTGCCTTGTCTCGTCCAAAAGAGCAGAATCAACCTGCAGGTAACCAAAAAGGCTGGACGTGTCAATGTATCCTCATTCACTGAAATTTGAGGCGGAAAATCAGAGGTTTCTTCAAAAACTTCGGAAAAACCTCAGGTGCCTCTAGAAAAAATAGATGCAAGAGCCCCAAGACAGGCAATGCATTGAAAGAAAATAAACGTATTTTGGATGTAGTTACAGTCAACGAATAAAATAGGTAAGTTTGTCGACTTTTCAGATTTTGGCTTAGATAGTCCGCCTACATTCTACAATGCCTAAACTTGTAATAAGTACTGCAGGTAGCCTACCTGAACCAAAATTTAAGGAGTCAATTGACACTATTTAACTTGCAACTGTTATCACCAAAATATCACCAAAATATCACAAAAATGTCCTCCAAAATACATTTACCTATCAATATTTTGGACATATTTAAGAGATTTTTTAAAACGATGTCTTGGCAAGATTTACAGAAAATGTTCTCTAATTATCATGAAAATATTGCTTCAAAATGTCATTTGGACCATAAGTTATCAATGTCACCAGAACATCACAGAAATGTCATCAAAAAATATTTCTCGAAAAATATTTTAGAGATGTTCAGGAAATCTCTTAAAATGAATGCTGTGGCAAGATTTTCAGAAATCTTCTCTCAATATCAGGAAAATACGGCTTCAAAATGTCAAGTATACTTCAGTCATTAATGTCACCAGAATATCACACCAATGTCCCCGAAAAGACATAGACCCTAAAATATTTTGGAGATCTTTATGGTCCTAATGAAGGGACTTAATGACCCCGGGATAGCGAATAGTTAAGTAGCCAAAAATCACTCCCCTTCTTACAACTAATGTCGTGGCGTAAACAGTAGGGTAATGGACTGTAACAACTATCATCGCAAGTTCAATTCCTGCCACTTTGCTTATTTTTTCGCGATATGTTTGCTCACCAAGAAATATTTTGATGACATTTTGTAAAAAAATGTCTCTCAAATATTTATCAATGAATATCCAGGAAACATCTTCAAAATGGCTATCCAATGTCGTCAAAATATTTCTTTGCAATGTCGTCATGTTTTTGGAAAAATAGCTGTTATCACAATATCACCACAATATCGCTGGTGAATATTTATATCCCCCTGGAGACATTTCCATGATATTTTCAAAATATTTCATTTCCAACTGGGTGTACATTTCCTTTTTCTGAAAGAAAATTTTCCTTCCCTGAATTTGTGACTGACTGCATTAAATGCTTAATAGCATACGCAGGTACTGTATTATTAAAAAAATGCCTTGAATAGAGGAAGGTACAGTCGGGGACAGAAAGAATGTCAGATGTCTCCTTGAAATAGGCCACCCGCAATACGTATCTCAATGAATTTAAGAATCGTAGGTGGCCTACCTCAAGGAGTCGTTTGACGTACTTTTCGCCCCTGGCTGTACCTATAAACATTTCCTCTAGAATGGTTGCAGACAGAGGAAAAATAGAAGTTGCTTATCGTTGAAAATAGTCTCGAAAATTTTGAGAGGAAAATTCCGACTAAGCAAATGATGAAATTTTTAATTATCAGACAGGAAAATACAACTGTACTCTACCGTCTGTACCTGTACATTCTTGTTTGGCCAAATAGTTGTTGTCTAAATTCCTTCGCACAATTGAACGCAATTTGCTTTTCATACTTTCAAGTTTATCATAAGTGTTCAACAAAGAGGTGCAACAGCGACAGATTACATCATGTTCAGAGACAACAACATAGTAACTGGAAACAAAAAGATAAAAAAAAAAAAAAATTCAAACCATAACTAATGGGATTAGGTAATGATGAAGACTAAAAAAAGAGGGAATATATTAAAATTGCCTAACGGGGAATCCTGTGTTCCAGGGACCAAATTATGATGCAACTTAACAGTCTGCCGAAAGACGTTGAATGATGCGTACTTAAATATGGTTGCATGCAGTTTTAACCCCCCATAGGTGCTCACTGATCATCTGCGTCCAGGACCATGAGGACGTAACATTTTTTGGTCAATATCCCTTCCATGTATAACATGATCAAGTTTAGGTACACTGACATGAATCAATCCGTAGTGTTACCATAAGTGCAACTTTTGCCGGACTTGTGCGCCTTTCTCAACTACATGCAGCCTACAAACAGCTTGTGCGGCTTTGGTACGGCTTTTCGAGCTCCCCAATACCCAATTTTTCATAATTTTTTTTTTACATTTATTGCGCCTCTTTCTTTGGCTTTTGGAGTTTTAGTATGAATTTTTAGTTACAGCACCATTTTTTATACAGCAATAGAGTTTTAAAGCAGACGGCTTTTGAGTACAGCTTTCTTCGGTGGAAAATACGACTTTGTGCAGATACTTGAAGAGTCAGACGCAGCTTTCCGTTTTTTTCAGCAGGTAACACTGTCAATCAGTGAACGATACCATTGACTGTGCTTATGCTACATTTTAGCCTCACTTTTTTCAGATTCAGATTCAGGATTTGTTTAAGTGTTGTTACAAATTGTTAGTCAAATAATTTTGTTTTATTCATTCCATATTATTTGGTTCTTTTTAAAGTAAACCTGCCACTCAAGTCCAACTTTTGGCAGGTGGATCTGTTGTTATATTCTTTATTTTGTAAATGCTTTTCGTTGAAATAAATAAATAATAATAATAAAAGTGACGTATACTTACAGCTCTCCTATTAGTCGGCTCAGCACCTCCGTTATTTTTAATCCCGAAGTGTGACTCTTGGTAGACGACAGTAAAGAATAGCGATCCAATATTTTAGCCCCACAAATGAAGCACTTCAATACATCATTTTCAGAGGTTGAGTGTAAAACTTTAGTGTTAACACTGGTCATGTTCCTCAGTTAGCTGAAATTTTTTGTTCTGAAAAAAAAAAAATTGACATAAGTTTTGTTTATCAAATTGTCAATTACAGTGCTTACGTGTGATCACATTGACGATCTACTAACTATAACATCAACAGGACAACTTTACCATGGCCCCATTTAATAGGTATTCATCCACAGTTCACAAAATTTTTACATAGAGTCTTCCAGATGACTTTAAATGATTTATTTAGGGGGGGGGGGGGTAGAAGGGTTTATTTTGGCACAATTCGTTGAGAAAATTGCTCCCAGGCACACTTTTTTTTCAAAGGTTTTGGGTGAAATTTAAGCCACAAAACCACGAGCCAGGGGGCATGTGAGGTACCTACAAGTATAGTCCCTCACAGAGACTCATACCATTGACATCCCTCCGCAATATTCCATTTGAACAACTTTGAACGCAAAAAAAGATGCCTGAAGTATTATATTGCTGGGGGCTCAACAAGGTCACTGCATTTGTTAGCAGGTATTCTATACCAAAGATATTATATACTATATAGATACCGAATGCTACGGAATGAAACGGTCCCGATTCCTGTAAGTATGCAACTTGTTTTGCGCATAGGCAAACATAGTCTTTCTCTCTCTCTCTCCATGAGAGCGAGAGAGAAAGAATGTTTGCCTATGAAAAACACGCTGCCTACATGGCCGGCGAATCTTCCAATTTGTGTACCCCCTAGCAGGTCCATTTTCCCCGCCTAAGGTAGGGCCTCATTCAGTATCTATATAGTATATAATATCTTTGTTCTATACGGAAGGAGAGGTAAAAAAAGAGCGCAAGATTTTATTACTGAAGGTGTAAATCCAGAGACTCGGAGGCGGAGCCCATGGGTTATTGTGCACCAATTGGCTGACACTTGATTCCGACCCTGTGAGAAGGTGAGTTTATACATTTGACACAGCATGATGATACAACTGTAGACATACCTACTGATCAAAATCTCAAGCATTGGCTCTGGCAGGAAATAGTCCCTCTCTCTCTTTCGGCCCGTTTGAATGTATGTTTTAGAATAGGATGGAGGGCGAGGCGAAAGTCACATGACTACACCAACAATCATTTCCTTTTCTAACAGACGCTTACAAACGGGCAACAAGAGCAAGGGACAATTTCCTTACTCCTGACTCCTCCAGTGAGCATTGGTAAAAATAAACATCAGATGCTGATAAACAGAGAAAGAAATTCACTGACCACTCGACTACCATACTTAATAACTGTCTCTACTTTTTACTGATAATTAATTTTGTAGAGTATAACAATTGATATCCTGGGACTTTAAACGAGCATTGTTCCGAGGATCTTGATTAAAACTAAGGAATTTTTCAGAAAGTCTAACCTTTAGCCTGTAGCTGTAATGTTGAGTACTTACCTGATCTGAACCTGATGATTATCATGTGACGTCTCCTCGAAATGTCGTGAATCCTACGAAACTTACGGCCAAACTAATCAGATTTCGAGTTGAACTCAGAGAAAGAAAGATAATTAAATCACTGAGATAGCTATTAGAATCAGAACATGAACAATTCCAACTTTCGAAGACCGAATTCGCGGTGTCGGGTAAATGAATTTGAAAGCTGATGAACTAAGGCTAACTTCTATGCATATATTTGAATACGCGAGTTGTGATTGGTCATCGTAAACCAAACATTCAAAAATGCCAACATGATTCGAAGTCACTGGTCTGAATCAGCTGAAAGTGTGAACTAGTTCCTCCACGGAAATATTTATCTTTTTCATAAATTTTAAAACACACTCCGATAGTTTGTGCATGATAGAAATGAGCTACGTCAATATCATTAATTAATTGTGGTCCCTCCTTGTGAACATGCTGTGACTGCTATGAGGGATCTTACACGTATACTTGATTATCTTGTTTAGTGCAAATATTTTTTTACTTTTTTCAGTTACTACACTTGTTAAAAAAATTTCCGCTAATTTATGAAGTTTGCGGACTCGTTCGATCAGCATTAAAGAGTAAAAGGCTTTAAGTGAGGACAAATGAAAAAGATCGGTATTTGATCAGAAATATTACCCATACCTAACAAAACCTAGAACACAGTAGCTTATAATGTTAAAGTAAGAGGGGGCGACTCACCCGGGGCGGAGGGTCTGGGTTTCACCATGCTTTGGTGATGATGCTGATAACCAGCGAGCCACGGCCCACGAGATAAGTAAGTAGTTGTCGGTTTTTCACCTGGAGCAAGCTCATGAAGGATGCAGGTGAAGGTGGGTACTTCGGGGGGGGGGGGGGATTTTAGCCTCGGAGGGTCCTTGGAAGAATGAGGGCTTCGTTTTCTTTTTTTTTGCTCATCTCGTAAGTGCGCGATTCAATAACCGAACATAGGTATGTAGGTAATACTTATGTATATGTATTCCATAAATCTGAATGAGTGTGCAATTTAGAGTGCAATCACTTGATGTATATAATTTATTAATCACAGAGGATTTCGGGATTTTGAGGGCTCCGATTGTAAGCCCCTTAGAATGATCTCAACCCTTTACTGCCCAAGGGTATCCATAAAATCATAAGTAAGTATTGTCGGGTTTTTGTGAGTGCCAAGTATGCGGGTGATCTAGTCACAGATCTCTAACATAAATTGATGCTCTTATTGATTTTTCGCATTTTGCATTTACTTTCCTGTAAATTGCGTGTTACTTGTGAGCCCCGTCGGGCTACAAAGGGTTAAAGCAGGGGCGTGCCATGGTTTCCAACGAAGGGGGAGGGGGGAGGGGGTTCTCTAACAAGTTCAAAATTTGGTAACTTTTCTTTTTTGCTCTTCACACACGATTTTGCCACCTTCGGCAATTCATTTTGCATGTTGATAGCTTTTTTTGGGGGGGGGGGCAGCGCTGGATTTACACTTTTGCCGCCCATGGGCCATCTGACTATTTACCGCTCCCTCTAAGCCCACGCTTTCTAGGGGGTCTTGGGCACATGCATAAATCAATGAAAGCCCTTGAGGGCGATGGATTCCATTCGCCAAGCTGAAGCGATAGTGGGGTCACAAAGGGGGTTTTCGTGACACCACCTTATTGCCCATGTTTAGGACTCATGAGTTGACATGCATAAGTGAAAAATCCTCAGATGCAAAAGAAAAGAAAACCCTTGAGGGCGATCGACTCCATTCGCCAGGCTGAAGCGAAAGAGGGGTCACAAGGGGGGTTTTGGTGACGTCACCTTTTTGACATTGTTTAAGACTCATGAGTTGACATGCATAAGTAAGTGAACGAGCCTCAGATACAAAAGATATGAAAACCCTTGAGGGCGATCGACTCCATTCGCCAAGCTGAATCGATGGAGGGCGGGTCACAAGCTGCGGGTTTTAGCGACATCACCTTTTTGCCCATGTTGCATAGCAAAAAGTCACACTTCGGCTGGCAGCCATTCGAACACCTTCGGAGACACCCAGTGAATGTTCATGCAATATTTTTATTGCCACATTACTGCAATATTCATTAAAATACTTATTTCCTGCAAGATTGCAATGTTGCAGCAATATTGCTTTGCTCGCACTGGACAACGATCTGCGATCTGCATCAATATTCGCCATTATCGTGACGGTCCACTATGGTCTGGAAACCCGTATTTCTGGCCTAAAATAGGAAAAATGACTTTCGGAAAACATATTTCCGGTTGTTTGTATCGTAATCTACATCATCTGATGTATCTAGAATGGCCATAGTATAATTTTTTCAGTGGCGCTCGTCAGCGATTCCGTCGCCGCAAAGGTGCGCACCTCGCAGGTAAGTAACTGAACGCGTCAACGTCGCTTATGTGTCATTTATTTTGAAAGTGTCACAGCAGCTGATTGAAGTTAAAATAATTATTGGACATGTATCTTGAAGCTAAAAGCAAGGGCTTTCCATTTTACTTAGTCCCATTTATCAATTTTGATTTTTTACTCTTGATTTTAAGCTCCGAATGGACTACCTTCAGTAATTAATGAAACGATTACTTCTAAAAGTTCAAGTAAAGTTTTGAAAAAAGCTACACTACACTACACACTCTACATGACGTCAAAATGTTCCTTAGATCTTTCTCTTTCCAGGCCTTATATTGCTTTTTGCCACATCTTGCCACATTTCAATATTTTTTCACTTTTTAAGAGGTATGTCGTGTTGATTTTGAGCTCCGAATGGACTACCTTCAGTAGTAAATAAAACAATTACTTCTAAAAGTCCGAGTAAAGTTTTAAAAAATACACTACACGCTCTAAATGGCATCAAATTGTCCCTCAGATCTTCCTCTTTCCAGGCCTTTTATTGCTTTTTGCCTTAATCTTGTCACATTTCAAAAAAATTTCACTTTTTCAGAGGTATGCCTTGTTGATTTTGAGCTCCAAATAGCCTACCTTCAGTGGTGAAATAAAACAATCCTTCTAAAAGTTCAAGTTAAATTTTAAAAAAAACTACAGTACACTACACGCTCTAAATGGCGTCAAAATGCCAGTGGCGTAGATATAGGCCCCGCTGACCCCGCCGGGCGGGAGGGCGCAACGTTTCAAGGGGGGCGCAAAAATTTTGAGTAGAGGAAGAGGAAGAGCGAAAAGTAGAAAAGGAAAGGAAAATGGAAAAAAAAGGAAAGGAAAAGGAGAACAGGAATGAAAAGAGAAGAGATTGAGAAAAATAGAAGCTATACTCCTTGAAGAATCGAACATTTCTTCAGTATTGCTCCAAGCTTTCTTACAAGTCCATATATCATGACAGTCGGACCTCAGTTACGGTGCCTCAAACGCGATTTTTTGGGTGCAATTTTAAGGCATTTTGAGCTTGATCTTTCTTTACTCCAATAAGCGATATATTTTTTAAGTTTTATCATTGTGAATAACTAGACCAAATTTTCTACATTAATTTACAATAATTTTTCAAGACAGGTATTTTTCCGACAGAGGCTCCAACTTGTGCGGATTTGAGGGCGGAGCTCCACGGAATTGGTCGATTTTTCCTTCAAAAAGAGGGGCGCAGCATTCGAATTGGCGGGGGAGGGAGCACACGCTTAGCTAGCTATACTACTGTCTGCTCGTAAGTCTGTTTCCCCACTATAAAATAACATTGGCGGTGCCCCGGAAGAGCAGAGGGGACGTTTTGATGAGCCCTGCGCACTGACAACGGTTAAAAGCCCACCAAAACGACAGGTCTGCTCGTAAGTCTGTTTTCCCATTATATATATAAAGCTGTCGTCCCTCCAAAATGTTTTTTCTATTTCCCGAAAATTGGCCGAAGCGATTTCCCTCAAATTTGACACGATGATTCCTTAGGGTATTTAGAAAAAATCTGTCGAATTAGTTTTCTAAAAAGTTGTCTGTGAGCGCCGCCAATTGAATTTTAAAATAAGAGTGAAAACTCATTTTCGCACGACGCACGGACAGCGAGGTGACGAAATGCTCCGCGCCCAGTGTTGCCATTAGTGGTTAGATTCGACCACGCGTGGACTATTTTGATGAAAATATAGCCACGCTTTTGCCGCCGCAGCTCGTGCTTCCTCCATCCCTATCCACAGCGTGGCTAGTAGCCAACTCGAAAACTGTCCACGCGTGGACTATTCTACCCCGTCCAAACCTGGCAACACTGTCCGCGCCATCGCCTGAGCTCAGGGTTCGAAAATTTCATGAAAAATAAAATCGTGAAATTTCACGTGAAATATTTCATGAAATTTCTGAAATTTATGAAAAATACGGAAAAATACTCCGCAAATGCGTATAGAACTTCCTTTCGGTTGCTTTGCCTCACCAAAAATGAGAAACAAAACTATTGGTGCTATTATTTTTAGCTGTTTGTTGCCTTCTTTTAACATCACTGCCAGCCAGTGCAAGCAAAAATAAATAAATAAATTATTTATTCTCAATTTGAAATTAGTCTAAATGTTGGTGGGTCTCTAGAGATTTTACCAAGTAATTACTGTGTAAAATACAATTCTGGTAAAATGAGAGTCCAAAGCCCTCATCTTTAAGGATCCAGCCCTCGCAAACGGGGGGGGGAGAGGGGATTTGGGATTTTTTATCTCTCCCCCCGTTACCCCGTTACCCCGTTGCCCCGTTTTTTTTCTCTCTTTCTTTTCCCCTTCTTTCCCTCCCTTTTCAGGTAGAACGTGGGAGGGGGGGGGGGTTACCCCTTTCACCCCCCCCCCTTGTTTCTGCCGATTGCTCTTATATTATTCAACAATAATTATGATTTGAACAAACATTTTCACGAAACATGTAAGTGTAAAAATTATAGCATTAAGTAAGGTGGGCAATGCAAAAAATAAAAAATAAATAAAATGAAAATGATGCAGGGAATAAAACTTTATTGAGAACTTCAAAAATTTGAAAACATAACCTTCAAGTAACTGATGCAAAATTTAGGGATGCCCTGGGTTGTTTACCTTATGATAAAATGAACATTTACCATAGTGAAATACTTATACATAGCAATCTTTGGGAGGGCGTTATTACAAACAGATATCAATTATTTCATGGTGAAAATTAGACGAATTCCTCTTCAGAGTAGAAAAGAATCATAAGAAACGACGAATGGGAGTAAATTTCAAAAATTTCATAAATTTCACAGCTTCGTGAAATTTCATTTGAAATTTCAAGGAAATTTCATAAATTTCATATGAAATATTTCACACTTGAAACCCTGCCTGAGCTGGATTCTCTGATCTGCCCCCCCCCCCTCCACTCTACGCTCGGCAGAGTCTCACCTTATCAGTTGACGAGTCAGTGCAGCGAGAGCGGTGAAGGGGGGAGGTTCGTTCGTCGCTCATCTCTTGCGCACTGATTACTTCGTTCTTTCTCCAAAATTTTTCTGTCGCTCGCCCGTACCCGCAACCTTCTCTCTCACTCCTTACGGACGCTCATCTCTCTCGACTAACGCACTCCCATTCTTCGTATTAACCATTCGTTTGCCTTTCTTCTCCTTTCCTCTCCTTCCATTTTATTCTTTAAATTTTTATCATTTCGACTTATATCACTCGGGATCGTTGAATAACATTCCTAATATTTTGCAGGATGCTCTTGATTTTTTTTTTTTTTTTTTTTTTTTTAAGAACACATTCTTGGCGCATTGTGCATTTATTTTTTCCGTGGATTGTCACCGTTATATGTAACCTTTAAGCACTCGCTTCTCATTCATAATTCCTCTTCGATTTTTAACGCTTTTATTTTGGTATCCTCCGCGTCTTATTAGTTCTTTTTACGCATTGCCCGGCAATATTTTTTTTTTATTATTTATTTAATACAAGAAAGTGCAAGCGCTTTGCGCTCACATTCTTACATTTTCATCTCTTTAATTCTCAGCACCAATACTCCGTTTCATTTTATCATTTTTTACCAACTACCAACTAGCCCGTAACCCTAGAATGCTGGCCGTGGAGGGCGCCCGTAGGGTGATTGGAACGGCTAGTTTAAAATAACATTGGTGGTGCCCCGGAAGAGCAGGAGGGACTTGTTGAGGAGCCCTGCACCTTGTCAACGGTTGAAAGCCCACCAAAACGACAGGTCTGCTCGGAGGTCAGTTTTCCGCTTTAAAATAACATTGGCGGTGCCTCGGAAGAGCAGAAGTGACGTTTTGATGAGCCCTGCACCTTGTCAACGGTTAGAAGTCCACCAAAACGACAGGTGTGCTCGTACGTCAGTTTTCCCATGTAAAATAACATCGGCGGTGCCCGGTAAGAGCAGAGGGGACGTCTTGATGAGCTTTGCGCCTAGTCAACGATGAAAAGCCCACCAAAATGTCAAGTCTGCTCGTAAGTCTGTTTTCCTGTTTAAAATAACATTGGCGGTGCCCCGGAAGAGCAGAGGGGCCGTTTTGATGAGCCCTGCGCCCTGTCAACGATTAGAAGCTCACCAAAATGACAGGTCTGCTCGTAAGTCTGTTTTCCCATTTAAAATAACATTGGCGGTGGCCCGGAAGAGCAGAGGGGCCGTTTTGATGAGCCCTGCGCCCTGTCAACGATTAGAAGCTCACCAAAATGACAGGTCTGCTCGTAAGTCTGTTTTCCCATTTAGAATAACATTGGCGGTGCCCGGGAAGAGCAGAGGGGCCGTTTTGATGAGCCCTGCGCCCTGTCAACGATTAGAAGCTCACCCAAATGACATGTCTGCTCGTAAGTCTGTTTTCCGCATTTAAAATAACATTGGCGGTGGCCCGGAAGAGCAGAGGGGCCGTTTTGATGAGCCCTGCGCCCTGTCAACGATTAGAAGCTCACCAAAATGACAGGTCTGCTCGTAAGTCTGTTTTCCCATTTAAAATAACATTGGCGGTGCCCGGGAAGAGCAGAGGGGACGTTTTGATGAGCCCTGCGCCTTGTCAACGGTTAAAAGCCCACCAAAACGACAGGTGTGCTGGTAAGTCTGTTTTCCTGTTTAAAATAACATCGGCGTTGCCCGGGAAGAGCAGAGGGGACGTTTTGATGAGCCCTGCGCCTCGTCAACGGTTAAAAGCCCACCAAAACGACAGGTCTGCTCGTAAGTCTGTTTTCCCATTTAAAATAACATTGGCGGTGCCCCGGAAGAGCAGAGGGGCCGTTTTGATGAGCCCTGCGCCCTGTCAACGATTAGAAGCTCACCAAAATGACAGGTCTGCTCGTAACTCTGTTTTCCCATTTAAAATAACATTGGCGGTGGCCCGGAAGAGCAGAGGGGCCGTTTTGATGAGCCCTTCGCCCTGTCAACGATTAGAAGCTCACCAAAATGACAGGTCTGCTCGTAAGTCTGTTTTCCCATTTAAAATAACATTGGCGGTGCCCGGGAAGAGCAGAGGGGACGTTTTGATGAGCCCTGCGCCTTGTCAACGCTTAAAAGCCCACCAAAACGACAGGTGTGCTCGTAAGTCAGTTTTCCCATTTAAAATAACATCGGCGGTGCCCGGTAAGAGCAGAGGGGACGTTTTGATGAGCCCTGCCCCTTGTCAACGGTTAAATGCCCACCAAAACGACAGGTCTGCTCGTAAGTCTGTTTTCCCGTTTAAAATAACATTGGCGGTGCCCCGGAAGAGCAGAGGGGCCTTTTTGATGAGCCCTGCGCCCCCTAAACGATAGAAGCTCACCAAAATGACAGGTCTGCTCGTAAGTCTGTTTTCCCATTTAAAATAACATTGGCGGTGCCCCGGAAGAGCAGAAGTGACGTTTTGATGAGCCCTGCACATTGTCAACGGTTAGAAGTCCACCAAAACGACAGGTGTGCTCGTAAGTCAGTTTTCCCATGTAAAATAACATCGGCGGTGCCCGGTAAGAGCAGAGGGGACGTCTTGATGAGCCCTGCACCTTGTCAACGGTTAGAAGCCCACCAAAACGACAGGTGTGCTGGTAAGTCTGTTTTCCTGTTTAAAATAACATCGGCGTTGCCCGGGAAGAGCAGAGGGGACGTTTTGATGAGCCCTGCGCCTCGTCAACGGTTAAAAGCCCACCAAAACGACAGGTCTGCTCGTAAGTCTGTTTTCCCCCTTTAAAATAACATTGGCGGTGCCCCGAAAGAGCAGAGGGGACGTTTTGATGAGCCCTGCCCCTTGTCAACGGTTAAAAGCTCACCAAAACAACAGGTCTGCTCGTAAGTCTGTTTTCCCATTTAAAATAACATCGGCGGTGCCCCGGAAGAGCAGAGGGGACGTTTTGATGAGCCCTGCGCCTAGTCAACGATGAAAAGCCCACCAAAATGTCAAGTCTGCTCGTAAGTCTGTTTTCCTGTTTAAAATAACATTGGCGGTGCCCCGGAAGAGCAGAGGGGCCGTTTTGATGAGCCCTGCGCCCTGTCAACGATTAAAAGCTCACCAAAATGACAGGTCTGCTCGTAAGTCTGTTTTCCTATTTAAAATAACATTGGCGGTGGCCGGGGAAGAGCAGAGGGGACGTTTTGATGAGCCCTGCGCCTTGTCAACGCTTAAAAGCCCACCAAAACGACAGGTGTGCTCGTAAGTCAGTTTTCCCATTTAAAATAACATTGGCGGTGCC
This sequence comes from Trialeurodes vaporariorum, assembly GCA_011764245.1. Classification (NCBI taxonomy): domain Eukaryota; kingdom Metazoa; phylum Arthropoda; class Insecta; order Hemiptera; family Aleyrodidae; genus Trialeurodes; species Trialeurodes vaporariorum. The sequence continues at coordinate 75,468,883 of VMOF01000388.1, forward strand.
CGGTAAGAGCAGAGGGGCCGTTTTGATGAGCCCTGCCCCTTGTCAACGGTTAAAAGCTCACCAAAACGACAGGTCTGCTCGTAAGTATGTTTTCCCATTTAAAATAACATCGGCGGTGCCCCGAAAGAGCAGAAGGGACGTTTTGATGAGCCCTGCGCCTATTCATCGATTAAATGCCCACCAAAACGACAGGTGTGCTCGTAAGTCAGTTTTCCCATTTAAAATAACATCGGCGGTGCCCGGTAAGAGCAGAGGGGACGTCTTGATGAGCCCTGCGCCTTGTCAACGGTTAAAAGCCCACCAAAACGACAGGTCTGCTCGTAAGTCTGTTTTCCCATTTAAAATAACATTGGCGGTGCCCCGAAAGAGCAGAGGGGACGTTTTGATGAGCCCTGCCCCTTGTCAACGGTTAAATGCTTACCAAAACGACAGGTCTGCTCGTAAGTATGTTTTCCCATTTAAAATAACATCGGCGGTGCCCCGGAAGAGCAGAGGGGACGTTTTGATGAGCCCTGCGCCTTGTCAACGGTTAAAAGCCCACCAAAACGACAGGTCTGCTCGTAAGTCTGTTTTCCCATTTAAAATAACATTGGCGGTGCCCCGGAAGAGCAGAGGGGACGTTTTGATGAGCCCTGCGCCCTGTCAACGATTAGAAGCTCACCAAAATGACAGGTCTGCTCGTAAGTCTGTTTTTCCATTTAAAATAACATTGGCGGTGGCCCGGAAGAGCAGAGGGGCCGTTTTGATGAACCCTGCGCCCTGTCAACGATTAGAAAACCCACCAAAATGACAGGTCTGCTCGTAAGTCTGTTTTCCCCCTTTAAAATAACATTGGCGGTGCCCGGGGAAAAGCAGAGGGGCGTTTTGATGAGCCCTGCGCCCTGTCAACGATTAGAAGCCACCCAAATGACAGGTCTGCTCGTAAGTCTGTTTTCCCATTTAAAATAACATTGGCGGTGGGCCCCGGGAAAAGCAGAGGGGCCCTTTTGATGAGCCCTGCGCCCTGTCAACGATTAGAAGCCCACCAAAATGACAGGTCTGCTCGTAAGTCTGTTTTCCCATTTAAAATAACATTGGCGGTGCCCGGAAGAGCAGAGGGACGTTTTGATGAGCCCTGCGCCTTGTCAACGGTTAAAAGCCCACCAAAACGACAGGTGTGCTGGTAAGTCTGTTTTCCTGTTTAAAATAACATCGGCGGTGCCCGGTAAGAGCAGAGGGGACGTCTTGATGAGCCCTGCGCCTTGTCAACGGTTAAAAGCCCACCAAAACGACAGGTCTGCTCGTAAGTCTGTTTTCCCATTTAAAATAACATTGGCGGTGCCCCGAAAGAGCAGAGGGGACGTTTTGATGAGCCCTGCCCCTTGTCAACGGTTAAATGCCCACCAAAACGACAGGTCTGCTCGTAAGTCTGTTTTCCCGTTTAAAATAACACTGGCGGTGCCCCGGAAGAGCAAAGGGGCCTTTTTGATGAGCCCTGCGCCCCCTAAACGATAGAAGCTCACCAAAATGACAGGTCTGCTCGTAAGTCTGTTTTCCCATTTAAAATAACATTGGCGGTGCCCCGGAAGAGCAGAGGGACGTTTTGATGAGCCCTGCCATTGTCAACGGTTAAAAGCCCCCCAAAACGACAGGTTGCTCGTAAGTCTTTTTCCCATTTAAAATAACATCGGCGGTGCCCGGTAAGAGCAGAGGGGACGTTTTGATGAGCCCTGCCCTTGTCAACGGTTAAAAGCCCACCAAACGACAGGTTGCTGGGAAGTCTGTTTTCCTGTTTAAAATAACATCGGCGGTTTCCCGGGGAAAAGCAGAGGGGGCGTTTTGATGAGCCCTGCGCCTGTCAACGGTTTAAAAACCCACCAAAACGACAGGTCTGCTCGTAAGTCTGTTTTCCCATTTAAAATAACATTGGCGGTGCCCCGAAGAGCAGAGGGGACGTTTTGATGAGCCCTGCCCCTTGTCAACGGTTAAAAGCCCACCAAAACGAAAGGTCTGCTCGTAAGTCTGTTTTCCCATTTAAAATAACATTGGCGGTGCCCCGGAAGAGCAGAGGGGACGTTTTGATGAGCCCTGCGCCTAGTCAACGATTAAAAGCCCACCAAAATGACAAGTCTGCTCGTAAGTCTGTTTTCCCGTTTAAAATAACATTGGCGGTGCCCCGGAAGAGCAGAGGGGACGTTTTGATGAGCCCTGCGCCCTGTCAACGATTAGAAGCCCACCAAAATGACAGGTCTGCTCGTAAGTCTGTTTTCCCATTTAAAAAAACATTGGCGGTGGCCGGGAAGAGCAGAGGGGACGTTTTGATGAGCCCTGCGCCTTGTCAACGTTAAAAGCCCACCAAAACGACAGGTCTGCTCGTAAGTCTTTTCCCCCTTTAAAATAACATTGGCGGTGCCCGGAAGAGCAGAGGGGACGTTTTGATGAGCCCTGCGCCCTTTTCAACGGTTAAAAGCCCACCAAAACGACAGGTCTGCTCGTAAGTCTGTTTTCCCATTTAAAATAACATTGGCGGTGCCCCGAAAGAGCAGAGGGGCCGTTTTGATGAGCCCTGCCCCTTGTCAACGGTTAAAAGCTCACCAAAACGACAGGTCTGCTCGTAAGTATGTTTTCCCATTTAAAATAACATCGGCGGTGCCCCGAAAGAGCAGAGGGGACGTTTTGATGAGCCCTGCGCCTATTCATCGATTAAATGCCCACCAAAACGACAGGTGTGCTCGTAAGTCAGTTTTCCCATTTAAAATAACATCGGCGGTGCCCGGTAAGAGCAGAGGGGACGTTTTGATGAGCCCTGCGGCTTGTCAACGGTTAAAAGCCCACCAAAACGACAGGTCTGCTCGTAAGTCTGTTTTCCCATTTAAAATAACATCGGCGGTGCCCCGGAAGAGCATAGGGGACGTTTTGATGAGCCCTGCGCCTTGTCAACGGTTAAAAGCCCACCAAAACGACAGGTCTGCTCGTAAGTCTGTTTTCCCATTTAAAATAACATTGGCGGTGCCCCGAAAGAGCAGAGGGGACGTTTTGATGAGCCCTGCCCCTTGTCAACGGTTAAATGCCCACCAAAACGACAGGTCTGCTCGTAAGTCAGTTTTCCCATTTAAAATAACATCGGCGGTGCCCGGTAAGAGCAGAGGGGACGTCTTGATGAGCCCTGCGCCTTGTAACGGTTAAAAGCCCACCAAAACGACAGGTGTGCTGGTAAGTCTGTTTTCCTGTTTAAAATAACATCGGCGGTGCCCGGGAAGAGCAGAGGGGACGTTTTGATGAGCCCTGCGCCTCGTCAACGGTTAAAAGCCCACCAAAACGACAGGTCTGCTCGTAAGTCTGTTTTCCCATTTAAAATAACATTGGCGGTGCCCCGGAAGAGCAGAGGGGCCGTTTTGATGAGCCCTGCGCCCTGTCAACGATTAGAAGCTCACCAAAATGACAGGTCTGCTCGTAAGTCTGTTTTCCCATTTAAAATAACATTGGCGGTGCCCGGGAAGAGCAGAGGGGCCGTTTTGATGAGCCCTGCGCCCTGTCAACGATTAGAAGCTCACCAAAATGACAGGTCTGCTCGTAAGTCTTTTTTCCCATTTAAAATAACATTGGCGGTGCCCGGGAAGAGCAGAGGGGACGTTTTGATGAGCCCTGCGCCTTGTCAACGCTTAAAAGCCCACCAAAACGACAGGTCTGCTCGTAAGTCTGTTTTCCCATTTAAAATAACATTGGCGGTGCCCGGAAGAGCAGAGGGGACGTTTTGATGAGCCCTGCGCCTTGTCAATGGTTAAAAGCCCACCAAAACGACAGGTCTGCTCGTAAGTCTGTTTTCCCATTTAAAATAACATTGGCGGTGCCCCGAAAGAGCAGAGGGGACGTTTTGATGAGCCCTGCCCCTTGTCAACGGTTAAAAGCCCACCAAAACGACAGGTCTGCTCGTAAGTCTGTTTTCCCATTTAAAATAACATCGGCGGTGCCCCGGAAGAGCAGAGGGGACGTTTTGATGAGCCCTGCGCCTATTCATCGATTAAATGCCCACCAAAACGACAGGTGTGCTCGTAAGTCAGTTTTCCCATTTAAAATAACGGCGGTGCCCGGAAGAGCAGAGGGGGCGTTTTGATGAGCCCTGCGCCTTGTCAACGGTTAAAAGCCCACCAAAACGACAGGTCTGCTCGTAAGTCTGTTTTCCCATTTAAAATAACATTGGCGGTGCCCCGAAAAGCAGAGGGGACGTTTTGATGAGCCCTGCCCCTTGTCAACGGGTTAAAGCCCACCAAAACGACAGGTCTGCTCGTAAGTCTGTTTTCCCATTTAAAATAACATTGGCGGTGCCCCGGAAGAGCAGAGGGGACGTTTTGATGAGCCCTGCGCCTATTCACGGGTTAAGCCCACCAAAACGACAGGTCTGCTCGTAAGTCTGTTTTCCCATTTAAAATAACATGGCGGTGCCCGGAAGAGCAGAGGGGACGTTTTGATGAGCCCTGCGCCTTGTCAACGGTTAAAAGCCCACCAAAACGACAGGTCTGCTCGTAAGTCTGTTTTCCCATTTAAAATAACATTGGCGGTGCCCCGAAAGAGCAGAGGGGACGTTTTGATGAGCCCTGCCCCTTGTCAACGGTTAAAAGCCCACCAAAACGACAGGTCTGCTCGTAAGTCTGTTTTCCCGTTTAAAATAACATTGGCGGTGCCCCGGAAGAGCAGAGGGGACGTTTTGATGAGCCCTGCGCCTTGTCAACGCTTAAAAGCCCACCAAAACGACAGGTGTGCTCGTAAGTCTGTTTTCCCATTTAAAATAACATCGGCGGTGCCCGGTAAGAGCAGAGGGGACGTCTTGATGAGCCCTGCGCCTTGTCAACGGTTAAAAGCCCACCAAAACGACAGGTCTGCTCGTAAGTCTGTTTTCCCATTTAAAATAACATTGGCGGTGCCCCGAAAGAGCAGAGGGGACGTTTTGATGAGCCCTGCCCCTTTTCAACGGTTAAAAGCTCACCAAAAAACAGGTCTGCTCGTAAGTCTGTTTTCCCATTTTAAAAAAACATTGGCGGTGCCCCCGGGAAAAGCAGAGGGGACGTTTTGATGAGCCCTGCGCCTAGTCAACGATTAAAAGCCCACCAAAATGACAGGGCTGCTCGTAAGTCTGTTTTCCCTTTTAAAATAACATTGGCGGTGCCCCCGGGAAAAGCAGAGGGGCCCTTTTGATGAGCCCTGCGCCCTGTCAACGATTAGAAGCCCACCAAAATGACAGGTCTGCTCGTAAGTCTGTTTTCCCATTTAAAATAACATTGGCGGTGGCCCGGAAGAGCAGAGGGGACGTTTTGATGAGCCCTGCGCCCTTTTCAACGATTAAAAGCCCACCAAAATGACAGGTCTGCTCGTAAGTCTGTTTTCCCATTTAAAAAAAAATTGGCGGTGCCCGGGGAAAAGCAGAGGGGGCGTTTTGATGAGCCCTGCGCCCTGTCAACGATTAAAAACCCACCAAAAGACAGGTCTGCTCGTAAGTCTGTTTTCCACTTTAAAATAACATTGGCGGTGCCCGGGAAGAGCAGAACGGACGTTTTGATGAGCCCTGCGCCTTGTCAACGCTTAAAAGCCCACCAAAACGACAGGTCTGCTCGTAAGTCAGTTTTCCCATTTAAAATAACATCGGCGGTGCCCGGTAAGAGCAGAGGGGACGTTTTGATGAGCCCTGCGCCTTGTCAACGGTTAAAAGCCCACCAAAACGACAGGTCTGCTCGTAAGTCTGTTTTCCCATTTAAAATAACATTGGCGGTGCCCCGAAAGAGCAGAGGGGACGTTTTGATGAGCCCTGCCCCTTGTCAACGATTAGAAGCTCACCAAAATGACAGGTCTGCTCGTAAGTCTGTTTTCCTATTTAAAATAACATTGGCGGTGCCCGGAAGAGCAGAGGGGACGTTTTGATGAGCCCTGCGCCTGTCAACGATTAAAAACCCCCCAAAATGACAGGTCTGCTCGTAAGTCTGTTTTCCCATTTAAAAAACATTGGCGGTGCCCGGGAAGAGCAGAGGGGACGTTTTGATGAGCCCTGCGCCCTGTCAACGATTAAAGCCCACCAAAATGACAGGTCTGCTCGTAAGTCTGTTTTCCCATTTAAAATAACATTGGCGGTGGGCCCCGGGAAAAGCAGAGGGGCCGTTTTGATGAGCCCTGCGCCCTGTCAACGATTAGAAGCCCACCAAAATGACAGGTCTGCTCGTAAGTCTGTTTTCCCATTTAAAATAACATTGGCGGTGCCCGGGAAGAGCAGAGGGGACGTTTTGATGAGCCCTGCGCCTTGTCAACGGTTAAAGCCCACCAAAACGACAGGTCTGCTCGTAAGTCTGTTTTCCCATTTAAAATAACATTGGCGGTGCCCGGGAAGAGCAGAGGGGACGTTTTGATGAGCCCTGCGCCTTGTCAACGGTTAAAAGCCCACCAAAACGACAGGTCTGCTCGTAAGTCTGTTTTCCCATTTAAAATAACATTGGCGGTGCCCCGAAAAAGCAGAGGGGACGTTTTGATGAGCCCTGCCCTTGTCAACGGTTAAAAACCCACCAAAACGACAGGTCTGCTCGTAAGTCTGTTTTCCCATTTAAAATAACATTGGCGGTGCCCGGAAGAGCAGAGGGGACGTTTTGATGAGCCCTGCGCCTTGTCAACGGTTAAAAGCCCACCAAAAAGACAGGTCTGCTCGTAAGTCTGTTTTCCCTTTAAAATAACATTGGCGGTGCCCCGAAAGAGCAGAGGGGACGTTTTGATGAGCCCTGCCCCTTGTCAACGGTTAAAAACCCACCAAAACGACAGGTCTGCTCGTAAGTCTGTTTTCCCCCTTTAAAAAACATTGGCGGTGCCCGGGGAAAAGCAGAGGGGACGTTTTGATGAGCCCTGCGCCCCGTCAACGATTAAAAGCCCACCAAAATGACAGGTCTGCTCGTAAGTCTGTTTTCCCATTTAAAATAACATTGGCGGTGCCCCGGAAGAGCAGAGGGACGTTTTGATGAGCCCTGCGCCCTGTCAACGATTAAAGCCCACCAAAAGACAGGTCTGCTCGTAAGTCTGTTTTCCCATTTAAAATAACATTGGCGGTGCCCGGAAGAGCAGAGGGGACGTTTTGATGAGCCCTGCGCCTGTCAACGATTAAAAGCCCACCAAAATGACAGGTCTGCTCGTAAGTCTGTTTTCCCCTTTAAAATAACATTGGCGGTTTCCCGGGAAGAGCAGAGGGGACGTTTTGATGAGCCCTGCGCCTCGTCAACGGTTAAAAGCCCACCAAAACGACAGGTCTGCTCGTAAGTCTGTTTTCCCATTTAAAATAACATTGGCGGTGCCCGGAAGAGCAGAGGGGACGTTTTGATGAGCCCTGCGCCCTGTCAACGATTAAAGCCCACCAAAATGACAGGTCTGCTCGTAAGTCTGTTTTCCCATTTAAAATAACATTGGCGGTGCCCGGGAAAAGCAGAGGGGACGTTTTGATGAGCCCTGCGCCTTGTCAACGTTAAAAGCCCACCAAAACGACAGGTCTGCTCGTAAGTCTGTTTTCCCATTTAAAATAACATTGGCGGTGCCCGGAAGAGCAGAGGGGACGTTTTGATGAGCCCTGCGCCTTGTCAACGGTTAAAAGCCCACCAAAAAGACAGGTCTGCTCGTAAGTCTGTTTTCCCTTTTAAAATAACATTGGCGGTGCCCGGAAGAGCAGAGGGGACGTTTTGATGAGCCCTGCGCCTTGTCAACGGTTAAAAGCCCACCAAAACGACAGGTCTGCTCGTAAGTCTGTTTTCCCATTTAAAATAACATTGGCGGTGCCCCGAAAGAGCAGAGGGGACGTTTTGATGAGCCCTGCCCTTGTCAACGGTTAAAAGCCCACCAAAACGACAGGTCTGCTCGTAAGTCTGTTTTCCCATTTAAAATAACATTGACGGTGCCCCGAAAAAGCAGAGGGGACGTTTTGATGAGCCCTGCGCCTTGTCAACGGTTAAAAGCCCACCAAAACGACAGGTCTGCTCGTAAGTCTGTTTTCCCATTTAAAATAACATTGGCGGTGCCCCGGAAGAGCAGAGGGGACGTTTTGATGAGCCCTGCGCCTTTCAACGATTAAAAGCCCACCAAAAAGACAGGTCTGCTCGTAAGTCTGTTTTCCCATTTAAAACAACATTGGCGGTGCCCGGAAGAGCAGAGGGGACGTTTTGATGAGCCCTGCGCCTTGTCAACGGTTAAAGCCCACCAAAACGACAGGTCTGCTCGTAAGTCTGTTTTCCCATTTAAAATAACATTGGCGGTGCCCCGGAAGAGCAGAGGGGACGTTTTGATGAGCCCTGCGCCTTGTCAACGGTTAAAAGCCCACCAAAACGACAGGTCTGCTCGTAAGTCTGTTTTCCCATTTAAAATAACATTGGCGGTGCCCCGAAGAGCAGAGGGGACGTTTTGATGAGCCCTGCCCCTTTTCAACGGTTAAAGCCCACCAAAACGACAGGTCTGCTCGTAAGTCTGTTTTCCCATTTAAAATAACATTGGCGGTGCCCGGAAGAGCAGAGGGGACGTTTTGATGAGCCCTGCGCCTTGTCAACGGTTAAAAGCCCACCAAAACGACAGGTTGCTCGTAAGTCTGTTTTCCCATTTTTAAAAAAACATTGGCGGTGCCCGGGAAGAGCAGAGGGGACGTTTTGATGAGCCCTGCGCCTTGTCAACGGTTAAAAGCCCACCAAAACGACAGGTCTGCTCGTAAGTCTGTTTTCCCATTTAAAATAACATTGGCGGTGCCCCCAAGAGCAGAGGGGACGTTTTGATGAGCCCTGCGCCCTGTCAACGATTAAAAACCCACCAAAATGACAGGTCTGCTCGTAAGTCTGTTTTCCCATTTAAAATAACATTGGCGGTGCCCCCGGGAAAAGCAGAGGGGACGTTTTGATGAGCCCTGCGCCTTGTCAACGATTAAAAGCCCACCAAAATGACAGGTCTGCTCGTAAGTCTGTTTTCCCATTTAAAATAACATTGGCGGTGCCCGGAAGAGCAGAGGGGACGTTTTGATGAGCCCTGCGCCTTGTCAACGGTTAAAAACCCACCAAAACGACAGGTCTGCTCGTAAGTCTGTTTTCCCATTTAAAATAACATTGGCGGTGCCCGGAAGAGCAGAGGGGACGTTTTGATGAGCCCTGCGCCTTGTCAACGGTTAAAAGCCCACCAAAACGACAGGTCTGCTCGTAAGTCTGTTTTCCCATTTAAAATAACATTGGCGGTGCCCCGAAAGAGCAGAGGGGACGTTTTGATGAGCCCTGCCCCTTGTCAACGGTTAAAAGCCCACCAAAACGACAGGTCTGCTCGTAAGTCTGTTTTCCCATTTAAAATAACATTGGCGGTGCCCCGGAAGAGCAGAGGGGACGTTTTGATGAGCCCTGCGCCTTTCAACGATTAAAAACCCACCAAAATGACAGGTCTGCTCGTAAGTCTGTTTTCCCATTTAAAATAACATTGGCGGTGCCCGGAAGAGCAGAGGGGACGTTTTGATGAGCCCTGCGCCTTGTCAACGGTTAAAAGCCCACCAAAACGACAGGTCTGCTCGTAAGTCTGTTTTCCCATTTAAAATAACATTGGCGGTGCCCCAAAAAAGCAGAGGGGACGTTTTGATGAGCCCTGCACCTTGTCAACGGTTAAAAGCCCACCAAAAAGACAGGTCTGCTCGTAAGTCTGTTTTCCCATTTAAAATAACATTGGCGGTGCCCGGAAGAGCAGAGGGGACGTTTTGATGAGCCCTGCGCCTTTCAAAGGTTAAAAACCCACCAAAACGACAGGTCTGCTCGTAAGTCTGTTTTCCCATTTAAAATAACATTGGCGGTGCCCGGAAGAGCAGAGGGGACGTTTTGATGAGCCCTGCGCCTTGTCAACGGTTAAAAGCCCACCAAAACGACAGGTCTGCTCGTAAGTCTGTTTTCCCATTTAAAATAACATTGGCGGTGCCCCGAAAGAGCAGAGGGGACGTTTTGATGAGCCCTGCCCCTTGTCAACGGTTAAATGCCCACCAAAACGACAGGTCTGCTCGTAAGTCTGTTTTCCCGTTTAAAATAACATTGGCGGTGCCCCCGGGAAAAGCAGAGGGGACGTTTTGATGAGCCCTGCGCCTTGTCAACGTTAAAAGCCCACCAAAACGACAGGTCTGCTCGTAAGTCTGTTTTCCCATTTAAAATAACATTGGCGGTGCCCGGAAGAGCAGAGGGGACGTTTTGATGAGCCCTGCGCCTTGTCAATGGTTAAAAGCCCACCAAAACGACAGGTCTGCTCGTAAGTCTGTTTTCCCATTTAAAATAACATTGGCGGTGCCCCGAAAGAGCAGAGGGGACGTTTTGATGAGCCCTGCCCCTTGTCAACGGTTAAAAGCTCACCAAAACGACAGGTCTGCTCGTAAGTCTGTTTTCCCATTTAAAATAACATGGCGGTGCCCCCGGGAAAAGCAGAGGGGACGTTTTGATGAGCCCTGCGCCTTGTCAACGATTAAAAGCCCACCAAAATGACAGGTCTGCTCGTAAGTCTGTTTTCCCATTTAAAATAACATTGGCGGTGCCCGGAAGAGCAGAGGGGACGTTTTGATGAGCCCTGCGCCTGTCAACGATTAAAAACCCACCAAAAGACAGGTCTGCTCGTAAGTCTGTTTTCCCATTTAAAATAACATTGGCGGTGCCCGGAAGAGCAGAGGGGACGTTTTGATGAGCCCTGCGCCCTGTCAACGATTAAAAGCCCACCAAAACGACAGGTCTGCTCGTAAGTCTGTTTTCCCATTTAAAATAACATTGGCGGTGCCCCGGAAGAGCAGAGGGGACGTTTTGATGAGCCCTGCGCCCTGTCAACGATTAAAAACCCACCAAAAGACAGGTCTGCTCGTAAGTCTGTTTTCCATTTAAAATAACATTGGCGGTGCCCGGAAGAGCAGAGGGGACGTTTTGATGAGCCCTGCGCCTTGTCAACGGTTAAAAGCCCACCAAAACGACAGGTCTGCTCGTAAGTCTGTTTCTTTAAAATAACATTGGCGGTGCCCGGGAAGAGCAGAGGGGGCGTTTTGATGAGCCCTGCGCCTTGTCAACGGTTAAAAACCCACCAAAACGACAGGTCTGCTCGTAAGTCTGTTTTCCCATTTAAAATAACATTGGCGGTGCCCCGAAGAGCAGAGGGGACGTTTTGATGAGCCCTGCCCTTGTCAACGGTTAAAAACCCACCAAAACGACAGGGCTGCTCGTAAGTCTGTTTTCCCATTTAAAATAACATTGGCGGTGCCCGGAAAGCAGAGGGGACGTTTTGATGAGCCCTGCGCCTTGTCAACGGTTAAAGCCCACCAAAAGACAGGTCTGCTCGTAAGTCTGTTTTCCCATTTAAAATAACATTGGCGGTGCCCGGGAAAAGCAGAGGGGACGTTTTGATGAGCCCTGCCCCTTGTCAACGGGTTTAAAAACCCACCAAAAAGACAGGTCTGCTCGTAAGTCTGTTTTCCCATTTAAAAAACATTGGCGGTGCCCCCGGGAAAAGCAGAGGGGACGTTTTGATGAGCCCTGCGCCCCGTCAACGATTAAAAACCCACCAAAATGACAGGGCTGCTCGTAAGTCTGTTTTCCCCTTTAAAATAACATTTGGGGGTGCCCCGGGAAAAGCAGAGGGGACGTTTTGATGAGCCCTGCGCCCTGTCAACGATTAAAGCCCCCCAAAATGACAGGTCTGCTCGTAAGTCTGTTTTCCCCTTTTAAAAAAACATTGGCGGGGGCCCGGAAGAGCAGAGGGGCGTTTTGATGAGCCCTGCGCCCTGTCAACGATTAAAAACCACCAAAATGACAGGTCTGCTCGTAAGTCTGTTTTCCCCCTTTAAAAAAACATTGGCGGTGCCCAAAGGAAAAAACGGGGAAACCCCGCCCCCGTAACGGGTTCCCAAAAAAACAGGTTTCCGAAGCGCCCTTTTAAAAACTTTGGGGGTGCCCCCAAAGCAAACGGTGGGCCCCCCCGTTTCCTTAAAAACCAAAAAAAAGGTCGGAAGGTTTTTTTTTTTTTTTTTTTTTTTTTTTTTTTTTTTTTTTTTTTTTTTTTTTTTTTTTTTTTTTTTTTTTTTTTTTTTTTTTTTTTTTTTTTTTTTTTTTTTTTTTTTTTTTTTTTTTTTTTTTTTTTTTTTTTTTTTTTTTTTTTTTTTTTTTTTTTTTTTTTTTTTTTTTTTTTTTTTTTTTTTTTTTTTTTTTTTTTTTTTTTTTTTTTTTTTTTTTTTTTTTTTTTTTTTTTTTTTTTTTTTTTTTTTTTTTTTTTTTTTTTTTTTTTTTTTTTTTTTTTTTTTTTTTTTTTTTTTTTTTTTTTTTTTTTTTTTTTTTTTTTTTTTTTTTTTTTTTTTTTTTTTTTTTTTTTTTTTTTTTTTTTTTTTTTTTTTTTTTTTTTTTTTTTTTTTTTTTTTTTTTTTTTTTTTTTTTTTTTTTTTTTTTTTTTTTTTTTTTTTTTTTTTTTTTTTTTTTTTTTTTTTTTTTTTTTTTTTTTTTTTTTTTTTTTTTTTTTTTTTTTTTTTTTTTTTTTTTTTTTTTTTTTTTTTTTTTTTTTTTTTTTTTTTTTTTTTTTTTTTTTTTTTTTTTTTTTTTTTTTTTTTTTTTTTTTTTTTTTTTTTTTTTTTTTTTTTTTTTTTTTTTTTTTTTTTTTTTTTTTTTTTTTTTTTTTTTTTTTTTTTTTTTTTTTTTTTGATGAGCCCTGCGCCTTGTCAACGGTTAAAAGCCCACCAAAACGACAGGTCTGCTCGTAAGTCTGTTTTCCCATTTAAAATAACATTGGCGGTGCCCCGAAAAAGCAGAGGGGACGTTTTGATGAGCCCTGCGCCTTGTCAACGGTTAAAAGCCCACCAAAACGACAGGTCTGCTCGTAAGTCTGTTTTCCCATTTAAAATAACATTGGCGGTGCCCCCGGGAAAAGCAGAGGGGACGTTTTGATGAGCCCTGCGCCCTGTCAACGATTAAAAGCCCACCAAAACGACAGGTCTGCTCGTAAGTCTGTTTTCCCATTTAAAATAACATTGGCGGTGGCCCCCGGGAAAAGCAGAGGGACGTTTTGATGAGCCCTGCGCCCCGTCAACGATTAAAAGCCCACCAAAAGACAGGTCTGCTCGTAAGTCTGTTTTCCCATTTAAAATAACATTGGCGGTGCCCGGAAGAGCAGAGGGGACGTTTTGATGAGCCCTGCGCCTTTTCAACGATTAAAAGCCCACCAAAATGACAGGTCTGCTCGTAAGTCTGTTTTCCCATTTAAAATAACATTGGCGGTGCCCCGGAAGAGCAGAGGGGACGTTTTGATGAGCCCTGCGCCTTTTCAACGGTTAAAAGCCCACCAAAACGACAGGTCTGCTCGTAAGTCTGTTTTCCCATTTAAAATAACATTGGCGGTGCCCGGAAGAGCAGAGGGGACGTTTTGATGAGCCCTGCGCCTTGTCAACGATTAAAGCCCACCAAAACGACAGGTCTGCTCGTAAGTCTGTTTTCCCTTTAAAAAAACATTTGGGGGTGCCCGGAAGAGCAGAGGGGACGTTTTGATGAGCCCTGCGCCTTGTCAACGTTAAAAGCCCACCAAAAAGACAGGTCTGCTCGTAAGTCTGTTTTCCCATTTAAAATAACATTGGCGGTGCCCGGAAGAGCAGAGGGGACGTTTTGATGAGCCCTGCGCCTTGTCAAAGGGTTAAAAACCCACCAAAACGACAGGTTGCTCGTAAGTCTTTTTCCCCTTTAAAAAAACATTGGGGGTGCCCCCGGGAAAAGCAGAGGGGACGTTTTTATGAGCCCTGCGCCTTGTCAACGGTTAAAAACCCACCAAAAAGACAGGTCTGCTCGTAAGTCTGTTTTTCCCCTTTAAAATAACATTGGCGGTGCCCGGAAGAGCAGAGGGGCGTTTTGATGAGCCCTGCGCCTTGTCAACGTTAAAAACCCACCAAAAGACAGGTCTGCTCGTAAGTCTTTTTCCCTTTAAAATAACATTGGCGGTGCCCGGAAGAGCAGAGGGGACGTTTTGATGAGCCCTGCGCCTGTCAACGTTAAAAACCCCCCAAAAACAGGTCTGCTCGTAAGTCTGTTTTCCCTTTAAAAAAACATTGGCGGTGCCCCGGAAGAGCAGGGGACGTTTTGATGAGCCCTGCCCCTTTTCAACGGTTAAAGCCCCCCAAAAGACAGGTCTGCTCGTAAGTCTGTTTTCCCTTTTAAAAAAACATTGGCGGTGCCCGGAAGAGCAGAGGGGACGTTTTGATGAGCCCTGCGCCTGTCAACGTTAAAAACCCCCCAAAAGACAGGTCTGCTCGTAAGTCTGTTTTCCCATTTAAAAAACATTGGCGGTGCCCGGGGAAAAGCAGAGGGGGCGTTTTGATGAGCCCTGCCCCTTTTCAACGTTAAAGCCCACCAAAAGACAGGTCTGCTCGTAAGTCTGTTTTCCCATTTAAAATAACATTGGCGGTGCCCCCAAGAGCAGAGGGGACGTTTTGATGAGCCCTGCGCCTTTTCAACGGTTAAAAGCCCACCAAAACGACAGGTCTGCTCGTAAGTCTGTTTTCCCATTTAAAATAACATTGGCGGTGCCCGGGAACAGAGGAAGAGGGGAGAGGCGACGTTTTGATGAGCCCTGCGCCTTGTCAACGGTTAAAAGCCCACCAAAACGACAGGTCTGCTCGTAAGTCTGTTTTCCCATTTAAAATAACATTGGCGGTGCCCGGAAGAGCAGAGGGGACGTTTTGATGAGCCCTGCGCCTATTCAACGATAAAAGCCCACCAAAACGACAGGTCTGCTCGTAAGTCTGTTTTCCCATTTAAAATAACATTGGCGGTGCCCGGAAGAGCAGAGGGGACGTTTTGATGAGCCCTGCGCCTTGTCAACGTTAAAGCCCACCAAAACGACAGGTCTGCTCGTAAGTCTGTTTTCCCATTTAAAATAACATTGGCGGTGCCCCGAAGAGCAGAGGGGACGTTTTGATGAGCCCTGCGCCTTGTCAACGGTTAAAGCCCACCAAAACGACAGGTCTGCTCGTAAGTCTGTTTTCCCATTTAAAATAACATTGGCGGTGCCCGGAAGAGCAGAGGGGACGTTTTGATGAGCCCTGCGCCTATGTCAACGATTAAAAGCCCACCAAACGACAGGTCTGCTCGTAAGTCTGTTTTCCCATTTAAAATAACATTGGCGGTGCCCGGGAAGAGCAGAGGGGACGTTTTGATGAGCCCTGCGCCTTGTCAACGGTTAAAACCCACCAAAACGACAGGTCTGCTCGTAAGTCTGTTTTCCCATTTAAAATAACATTGGCGGTGCCCGGGAAGAGAGCAGAGGGGACGTTTGATGAGCCCTGCGCCTTGTCAACGTTAAAGCCCACCAAAACGACAGGTCTGCTCGTAAGTCTGTTTTCCCATTTAAAATAACATTGGCGGTGCCCCGGAAGAGCAGAGGGGACGTTTTGATGAGCCCTGCGCCTTGTCAACGGTTAAAAGCCCACCAAAACGACAGGTCTGCTCGTAAGTCTGTTTTCCATTTAAATAACATTGGCGGTGCCCGGTAAGAGCAGAGGGGACGTTTTGATGAGCCCTGCGCCTTGTCAACGATTAAAGCCCACCAAAACGACAGGTCTGCTCGTAAGTCTGTTTTCCCATTTAAAATAACATTGGCGGTGCCCGGAAGAGCAGAGGGGACGTTTGATGAGCCCTGCGCCTTGTCAACGGTTAAAAGCCCACCAAAACGACAGGTCTGCTCGTAAGTCTGTTTTCCCATTTAAAATAACATTGGCGGTGCCCGGGAAGAGCAGAGGGGACGTTTTGATGAGCCCTGCGCCTTGTCAACGGTTAAAAGCCCACCAAAACGACAGGTCTGCTCGTAAGTCTGTTTCCCATTTAAAATAACATTGGCGGTGCCCGGAAGAGCAGAGGGGACGTTTTGATGAGCCCTGCGCCTTGTCAACGGTTAAAAGCCCACCAAAACGACAGGTCTGCTCGTAAGTCTGTTTTCCCTTTTAAAATAACATTGGCGGTGCCCGGAGAGCAGAGGGGACGTTTTGATGAGCCCTGCGCCTTGTCAACGGTTAAAAGCCCACCAAAACGACAGGTCTGCTCGTAAGTCTGTTTTCCCATTTAAAATAACATTGGCGGTGCCCCGAAAGAGCAGAGGGGACGTTTTGATGAGCCCTGCGCCTATCAACGATTAAAAGCCCACCAAAACGACAGGTCTGCTCGTAAGTCTGTTTTCCCATTTAAAATAACATTGGCGGTGCCCGGAAGAGCAGAGGGGACGTTTTGATGAGCCCTGCGCCTTGTCAACGTTAAAAGCCCACCAAACGACAGGTCTGCTCGTAAGTCTGTTTTCCATTTAAAATAACATGGCGGTGCCCCGAAAGAGCAGAGGGGACGTTTTGATGAGCCCTGCGCCTTGTCAACGGTTAAAGCCCACCAAAACGACAGGTCTGCTCGTAAGTCTGTTTTCCCATTTAAAATAACATTGGCGGTGCCCCGGAAGAGCAGAGGGGACGTTTTGATGAGCCCTGCGCCTTCAACGATTAAAAGCCCACCAAAACGACAGGTCTGCTCGTAAGTCTGTTTTCCCATTTAAAATAACATGGCGGTGCCCGGAAGAGCAGAGGGGACGTTTTGATGAGCCCTGCGCCTTGTCAACGATTAAAAGCCCACCAAAACGACAGGTCTGCTCGTAAGTCTGTTTTCCCATTTAAAATAACATTGGCGGTGCCCCGGAAGAGCAGAGGGGACGTTTTGATGAGCCCTGCGCCTTGTCAACGTTAAAGCCCACCAAAACGACAGGTCTGCTCGTAAGTCTGTTTTCCCATTTAAAATAACATTGGCGGTGCCCCGAAGAGCAGAGGGGACGTTTTGATGAGCCCTGCGCCTTGTCAACGGTTAAAGCCCACCAAAACGACAGGTCTGCTCGTAAGTCTGTTTTCCCATTTAAAATAACATTGGCGGTGCCCCGAAGAGCAGAGGGGACGTTTTGATGAGCCCTGCGCCTTGTCAACGTTAAAAGCCCACCAAACGACAGGTCTGCTCGTAAGTCTGTTTCCCCATTTAAAATAACATTGGCGGTGCCCGGGAAGAGCAGAGGGGACGTTTTGATGAGCCCTGCGCCTTGTAACGGTTAAAAGCCCACCAAAACGACAGGTCTGCTCGTAAGTCTGTTTTCCCATTTAAAATAACATCGGCGGTGCCCCGGAAGAGCAGAGGGGACGTTTTGATGAGCCCTGCGCCTTGTCAACGGTTAAAAGCCCACCAAAACGACAGGTCTGCTCGTAAGTCTGTTTTCCCATTTAAAATAACATTGGCGGTGCCCCGAAAGAGCAGAGGGGACGTTTTGATGAGCCCTGCCCCTTGTCAACGGTTAAAAGCCCACCAAAACGACAGGTCTGCTCGTAAGTCTGTTTTCCGTTTAAAATAACATTGGCGTGCCCGGGAAGAGCAGAGGGGACGTTTTGATGAGCCCTGCGCCTTGTCAACGGTTAAAAGCCCACCAAACGACAGGTCTGCTCGTAAGTCTGTTTTCCCATTTAAAATAACATTGGCGGTGCCCGGGAAGAGCAGAGGGACGTTTTGATGAGCCCTGCGCCTGTCAACGATTAAAAGCCACCAAAATGACAGGTCTGCTCGTAAGTCTGTTTTCCCATTTAAATAACATTGGCGGTGCCCGGAAGAGCAGAGGGGGCGTTTTGATGAGCCCTGCGCCTGTCAACGATTAAAAGCCCACCAAAATGACAGGTCTGCTCGTAAGTCTTTTTCCCATTAAAATAACATTGGCGGTGCCCGGGAAGAGCAGAGGGGACGTTTTGATGAGCCCTGCGCCTTGTCAACGCTTAAAAGCCCACCAAAACGACAGGTCTGCTCGTAAGTCTGTTTCCCTTTAAAATAACATTGGCGGTGCCCGGAAGAGCAGAGGGGACGTTTTGATGAGCCCTGCGCCTTGTCAACGGTTAAAAGCCCACCAAAACGACAGGTCTGCTCGTAAGTCTGTTTTCCATTTAAAATAACATTGGCGGTGCCCCGGAAGAGCAGAGGGGACGTTTTGATGAGCCCTGCGCCCCTTTTCAACGGTTAAAAGCCCACCAAAACGACAGGTCTGCTCGTAAGTCTGTTTTCCCATTTAAAATAACATTGGCGGTGCCCGGAAGAGCAGAGGGGACGTTTGATGAGCCCTGCGCCTGTCAACGATTAAAAGCCCACCAAAACGACAGGTCTGCTCGTAAGTCTTTTTTCCCATTTAAAATAACATTGGCGGTGCCCGGGAAGAGCAGAGGGGACGTTTTGATGAGCCCTGCGCCTTGTCAACGTTAAAAGCCCACCAAAACGACAGGTCTGCTCGTAAGTCTGTTTTCCCATTTAAAATAACATTGGCGGTGCCCGGAAGAGCAGAGGGGACGTTTTGATGAGCCCTGCGCCTTGTCAACGGTTAAAGCCCACCAAAACGACAGGTCTGCTCGTAAGTCTGTTTTCCCATTTAAAATAACATTGGCGGTGCCCCGAAAGAGCAGAGGGGACGTTTTGATGAGCCCTGCGCCCTGTCAACGTTAGAAGCTCCACCAAAACGACAGGTCTGCTCGTAAGTCTGTTTTCCCATTTAAAATAACATCGGCGGTGCCCGGAAGAGCAGAGGGGACGTTTTGATGAGCCCTGCGCCCCTGTCAACGTTAAAGCTCACCAAAACGACAGGTCTGCTCGTAAGTCTGTTTTCCTATTTAAAATAACATTGGCGGTGCCCGGGGAAAAGCAGAGGGGACGTTTTGATGACCCTGCGCCTTGTCAACGGTTAAAGCCCACCAAAACGACAGGTCTGCTGGGAAGTCTGTTTTCCCCGTTTAAAATAACATCGGCGGTGCCCGGAAGAGCAGAGGGGACGTTTGATGAGCCCTGCGCCTTGTCAAGGTTAAAAACCCACCAAAACGAAGGTTGTCGTAAGTCTTTTTTTCCCTTTAAAATAACATGGCGGTGCCCGGTAAGAGCAGAGGGGACGTTTGATGAGCCCTGCGCCTTGTCAACGGTTAAAAACCCACCCAAAAAGACAGGTCTGCTCGTAAGTCTGTTTTCCCTTTAAAATAACATTGGCGGTGCCCCCAAAAAGCAGAGGGGACGTTTTTATGACCCTGCCCCTTTTCAAAGGTTAAATGCCCACCAAAACGACAGGTCTGCTCGTAAGTCTTTTTTCCCCTTTAAAATAACATTGGCGGTGCCCGGAAGAGCAGAAGGACGTTTTGATGAGCCCTGCGCCTTGTCAACGTTAAAAGCCCACCAAAACGACAGGTTGCTCGTAACTTTTCCCCTTTAAATAACATGGCGGTGCCCGTAAGAGCAGAGGGGGCGTTTGATGAGCCCTGCGCCTTGTCAACGGTTAAAAACCCACCAAAACGACTCTGCTCGTAAGTCTGTTTTTCCCCTTTAAAAAAACATTGGCGGTGCCCGAAAGAGCAGAGGGGACTTTTGATGAGCCCTGCCCCTTGTCAACGGTTAAAAGCCACCAAAACGACAGGTCTGCTCGTAAGTCTGTTTTCCCATTTAAAATAACATGGCGGTGCCCCGGGAAAAGCAGAGGGACGTTTTGATGAGCCCTGCGCCTGTCAACGATTAAAAACCCCCCAAAAAGCAAGTCTGCTCGTAAGTCTGTTTTCCTTTTTAAAAAAACATTGGCGGTGCCCCGGGAAAAGCAGGGGCCCTTTTTATGAGCCCTGCGCCCTGTCAACGATTAGAAGCCCCAAAATGACAGGTCTGCTCGTAAGTCTGTTTTCCCATTTAAAAAAAAATTGGCGGTGCCGGGAAGAGCAGAGGGGCCCTTTTGATGACCCTGCCCTTGTCAAGGGTTAAAAAGCCCCCCAAAAACGACAGGTTGCTCGTAAGTCTTTTTTCCCCTTTAAAATAACTTTGGCGGTGCCCGGAAGAGCAGAGGGGACGTTTTGATGACCCTGCGCCTTGTCAAGGGTTAAAAGCCCACCAAAACAAAGGGGTTGCTCGTAAGTCGTTTTCCCATTTAAAATAACATGGCGGTGCCCGGAAGAGCAGAGGGGACGTTTTGATGAGCCCTGCCCCTTGTCAACGTTAAAAGCCCACCAAAAGAAGGTCTGCTCGTAAGTCTGTTTTCCCTTTAAAATAACATGGCGGTGCCCGGAAGAGCAGAGGGGCGTTTTGATGAGCCCTGCGCCTGTCAACGATTAAAAGCCCCCCAAAAATGAAAAGTCTGCTCGTAATCTTTTTTCCCCCTTTAAAATAACATTGGCGGTGCCCCGGAAGAGCAGAGGGGCGTTTTGATGAGCCCTGCGCCTGTCAACGATTAAAGCCACCAAAATGACAGGTCTGCTCGTAAGTCTGTTTTCCTTTTAAAAAAACATTGGCGGTGCCCGGAAGAGCAGGGGGGCGTTTTGATGAGCCCTGCCCCTGTCAACGATTAGAAGCCCCCAAAAATGACGGGTCTGCTCGTAAGTCTTTTTTCCCTTTTAAAAAACATTGGCGGTCCCCGGGGAAGAGCAGAGGGGCGTTTTGATGAGCCCTGCCCCCTGTCAACGATTAGAAGCCACCAAAATGACAGGTTGCTGTAAGTCTTTTTTCCCCTTTAAAATAACTTTGGGGGTGCCCGGAAGAGCAGAGGGGACGTTTTGATGAGCCCTGCCCCCGTCAACGTTAAAAGCCCACCAAAAGACAGGTTGCTGTAAGTCTGTTTCCCATTTAAAATAACTTTGGGGGTCCCCGGAAGAGCAGAGGGGCGTTTTGATGAGCCCTGCGCCTGTCAACGTTAAAGCCCACCAAAAGACAGGTCTGCTCGTAAGTTTTTTTTCCCATTTAAAATAACATTGGCGGTCCCCGGAAGAGCAGAGGGGCTTTTTGATGAGCCCTGCCCCCTGTCAACGTTAAAAGCCCACCAAAAGACAGGTTGCTCGTAAGTCTTTTTCCCTTTTAAAATAACTTTGGCGGTGCCCGGAAGAGCAGAGGGGACGTTTTGATGAGCCCTGCGCCTTGTCAAGTTAAAAAGCCCACCAAAACGAAGGTCTGCTCGTAAGTCTTTTTCCCATTTAAAATAACTTTGGCGGCCCGGAAGAGCAAGGGGACGTTTTGATGAGCCCTGCCCTTGTCAACGGTTAAAAGCCCCCCAAAAACGACAGGTCTGCTCGTAATTGTTTTCCCATTTAAAATAACTTTGGCGGTGCCCCAAAAGAGCAAGGGGACGTTTTGATGAGCCCTCCCCCTTGTCAACGGTTAAAAGCCCACCAAAACGACAGGTCTGCTCGTAATTGTTTTCCCATTTAAAATAACTTTGGCGGTCCCCCGGAAGAGCAGAGGGGACGTTTGATGAGCCCTCCCCCTTGTCAAGGGTTTAAAAAGCCCCCCAAAAACGACAGGTCTGCTCGTAAGTTGTTTTCCCATTTAAAATAACTTTGGCGGTGCCCGGAAGAGCAGAGGGGCTTTTTGATGAGCCCTGCCCCTTGTCAAGGGTTAAAGCCCCCAAAACGACAGGTCTGCTCGTAAGTTTTTTTCCCATTTAAAATAACATGGCGGTGCCCGGAAGAGCAGAGGGGCCGTTTTGATGAGCCCTCGCCCTGTCAACGATTAAAGCTCACCAAAATGACAGGTCTGCTCGTAAGTCTTTTTTCCCATTTAAAATAACATTGGCGGGGGCCCGGAAGAGCAGGGGGGCCGTTTTGATGAGCCCCCCCCCTTCAACGATTAGAAGCCCACCAAAGACAGGTCTGCTTAAGTCTGTTTTCCCATTTAAAAAACATTGGCGGTGCCCGGAAGAGCAGGGGGGACGTTTTGATGAGCCCTGCCCCTTTGTCAACGTTAAAGCCCACCAAAAGACAGGTTCTCGTAAGTCGTTTTCCCATTTAAAAACTTTGGCGGTCCCCGGGGAAGGGCAGAGGGGACGTTTGATGAGCCCTGCCCTTGTCAAGGGTTAAAAGCCCACCAAACGACAGGTTGCTCGTAAGTCGTTTTCCCATTTAAAATAACTTTGGCGGTGCCCAAAAGAGCAAGGGGACGTTTTGATAGCCCTCCCCCTTGTCAAGGGTTTAAAAAGCCCACCAAAACGACAGGTCTGCTCGTAAGTCTGTTTTCCCTTTTAAAATAACTTTGGCGGTCCCCCGAAGAGCAGAGGGGACTTTTTGATGAGCCCTCCCCCTTTGTCAACGTTAAAAGCCCCCAAAAAGCAGGTCTGCTCGTAAGTCTTTTTTCCCTTTAAAATAACATGGCGGTCCCCCGGAAGAGCGAGGGGCGTTTTGATGAGCCCTGCGCCTGTCAACGTTTAAAAGCCCACCAAAATGCAGGTCTGCTCGTAAGTCTTTTTTCCCTTTAAAATAACATTGGCGGTCCCCCGGGAGCGAGGGGCGTTTTGATGACCCCTGCGCCTGTCAACGATTGAATCACCAAAATGACAGGTCTGCTCGTAAGTTGTTTCCCCTTTTAAAAAAACATTGGGGGTGCCCGGAAGAGCAGGGGGGCCTTTTTGATGAGCCCTGCCCCCTGTCAACGATTAAAGCCCCCAAAAATGACAGGTCTGCTCGTAAGTCTGTTTCCCATTTAAAATAACATTGGCGGTCCCCGGGGAAGAGCAGGGGGGCCGTTTTGATGAGCCCTGCGCCCTGTCAACGATTAAAGCCACCAAAATGACAGGTCTGCTCGTAAGTCTTTTTTCCCTTTTAAAAATAACATTGGCGGGGGCCCGGGAAGAGCAGAGGGCTTTTGAGAGCCCTGCCCCCTGTCAACGTTAAAGCCCCCCAAAAAGACAGGTTGCTGTAAGTCTGTTTTCCTTTTAAAATAACTTTGGGGGTCCCGGAAGAGCAGGGGACTTTTTGATGAGCCCTGCCCCTTTGTCAGGTTAAAAGCCCCCCAAAAACGACGGGTTTGCTGTAAGTCTTTTTTCCCCTTTAAAATAACATGGGGGCCCCGGAAGAGCAGGGGGGCGTTTTGATGAGCCCTGCGCCCGTCAAGGGTTAAAAGCCCACCAAAAGACAGGTCTGCTCGTAAGTCTGTTTTCCCATTTAAAATAACATTGGCGGTGCCCGGAAGAGCAGGGGGGCGTTTTGATGAGCCCTGCCCCCTGTCAACGATTAGAAGCCCCCAAAAATGACAGGTCTGCTCGTAAGTCTGTTTTCCCATTTAAAATAACATTGGCGGTGCCCGGAAGAGCAGAGGGGCCGTTTTGATGAGCCCTGCGCCTGTCAACGTTAAAGCCACCAAAAGACAGGTTGCTCGTAAGTCTTTTTTCCCCATTTAAAATAACTTTGGCGGTCCCCGGGGAAGAGCAGAGGGGACGTTTTGATGAGCCCTGCGCCTTGTCAAGGGTTAAAAGCCCACCAAAACGACAGGTTGCTCGTAAGTCTTTTTTCCCCATTTAAAATAACTTTGGCGGTGCCCGGAAGAGCAGAGGGGCGTTTGATGAGCCCTGCGCCTTGTCAACGGTTAAAGCCCACCAAAACGACAGGTTGCTGTAAGTCTGTTTTCCTTTTAAAATAACTTTGGCGGTCCCCGGGGAAGAGCAGAGGGGCGTTTTGATGACCCCTGCCCCTTTGTCAAGGGTTAAAGCCCCCAAAAACGACAGGTTGCTGTAAGTCTTTTTTCCCCCTTTTAAAATAACATGGGGGTCCCGGGGGAAAGAGCAGAGGGGACGTTTTGATGAGCCCTGCCCTGTCAAGGGTTTAAAAAGCCCACCAAAACGACGGGTTTGCTCGTAAGTCTGTTTCCCTTTAAAATAACATTGGCGGTCCCCCGAAAGAGCAGAGGGGACGTTTTGATGAGCCCTCCCCCTTTGTCAAGGGTTAAAAGCCCCCCAAAAACGACAGGTTGCTCGTAAGTCTTTTTTCCCCTTTAAAATAACTTTGGCGGTGCCCGGAAGAGCAAGGGGACGTTTTTGATGAGCCCTGCCCCTTGTCAACGTTAAAGCCCACCAAAACGAAGGTTGCTCGTAAGTCTTTTTTCCCATTTAAAATAACATCGGCGGTCCCCCGGAAGAGAGGGGACGTTTGATGAGCCCTGCCCCTTTGTCAAGGGTTAAAAGCCCACCAAAAGGGGTCTGCTCGTAAGTCTGTTTTCCCTTTAAAAATAACTTTGGCGGTGCCCCGGAAGAGCAGGGGGGCGTTTTGATGAGCCCTGCGCCTGTCAACGTTTAAAAGCCCCCCAAAAATGCAGTCTGCTCGTAAGTCTTTTTTCCTTTTAAATTAACTTTGGCGGCCCGGAAGAGCAGGGGGGCCCGTTTTGAGGGCCCTGCGCCCTGTCAACGATTAAAGCTCACCAAAATGACAGGTCTGCTCGTAAGTCTTTTTTCCCCATTTAAAAAACATTGGCGGGGGCCCGGAAGAGCAGGGGGGCCCGTTTTGATGAGCCCTGCGCCCTGTCAACGATTAAAGCCACCAAAATGACGGGTTTGCTCGTAAGTCTGTTTTCCCATTTAAAAAAATTGGGGGTCCCCGGGGAAGAGCAGGGGGGCCTTTTTGATGAGCCCTGCCCCCTGTCAACGATTAAAGCTCACCAAATGACAGGTCTGCTCGTAAGTCTTTTTTCCCCATTTAAAAAAATTGGCGGGCCCGGAAGAGCAGAGGGGCCGTTTTGATGAGCCCTGCGCCTGTCAACGTTAAAGCCCACCAAAAGACAGGTTGCTGTAAGTCTGTTTTCCTTTTAAAATAACTTTGGGGGTGCCCGGAAGAGCAGAGGGGACGTTTTGATGAGCCCTGCCCCTTTGTCAACGGTTAAAGCCCACCAAAACGACAGGTTGCTGTAAGTCTTTTTCCTTTAAAATAACAGGGGGTGCCCGGAAGAGCAGAGGGGACGTTTTGATGAGCCCTGCCCCTTTGTCAAGGGTTAAAAGCCCACCAAAACGACAGGTTGCTCGAAAGTCTTTTTTCCCATTTAAAATAACTTTGGCGGTCCCCGGGGAAGAGCAGGGGGGACGTTTTGATGAGCCCTGCGCCTTGTCAAGGTTAAAAGCCCACCAAAACGAAGGTTGCTCGTAAGTCGTTTTCCCATTTAAAATAACTTTGGCGGTCCCCGGGAAGAGCAGGGGGGACGTTTTGATGAGCCCTGCCCTTGTCAAGGTTAAAAGCCCACCAAAACGAAGGTCTGCTCGTAAGTTGTTTTCCCATTTAAAATAACTTTGGCGGTCCCCCGAAGAGCAGAGGGGACGTTTTGATGAGCCCTGCCCCTTGTCAACGGTTAAAAGCCACCAAAACGACAGGTCTGCTCGTAAGTTGTTTTCCCATTTAAAATAACATGGCGGTCCCCCGGGAAGAGCAGGGGGGACGTTTTGATGAGCCCTGCCCTTGTCAAGGGTTTAAAAACCCCACCAAAACGACAGGTCTGCTCGTAAGTTGTTTTCCCATTTAAAATAACTTTGGCGGTGCCCCAAAAGAGCAGAGGGGCGTTTTGATGAGCCCTGCCCTTGTCAAGGGTTAAACCCCACCAAAAGACAGGTCTGCTCGTAAGTTTTTTTCCCTTTTAAAAATAACATGGCGGTGCCCGGGAAGAGCAGAGGGCCGTTTTGATGAGCCCTGCGCCCTGTCAACGATTAGAAGCCACCAAAATGACAGGTCTGCTCGTAATCTGTTTTCCCTTTAAAATAACATTGGCGGGGGCCCGGAAGAGCAGGGGGGCGTTTTGATGAGCCCTGCGCCTGTCAACGTTAAAACCCCACCAAAAGACAGGTCTGCTCGTAAGTCTTTTTCCCTTTAAAATAACTTTGGCGGGGGCCCGGAAAGCAGAGGGGCGTTTTGAGGGCCCCTGCCCCTTTGTCAACGGTTAAAGCCCCCCAAAAACGACGGGTTTGCTCGTAAGTCTTTTTTCCCCATTTAAAATAACATGGCGGTGCCCGGAAGAGCAGGGGGGCCTTTTTGATGACCCCTGCGCCCTGTCAACGATTAAAGCCACCAAAATGACAGGTCTGCTCGTAAGTCTGTTTTCCCATTTAAAATAACTTTGGCGGTGCCCGGAAGAGCAGAGGGGCTTTTTGATGAGCCCTGCCCCTGTCAACGTTAAAGCCCACCAAAAGACAGGTCTGCTCGTAAGTCTTTTTCCCCCTTTTAAAAATAACTTTGGCGGTCCCCGGGAAGAGCAGAGGGGACGTTTTGATGAGCCCTGCCCTTGTCAAGGGTTAAAAAGCCCACCAAAACGACAGGTTGCTCGTAAGTCTTTTTCCCTTTAAAATAACTTTGGCGGTGCCCGGAAGAGCAGAGGGGACGTTTTGATGAGCCCTGCGCCTTGTCAACGTTAAAAGCCCCCCAAAAACGAAGGTTGCTCGTAAGTCGTTTTCCCATTTAAAATAACATCGGCGTCCCCCGGAAGAGCAGAGGGGACGTTTTGATGAGCCCTGCCCTTTGTAAAGGGTTAAAAGCCCCCCAAAAAGAAAGGTCTGCTCGTAAGTCTTTTTTCCCTTTAAAAATAACTTTGGCGGGCCCCGGAAGAGCAGAGGGGCGTTTTGATGAGCCCTGCGCCTGTCAACGTTTAAAGCCCACCAAAAGAAGTCTGCTCGTAAGTCTGTTTTCCTTTTAAATTAACATTGGCGGTGCCCGGAAGAGCAGAGGGGCCGTTTTGATGACCCCTGCCCCCTGTCAACGTTAAAGCCACCAAAAGACAGGTCTGTTTAAGTCTTTTTTCCCCTTTTAAAATAACATGGGGGTGCCCGGAAGAGCAGGGGGGCCGTTTTGATGAGCCCGCCCTTGTCAAGGGTTAAAGCCCCCCAAAAAGACAGTTGCTGTAAGTCTTTTTTCCCTTTTAAAATAACATGGCGTTGCCCGGAAGAGCAGAGGGGCGTTTTGATGAGCCCTGCGCCTGTCAACGTTAAAGCCCACCAAAAGACAGGTCTGCTCGTAAGTCTTTTTCCCATTTAAAATAACATTGGCGGTCCCCGGAAGAGCAGGGGCGTTTTGATGAGCCCTGCGCCTGTCAACGTTAAAGCCCCCCAAAAATGACAGGTCTGCTCGTAAGTCTTTTTTCCCATTTAAAATAACAGGCGGGCCCGGGGAAAGAGAGGGGACGTTTTGATAGCCCTGGCCGTAACGTTAAAAAGCCCCCCAAAACGACAGGTTGCTGAAGTCTTTTTCCCTTTAAAAAACATCCTGCCCGGAGACGGGGGGATTTTGATGAGCCCTGCGCCTTGTCAAGGTTTAAAAGCCCACCAAAACGAAGGTCTGCTCGAAAGTTGTTTTCCCATTTAAAATAACATTGGCGGTCCCCCGAAGAGCAGAGGGGACGTTTTGATGAGCCCTGCCCTTGTCAACGGTTAAAAGCCACCAAAACGACGGGTCTGCTCGTAAGTTTTTTTCCCCATTTAAAAAAAATCGGGGGGCCCCCGGAAGAGCAGAGGGGCTTTTTTGATGAGCCCTGCGCCTTGTCAACGGTTAAAAGCCCACCAAACGACAGGTCTGCTCGTAAGTCTTTTTTCCCATTTAAAATAACTTTGGCGGTGCCGAAAGAGCAGAGGGGACGTTTTGATGAGCCCTGCCCTTGTCAACGGTTAAAGCACCAAAACGACAGGTCTGCTCGTAAGTTGTTTTCCCTTTTAAAAATAACATCGGCGGTGCCCGGAAGAGCAGAGGGGCCGTTTTGATGACCCCTGCGCCCTGTCAACGATTAGAAGCCACCAAATGACAGGTCTGCTCGTAAGTCTGTTTTCCCTTTTAAAATAACATTGGCGGGGGCCCGGAAGAGCAGGGGGGCCGTTTTGATGAGCCCTGCCCTGTCAACGATTAAAGCTCACCAAAATGACAGGTCTCCGTAAGTCTGTTTTCCCATTTAAAATAACATTGGCGGGGGCCCCGGAAGAGCAGAGGGGACTTTTGATGAGCCCTGCCCTTGTCAACGGTTAAAGCCCCCCAAAAACGACAGGTCTGCTCGTAAGTCTTTTTTCCCCTTAAAATAACATTGGCGGTCCCCCGGAAGAGCAGAGGGGACGTTTTGATGAGCCCTCCGCCTTGTCAACGTTTAAAAGCCCACCAAAACAAAGGTGTGCTCGTAAGTCAGTTTTCCCTTTTAAAAATAACATCGGCGGTGCCCGGAAAGAGAGGGGGGACGTCTTGTGAGCCCTGCCCTTGTCAACGGTTAAAGCCCACCAAAACGAAAGGTCGCTCGTAAGTCTTTTTTCCCTTTTAAAAATAACATCGGCGGTGCCCGGAAGAGCAGAGGGGACGTTTTGTGACCCTGGTAGCAACGTAAAAGCCCACCAAAATGAAGTCTGCTCGTAAGTCTTTTTTCCTGTTTAAATTAACATTGGCGGTCCCCCGGAAGAGCAGGGGCCGTTTTGATGAGCCCTGCGCCCGTCAACGATTAAACTCCCCAAAAATGACATCTGCTCGTGTCTGTTTTCCATTTAAAAAAAAATGGCGGTGGCCCGGAAGGCAGAGGCCTTTTTGATGGCCCTCGCCCGTAAACGATTAAAGCTCCCCAAAAATACATTTGCTCGTAAGTCTTTTTCCCAAAAAAAACATTGGCGGGGGGAAGAGCAAGGGGCCGTTTTGATGACCCTGCCCCTGTCAACAAAAAGTACCAAAATACAGGTCTGCTCGTAAGTCTTTTTTCCCATTTAAAAAAAATGGCGGGGGCCCGGAAGAGCAGGGGGGCCGTTTTGATGAGCCCTGCGCCCGTCAACGAAGAAGCCCCAAAAATGACAGGCTGCTCGTAAGTCTGTTTTCCCTTTTAAAATAACATTGGCGGTGCCCGGGAAGAGCAGAGGGGACGTTTTGATGAGCCCTGCGCCTTGTAAAGGGTTTAAAGAGCCCCCCAAAAACGACAGGTGTCTGGTAAGTCTTTTTTCCCGTTTAAATAACATCGGCGTTCCCCGGGGAAGAGCAGGGGGGACGTTTTGATGAGCCCTGCGCCTCGTCAACGGTTAAGCCCCCAAAACGACAGGTCTGCTCGTAAGTTTTTTTTCCCCATTTAAAAAACATTGGCGGTGCCCGGGAAGAGCAGAGGAGACGTTTTGATGAGCCCTGCGCCTTGTCAACGTTTAAAAGCCCCCCAAAAACGACAGGTTGCTCGTAAGTCATTTTCCCCATTTAAAATAACATCGGCGGTCCCCGGTAAGAGCAGAGGGGCCGTTTTGATGAGCCCTGCGCCCTGTCAACGATTAGAAGCTCACCAAAATGACAGGTCTGCTTTTAAGTCTGTTTTCCCATTTAAAAGAACATTGGCGGTGCCCGGGAAGAGCAGAGGGGACGTTTTGATGAGCCCTGCGGCTTGTCAACGGTTAAAAGCCCACCAAAACGACAGTTTCTCGTAAGTCATTTTCCCATTTAAAATAACATCGGCGGTCCCCGGAAAGAGAGAGGGGACGTCTTGATGAGCCCTGCGCCTTGTCAAGGGTTTAAAAGCCCACCAAAACGACAGGTCTGCTCGTAAGTCTTTTTTCCCTTTTAAAAATAACATTGGCGGTGCCCCGAAAGAGCAGAGGGGACGTTTTGATGAGCCCTGCCCCTTGTCAAGGGTTAAAAGCTCACCAAAACGACAGGTCTGCTCGTAAGTCTGTTTTCCCTTTTAAAAATAACATCGGCGGTCCCCCGGAAGAGCAGAGGGGACGTTTTGATGACCCCTGCGCCTAGTCAACGATAAAAAGCCCACCAAAATTCAAGTCTGCTCGTAAGTCTTTTTTTCCTTTTTAAAAATAACATTGGCGGTGCCCCGGAAGAGGGGAGGGGCCGTTTGATGAGCCCTGCGCCCTGTCAACGGTTAAAAGCTCCCCAAAATGACAGGTCCTCGTAAGTCTTTTTTCCCCATTTGAAATAACATTGGCGGTGGCCCGGAAGAGCAGGGGGGCCGTTTTGATGAGCCCTGCGCCCTGTCAACGATTAGAACTCACCAAAATGACAGGTCTGTTTTTAAGTCTGTTTTCCCATTTAAAAGAACATTGGCGGTCCCCGGGGAAGAGCAAGGGGACGTTTTGATGAGCCCTGCGGCTTGAACGGTTAAAAGCCCACCAAAACGACAGGTTTTCTCGTAATCAGTTTTCCCATTTAAAATAACATCGGTGGTGCCCGGTAAGAGCAGAGGGGACGTCTTGATGAGCCCTGCGCCTTGTCAACGGTTAAAAGCCCACCAAAAACGGTCTGCTCGTAAGTCTGTTTTCCCTTTTAAAATAACTTTGGGCGGTCCCCCGAAAAGAGGGGGACTTTCGATGACCCCTGCCCCTTGTCAACGGTTAAAAGCTCTCCAAAACGACAGGTCTGCTCGTAAGTCTGTTTTCCCATTTAAAATAACATCGGCGGTGCCCCGGAAGAGCAGAGGGGACGTTTTGATGAGCCCTGCGCCTAGTCAACGATGAAAAGCCCACCAAAATGTCAAGTCTGCTCGTAAGTCTGTTTTCCTTTTTAAAATAACATTGGCGGTGCCCCGGAAGAGCGGGGGGGCCGTTTTGAGGGCCCTGCGCCCTGTCAACGATTAGAAGCTCACCAAAATGACAGGTCTGCTTTAAGTCTTTTTTCCCCATTTAAAAAACTTTGGCGGTGCCCGGGAAGAGCAGAGGGGACGTTTTGATGAGCCCTGCGGCTTGTCAACGGTTAAAAGCCCACCAAAACGACAGGTGTTCTCGTAAGTCAGTTTTCCCATTTAAAATAACATCGGCGGTGCCCGGTAAGAGCAGAGGGGACGTCTTGATGAGCCCTGCGCCTTGTCAAGGTTAAAACCCCACCAAAACGACAGGTCTGCTCGTAAGTCTGTTTTCCCTTTTAAAAATAACATTGGCGGTGCCCCAAAAGAGCAGGGGGGACGTTTTGATGAGCCCTGCCCCTTGTCAACGGTTAAAAGCTCACCAAAATGACAGGTCTGCTCGTAAGTCTGTTTTATCATTTAAAATAACATTGGCGGTGGCCCGGAAGAGCAGAGGGGCCGTTTTGATGAGCCCTGCGCCCTGTCAACGATTAGAACCCACCAAAATGACAGGTCTGCTCGTAAGTCTGTTTCCCATTTAAAATAACATTGGCGGTGCCCGGGAAGAGCAGAGGGGCCGTTTTGATGAGCCCTGCGCCCTGTCAACGATTAGAAGCTCACCAAAATGACAGGTCTGCTCGTAAGTCTTTTTCCCCCTTTTTAAAATAACATTGGCGGTGGCCCGGAAGAGCAGAGGGGCCTTTTTGATGAGCCCTGCGCCCTGTCAACGATTAGAAGCTCACCAAAATTACAGGTCTGCTCGTAAGTCTGTTTTCCTATTTAAAATAACATTGGCGGTGCCCGGTAAGAGCAGAAGGGACTTTATGACGAGCC
Source organism: Trialeurodes vaporariorum (assembly GCA_011764245.1). Taxonomy (NCBI): domain Eukaryota; kingdom Metazoa; phylum Arthropoda; class Insecta; order Hemiptera; family Aleyrodidae; genus Trialeurodes; species Trialeurodes vaporariorum. The sequence goes on from VMOF01000388.1 coordinate 75,500,019, forward strand.
CTGCGCCTTGTCAACGGTTAAAAGCCCACCAAAATGACAGGTGTGCTGGTAAGTCTGTTTTCCTGTTTAAAATAACATCGGCGTTGCCCGGGAAGAGCAGAGGGGACGTTTTGATGAGCCCTGCGCCTCGTCAACGGTTAAAAGCCCACCAAAACGACAGGTCTGCTCGTAAGTCTGTTTTCCCATTTAAAATAACATTAGCGGTGCCCCGGAAGAGCAGAGGGGCCGTTTTGATGAGCCCTGCGCCCTGTCAACGATTAGAAGCTCACCAAAATGACAGGTCTGCTCGTAAGTCTGTTTTCCCATTTAAATAACATTGGCGGTGGCCGGAAGAGCAGAGGGGCCGTTTTGATGAGCCCTGCCCCCTGTCAACGATTAGAAGCTCCCCAAAAATGACAGGTCTGCTCGTAAGTCTGTTTTCCCTTTTAAAAATAACATTGGCGGTCCCCGGGGAAGAGCAGAGGGGACGTTTTGATGAGCCCTGCGCCTTGTCAACGGTTAAAAGCCCCCCAAAAACGACAGGTGTGCTCGTAAGTCAGTTTCCCATTTAAAATAACATCGGCGGTGCCCGGTAAGAGCAGAGGGGACGTCTTGATGTGCCCTGCGCCTTGTCAACGGTTTAAAAAGCCCACCAAAACGACAGGTCTGCTCGTAAGTCTGTTTTCCTATTTAAAATAACATTGGCGGTCCCCGGGAAAGAGAGGGGCCGTTTTGATGACCCCTGCGCCCTGTCAACGATTAGAAGCTCCCCAAAAATGACAGGTCTGCGCGTAAGCTTTTTTCCCCTTTTAAAATAACATTGGCGGTGCCCGGGAAGAGCAGAGGGGACGTTTTGATGAGCCCTGCGCCTTGTCAACGGTTAAAAGCCCACCAAAACGACAGGTGTGATCGTAAGTCAGTTTTCCCATTTAAAATAACATCGGCGGTGCCCGGTAAGAGCAGAGGGGACGTCTTGATGAGCCCTGCGCCTTGTCAACGGTTAAAAGCCCACCAAAACGACAGGTCTGCTCGTAAGTCTGTTTTCCCATTTAAAATAACATTGGCGGTGCCCCGAAAGAGCAGAGGGGACGTTTTGATGAGCCCTGCGCCTAGTCATCGATTAAATGCCCACCAAAACGACAGGTCTCCTCATAAGTCTGTTTTCCCATATAAAATAACATTGGCGGTGCCCGGGAAGGGCAGAGGGGGCGTTTTGAGGAGCCCTGCAAATTGGCAACGATTTAAAGAACAACAAAAAGACAGGTCTGGTCGCAGTGGCGTAGCTAAAGGGCTTCGCTGACCCCGTCGGGTGGCGGAGCGCAACGCTGGGGGTGGGGGGGGGCAAAAATTTTAAAAGAGGAAGAGAGAAAAGGAGAAGGAAAAGGGAAAAAAAAAGGAAAAGGAAAAAAAGGGAAAAAGGGAGAACGGGAAAGAACAGAGAACAGATTTAGAAAATTAGAAGCGATTTTCCCTTTGGGAAAATTTGCACATTTCTTCAGTATTGCTCAGAGTTTTTTTACGGGTCGATATATCATGTCAGTCGGACCTTAGTTACGGTGCCTCGAACGTGATTTTTTTGGGGGCAATTTTAAAGGGACTTCGCGCTTGATCTTTTTTTTCTCCAATTAGTGAAAATTTTTTAGGTTTTTTCATTGTGAATAAGTAAATAAAAAAAATTTTCATTAATTTACAATTTTTTAAAGAAAGGTAAGGTAAAATGCTCCTTAAATTCTCCTTTTTCCAGGCCTTCTATTTCTTTTCGCCACATCTTGCCACATTTCAATATTTGTTCACATTTTCCCGAGGTATGTCGTGTTTCCCCACGAAGTTTCATTTCAAAGGGGGCCATCCAGCTACCATCCAGTGCCCCCCCCCTCAGAAAAGAATGAAAATTTCAGGGATGATAGAGCTAAGCGTCAGCTTTCAGAAAATCTGCAGTTTTTTTAAAGTTGGTCAACTGGAAGCGGGGGGGGGGGAGGGGGTCAAAATCAAAACCTTCAATGCTCCATAACTTTTGAACGAAAAGAGATATTGACGTGAACTTTGCGCCCAAAAAATGCGTATTCTAAAGATCTTTTGATTGATATGCTATAATGTTTTGTTTATTTGAATATTTTTTTTCCAATTTTTTGATTTTGAAGTTTTCAAAAAATCGTTTTTTTAGTTTGAAAAATATGCGCAATGTAGTAATCTGAACAAAAAAATTTTGTGAAAAAAGCTGATTTTATAAGCTAGCTTTTAGATTGCGTAAACCGCGATGCCGAGAAACGTTTAGTTCAAAGTTATGACCGCACAAAGTTTCAAGTCTAGGTCAGAAATAGGGCTTGCCGACTTTTGATTCTACAAACAAATTTGTTGCTCCACCAATAAATTGCTGAATTCATTGAAACTTAAAGGAAGGATTTCTTTTGGGGCGCTGGATTCATTTTTGATATTAGTTTTACAAAATTCCCAAATCCAAGATGGCCGCCAAAAAGTATGACTTCAGAGAGTCACATCTAGGAAAATTTTGGGAACAACGCATTTTTCCATTCAGACCAATGTAAAATAATCGATTTATGGTGAAGAAATCCTCTGTTGCTTCACCAAAAATCGAATTTTAATCAAATAAATGGCAAAAACATAGTCATCATATGTCACGAGCCACCTCTGGCTGCCGCCATCTTGGATTTGCAATTTTTGCAAAAAATTTCCCTTTAAATTCGTGTTCAGCGACCCAAAAATCATAAGTCCCCTAAGTTTTAAGAAAATCTGGTCATTTCCCCGATTTTAAAGGGCCCCATATTTGGGTTCCCAGACCATAGTGCGGTCTTTCAAAGGAGTATGTGGTTGGGGGGGGGGGGGGGGGGTTTTATCATTTTTTAATTTCATGCCCCTGGGAGAATGAGTCTTTCTCTTGAAAGAAGGCAAATTCGGCCGCGGTAGCCATACGAATACCTTTGCGGACAACGATCTGCGATCTGCATCAATATTCGTCATTTGTGGCGGTCTTCCCAAAAGAGTAAATATGCAGTTGGGGGTGTTTGATCACTTTTTTAAATTTTGTGCCGTATCAATGGAAAAGACCTCGTTGAGTTTGTTTTCCATTTTTAAAATAAAAAAAAAATAATGGAACTAAAACATTAATGCGTCAAAATGTGTAGTTAAATCAAAAAGACAAATTGCGACGTCACCAGATTTAATACTATGGTTGTTTTTCCCCCCTCCTGGAATTCCTGGAATTCCTGGAATTTCTGTTTGTGACTGTTCAGGGAAGCTTGAGTGATTGTAATCAAAAAGGTGAGACCTGAAGGGGGCGTTTTACTTGGATCAGTTTCTTAGGAATTTGAAATTTGATCACTCTGCCACCCCTCTCCCATTCTTAGAGGCGCGCCTCTGAGGCGTGCCGTTGTTTCCAAAGAAGGGGGCTAGAATGCAATCTTGCCGCCCTCCGCGAATTGCCGCCCCCACAAACTAAATTTGATGACCCCCAAGAGAAAAAAGAGTCACAATTTAATGGAAGGCCTGCGTGGTCAACGTAGATAAGGGATCGGAACGCGGGTTGGCCTCTGATTGGCTGCAACGCGTGGAGCAAAAATGATTCGGGGTATAGGGAAAAAAACACGGGATTTTCGTTTCGGGGCGTTTATCTCGAAACCCAAGCAAAATCGTACCCAAACAATCTATACAAGTCGATGTAGCAGATTTTTCCGAACAATTTGATAGGTCATAAGTGCCACTTTATTGTAAATTCGAAAAGACTGTTTCAGTTGAAAAGTACTCACAATAGTGAGTTACTCAAACACTGCCAAAAACTATATTGTGCGTACTTTTTAAAATGAAACAGTCTTTTCGAATTTGCAATAAAGTGGCACTTATGACCTATCAAATTGTTCGGAAAAATCTGCTGAATCGACTCGTATAGATTGTTTGGGTACGATTTTGCTTAGGTTTCGAGATAAAAGCCCCCAACGAAAATCCCGTGTTATTTTCCCTATACCCCCAGTCATTTTTTCTCTACGCGTTGCAGCCAATCAGAGGCGGCCAGCCCGCGTTCCGATCCCTTATCTACGTTGACCACGCAGGCCTTCTATTCAATTGCGACTCTTGTTTTCTCTTTGGGCACCCCCCTCCCTGCCCGTCCTGCACGTCCCTTGGTTTAAAAACAGAGGGGTCATCAGTTACAATTTTTAGCTCACACGGGTTTCCCCGACCATAAAAAGTCAGGGGTCTGAAAAATTTGGGAGTTATAAATGTTTCGAAAAACGAGTCCAAACGCAACCCACTCTCGAAATCTAGATAATGAATAAACGGAATCGAACCACGATTATCAAAATGTCTTTTAAAAGACATTTACAAGATCGATCACCAGATCTGGGGTGTAAGACAGAGGTTGTAGGCAGGGCCGTGTGGGGGGGGGGGGGGGGGGGGGCAGGGGTCAACTTTTACTCGCTCGCTGAAATTTAGACTAAAATCAGCACGCTCAATATTTTGGCTCAAAATCAACGCAGTTGAAAATTTTTCTACATCAAATCGACTAGAATCGCGAAAATGAGCCACAGAATAGTGGTTTAAAAAAAAAAAAAAAATAATAATAATTTAAATTTCCACAAAATTTTCCCCAAGCTTCTCGCCCCCCGGCAATTTTTTATTGAAATTTTCCGCCAGGGTCTCCAGTCCGTAAATTCAGGGCCGTGCTGACGTTATACCGATTGGGCAAGATTGCAACTCTGCCTCCTTCCAAAATTAGCCGTCCACCTTTCAAAATTTGCTTCTTTTTTCGGGGGGTTTCTACCCTGATATTATTTGGGTCCCCCGCGGCGAATTCGCTGGTAGATGGTTCAGCAAAAACGCTGTGAGTTAAAAAAGCAAAGGACAAACCGTACGGCCTACAAGCCGTAACTCGTAAGTCATAAATTCTAAAAGTGCCTTCAAATCACCGTATATGCAACACCATCTCCCACGCGTGCGAACAGTTATCTCGGAAAGTCACCACGGCACCAGTGGGCAAACTGCGCGTTTTTTCCCCAGTATTAGAAACTGCAGATGTGCGCGATGACTTGAAAAATTTGCCGCAGGCCGCAGAATCTTCCACGACCTCTGTATTCTCCTGCAATCCCAAAAAAAGTGTTGCCACACGAACTCTGTTTCGCCACCTTTTTCTCCGGGTCAGTTGACGGTCAGTTTTTTTTGGTTGAAGGCTCTTTTTAAATTCCGATCAGAGGCATGCTTGATTTTTGTGTTTTTGAATCCAACTATCGGGTTTAGCGTTATTGGGTCTGTAAGAACATTCCTTGAAATTTTTAAATTTCCCCCTTCAGATCACTCTCAAATTTTTAAACGAGTCGTTCTCGAGAAAAAACGGGGGCCCTGATCAAGTCTGAAGAGTTATAAGCGGAACTGGCAATTTTTTTTGGGGGGGGGGGGGGGGGGCTGCGCAGTGGCGTAATTTCAAGGCTTGCCCGGGGGGGGGGGGGGGGGGGGGGGAAAACCTATCCTTCGTTTTTCATTTTGCTCGACATGTGCGTTTGATCCCTGATAACTCCATGACCATCAAGCTGATTACCAGCTGTTTCGGCTGCTTCACGTACAATCCAGAAAATTTTGGAGGAAAACACATTCTGTATTTTTGACAACCTTTTTTCTTTGCTCACTTGAATTCTCCATGAGAGTCGAAATAGGATGTGCCAAATCACAAGGCCAAATGGCTAAATGTTTTTTGTTTCCACAATTTTTTGGGGGGGGGGGCGAGTCTCCAAAATTTCCCAAACCCTCACCTCTTCCTATTTCCGCCTATTTCAACGTCAAGAGTTATCACAATCAAATATTACGTTTTCAAATTTTAATTTCGCGCCATTTCTCCTCAGAGTTTAGCGGTTGAAGCTGCCGTTGCATCCGTAGGATGTCTCTCTTATCTCTGCCAAAAAACGAAATTTGCAGACATCGCAGAGTTGCCAAAAGTCCAATTGGGAGGGGAGAGATGAGAGGGGTCGGCAGGGGAGGTCCGGCATGTTATGATATAAATATCCAATCAAATTCAAGAAAAACCTATGACTTGGGCTATGTACGGGCAGTACGGCTACATGTCAAGTGTCAAATTAGTTCCCAAATGTCAACAAAAACATACTTCAATGATCAAGCCAAGAAAGTCAGTCATTATTACCGATTCAGTTAATTTTTCTTTCTTTTTGTAAACTATGAATTGTGATTCTTATCAGTGTTCTTGATTGTTCAATTGTCGAAGTGTTTCAGTCATGGTATCCTTAGCTCTCTGCAGACGAGCAGTGTTTGGAAGATGTAAAACCTCAATTTTCCAAGTGCCAGATAACTGTCAACTTCTTATCAGTGACAGACATTTTAGCACTGCCAAAATAAGAGATACTTTTATCTATCAAATTTTATCCCATGTTTGATTTCTATCCTATCGTATAAGGTCTTTTAACTGCATCTTACCTCACACATTTGCTACCGCTCATATTTGAGTAAGTATGGAGTTTGCGTGACGGTTAGTCACATCACATTTTTTTCCACAATTTTTCATTCTTACCCAGCTCGTAATGCTGAGGGTTTTAGTCCTTGCCAATCCCCCGACTTTTGTTACCCCAGATTTTCAACCTCAGTATTAAACTTGGCCTTAAAATGAGGTCAGCTGAATGGTGATATTTTAAGATGTCTAAGTATATCCACAAGCGACCTTGTATGTTGAATTCTCTTTTGGCGGTTATAAAAATCTTTGCTCTCCCACTCTTCCATCCCTTTTTTTAATTGAAATATAGATCTCTAAAACGCCAGAATTTTCAGCACTGAATATCTAACTTTATTGTTATACTTTTTAGTGCTGAAAATGTAATATATTACCTACTGAGGTGGAAAATATGTTATTTCTCTCAGTTTTTTAATTCTAGGGGCCCCAGTTCAAGAAGGAAATAAACTGTCAAGACAAATGTAATACAATTCCAATGATGATTCCACAAGGACCCTTGCCTAAACTTTATACCGATGGATAGTCTTATTAAAAATACAAATAAAATTTTGAAGTTAGTAAATTCAAAGCTGATGCTCATAACCAGTTGCGTAGCGTTCAATTTGGGAACGTTTAATTGTTTCCATTTAAACCAAAGGTCGAATTCGAAGGTGTTCCCCGAAAACCCAACAGTTAGATTTTTTTCACAGGTTTAAATTGACAACTGCAATGTTGTCAATCGCTTGCTACGCCACTGGCTGTAATGCGACACCACAGAATAATACAATCAGAACGGAAACTCCCATAAGAGCCAATGGAAGCAAGTTTGGAATTTAACGGCACCCAAAAAGCAACGCTGTGGTCCTATATCCCAACATGGCGGACGTGTATGATTTGTATTGAAACTCATTTATTTCTGTGAATTCTGGAAAGAAATCATAAGTTTCCAGCCTCACTTTTATTCTAATGGCGTTTCCGAATGAAATTTTGTGGATCATGTTCTATCTTTTTTTTACAATCCAGATGTAAACATCCTATATCCCAAAATGGCGGACGCAAAATGAATTTGCTTCTAAATCCGACAGAGTTTCCGTTCTGATCGTATTATTCTGTGGCGACACCCCTCTGTTCTTGCTCTGTTTTTTTCTTCTTCTGTGACTCATTCTAGGAATAAAAACCCTTTTAATGGACTTGATAGAAATTCCTTCAAGTTGGCGATTTTCCTCAAGTTTGACGGAATCATGTTCATTTTAGGTTTTATACAGGAACTGCTCTTTGAGTGGCCCGACAAACAAGATGCAGTTATGAATAACTCATTTCATAATGATTCATGATATGAAAATACTCTTTTCTGAAGAACTTTTTTCAACACTTTTCAGTAAATCATAAAAATTTACCCAAGTATTGTGCTACCAAAATCAAAGGGTGGCCGAATTGGCAGCACAATTCGGCCACCACCCCCCCACCCCCCACCCCCCCCCCCCCCCCCCGTGGATCAAGCAAATTCGTTCAACTATTGCTGGCATCTGGCCTTTCTCCTCTTTCATCGCCATTAGTGCTCTGTTCCATAGGCGGATCCAGTAATCTGGCAACTGGGCATTATTCCCATTTGAATGCATGATAAAAAATCGATTCTTGAAGGGGTCATGGCCCCGTGACTAATTGATTATTTGCTATGGAATCAAATGGGACGAATACACTGTTGCCAGATTGCTTTATCCGCCAATGCTCTGTTCAAGTGAGTGAAGTTAAAGCAATCGAGATTGAAGACTGAAGAGGGGGTGATACGTTGTTTCTTACCACTCAGCAAGGGTGCAAAGCGGAGAGGGTTAAAATCTTACTGGCTAATGAGGAGAAAATGAGTGTCTAATCTTATTCCTTTGCCAACATGGAGACTGTGGCAAATTAGAGACAATTCCCCCATTGAACCTCAAAAGCACTGTTAAAGCACCTCTTCTTTCAAATCTTTTCTCTAATCAGCAGGTTGATTGTTTAATTTTTTGTTAAACTGATTGTGAAGAATGTCTATCAGTGATGCCAGGTTCGAGCATTGTAGGACTTGACCATTGTAATAGAAAGTATAGCAAAGTTTCCCCGCTCGTTTCCGTTCCTGCCTCAGGTAGCTGTCAAAAACGACAATTCAATTATGGTTACCATAGAACAGTCAAATCTCACAATTCTAAACAAGTAGCATCTTTGACAGTGGAAGTAGCAGAATTTGACAATATTCTATGTTACCGTTGTTTTTCAAGCGTAATAATTGTATGAAAAAATTACAATTACAATATTAAGTATTTAGCTAAAGATTGCAACAGCTCCATTGCCATTTGGATCTCCCAATGATATGTGTAAAAATTCTCATCCTCTGCAGTGAGGAAGTTTAGACTTAACTTCTTCAGCTATTTCAAAATTTTTGGAGCAGAGGTAAAAAACCGTATCGGCACTACCCTAAGTGATCTAATGAAACCATTCTAGCTAAATTTTTCTTCATCTGATAAAAGTTTTTGTTCGTTACAGAATCCGTCGTTTGGTCTCTTGTTTGACATTGATGGAGTTCTGGTTAGAGGTAAAAATGTTATACCTTGTGCCCCTGAATGCTTCAAAAAGCTCATTGATCCGAAGACAAGGAAGTTTCGAATTCCAACAGTCTTTGTCACAAATGCTGGAAATGGACTCTGCAAATCTAAGGCCAAGCAACTATCTGAATGGTTGAATGTGGAGGTATGCTTACTACTTGGAAAACTGTAGATTGACCAAGTTTTTAATTTCTCACTACCAGTAAAGTTAGAAATAGAGAAAGTATTGCAAAGGCGCAGAGATTTTTAAGGTATTTTGTTTCGATACTTGGCCGGCTGCAACCAAGTAAATCATGATAATTACAAAATAATTGGCTCTCATCATGCCTAATACTATCCTAAAGAATATTCATCCATGAAGTTTTAATATTATTTAACCATATGTGGCTTGGAGGTGTAAATGCACAAACTTTCTGTGGCGTCTGTCTGTACTCTGTAGCCGTAAAACGTGAAACCCAGCATAATTTTGTAATTATTGATCCATGTACATCCAAATTTAGCAGAGATGTTGCTTTTAACATTCCCCAGAGGGGCTTTTTTTGTTTTTTTTTTTTGACATTTTAATTTTTATGTTAAATATGGATGAAAAATAGTTTCCATTAAAATCAATGGGAAAATGGATCAGAAAAAGGAAAAATTTAAATATTTCAAAAATGGATCTTTGAATCTGGATTAAAATATCAAAAAAGGGTCTGGGAGTTTCCCCCAGAGTGTCAAAAGGGGGTCTGGGGGTCTCCCCCAGAATATTAATATTATGAAGGGGGGTCTGGGGATCCGGCATTTTATGACTTTCTGATACCATCAATGGACTTTTCACGTGATTTTACTTAAGATTTAACACTCTATATCGCTGTTGCAAAAGTTTGCAACAGACCCATTGGATCTGTTGCAAAAGTTTGCAACAGACCCATTGGATCTGTCCAAAACTAAAAAAAACTATTAGGAAAAAGATCTGGCTTGTTTCTGCTCATAATTCTGTGTCATTTTTTTTGTTTCACAGGTGACTGAAGACAGAGTCGTTATGGCGCACACCCCTTTCAAAAATTCAAAGAATTCCACAACAAAGTTGTCTTGGTCTCTGGGCAAGGTCCACTTCAAGAAATAGCAACAAATTTGGGTTTCAAAAAGATTGTCACAGTCGATGATTTAAGGCATGCATATCCTCAATTAGATGTTGTCGATCATAAACGAAGGATTACCATGGTTTGTATTTTGGTTGCTAGCTCCTCTCTGTAGGTAATGATCCAATGTGGGACAACACTTGTTTCTTATATAAAACGAGTTACCATGAATAGAGTTTATTGTTGCTTTTTCTTATTTTTATGGTGATGATTGTGAAAGAAGTCAGTTTCAACAAATTTTGAAATTTGTCAAGCTGGAATCTTTGTCCGTTTAGTCGACTACAAAATAGGAGGATGAAATTTCTTTTGTACTTTCCTTCTACGAAAGAAGTGGGAGAGGGGGATGATATTGTGTTACTTTCGGGCATCCTTGAATCATATCAGTTCCCTTTTTCTTTATTCAATTTGTTAGTTCTGAAATATTCTGGGTGAAAAATGTGCTCAATCTAGCGATCTGCAGATTACAAGAAAGTGAGGAAATTTTTGGGACTTTGAGGTAATTTGCTCTTTTTTTTTTTTTTTTTTTTTTTTATAATGGCGCTAAGGTTTCTGCGGCAAGTAGCCTCAAAATTATTTCAAAAATGTAGGTTACCCTCCGTACATGCGATGTGTTAAAATGTTGAAGTATAAGCAAAAAAAAGAAAAATTACTCTTCAAATTTTTGCGAGGAAATAGTCCTGGATTGTGAAAAACTTCCAACATTTTGGAACACTTCGCACTTCTTTACTCGCATAGTGAATAAATGCTAAACAAATGTAGAAAACCTCATTTTCAAAAAATGACAATAATAACATGAATCTGTATATCAAAATGGCTGCTAAGCAACATCACTCTTCAAAGTTTTCAAGTTCTTGAAAATTAAATTTCAAAGATTTGGGGCCGACTCATTCAGCTGCTGAACTGAAAATGATTTTATGCTTATCCCGTGGGTATCTTCAGACCCGTGTCCTCAAACTCAGAGGAAGTGGGGCGGTCTGAACAAGCACATGTGCTGTGGATGAACAGCTCTTTTACCCCCTCACCAGACCAGCTGTTCCCTTGCTTTCCATTGCGGGGGCGGGATTTGCCTTCGCTCATCTCTGTTTCTTTATATCTCCTGGTTTCTATCACATCTTTCTTGTATTTTCACTTTTTTATTAATATTTTTTTTTTTTTTTCAACCCAAATGTAGACGGATAAAATAGACGTAAACTTTCCTCCTGTTGAAGTGGTTTTTCTACTCGGAGAACCGGTTAGATGGGAAACAACTTTGCAGCTAGTCCTTGATCTTCTGTTAACCAATGGTGTGCCAAAAAATTTACCGGAGCAGTTACCATATCCTCATATACCACTATTAGCTTGTAATATGGATTTGCAATGGATGGCTGAAGCCCCAATACCCCGGTAAAAAGCTTAAGTTATTTATTTCATAAGTAGAATCAAGTAATTGTTGTTAATTATCGTCCATTGAGTCTAGCAAGGAAAATGGGAAAATGTGATGCGCCAAGGGAAAAAGGAACATAGATGTAAGAGACGAAAATTAAGATTTTGCTACTAATGTATAAAGGAGGTTATACCAATCATTTTTATGCCAAGAATCACCAAAAAGATGTAAAATTATTAATCAAGGAAGCTGCTATGATATTTTGAAGTTTGACAATCTGTGTATGATAATTTTTTGAAAAACCAAGAAAAATGTGGTCAAAGTCTCAGTAATGTATGGATTTAAAATTCAATGATGAAATAATACTAAAAACAGTAAAAACCCAAGAACTATTTTAATTCTGATCGGAAATGTAGTGCTAAATCCTAATTTTGCATCTGGTTTGTTTAAAAAAAAGAGGAAAAAAATGCAATTTTGGATCCAGTTTGCAAATTGTTGCTCACCTGAAAATTTTGTCCGGTGAAGATGAAGACCCTTTTCACTTTCTCAATCCAAAGACTGGTTTCCAATGGAGCGCAAGACTTTGCGTCGCTAGCGTTGCGTTTTGTTGCGTTGGGCCGAGTTCGCACAGCGCAACGCGGCGCGTTTCCAATGAGTGCAAGCATTGACCAATCAGCATCAAGGATTTCGAAGGGCGCGTGTCGAACACTCAAAACAGAGTCGGTGTGTTTAAATTTTAATTTTCGACTGCGCTAGTGAGGTTAGGTTAGTTTCGACGTACAGCTAAGCGTTTTCTCGCGTTTACTTTGCATGTTATTATTTTTGTGTTGTCTCAAAAGTTATTATTTGGCATTACCAGCAAGATTCACAAATCACAGGAGGTGAATTCTGCCGATTGCATTTTTTCTTCTTCTTTACTTGTTGCATTTGTTGATTCGGGACTTGTCAAATGCTCACCCGAAAAGCAGCGGCCATCGAAATCGGAGCGGAGCACGCAAGAAGTTGGGATTTGCTCAACTTGGCCGCGTCAGCCTGCGTCGACGCAAAGCCTTTGCGCTTCATTTGGAATGATCCCATTCTCGCGCGTGTAGTTCAACTTCGCTACTCTGCGTCCTTGTGCGGCGTTGCGCTCCATTGGAAACCAGCCTTTATGAAATTAAAAAAATTGAGAAAGTATTGTGATGGCGCAGAGATTTTCAAGGAATTTCGTTTTGATACTTGGCCTGCTGCGACTAAGTAAATCATGATAATTATAAAATAATTGGCTCTCATCATGCTTTATACTATCTTAAAGAACATCCATCCATAACTTTTCAATATATCTGAACCATATGTGGCAGGGAGGAGTAAATGCATAAAATTTCTGTGGCGTCTGTCTGTCTGTCTGTGGGTGTGAAACATGAAACCTAGCATAACTTTTGAACCATTGATCCTTATACATCTAAATTTTGCAGAGATGTTGCTATGTATTAACATTCCCCAAATGGACTTTTTTTTCTTTTTTTAAAATTAGAAAGACACTTGAACCGCTAAAAAATAAAAAAAATGGAAAAAAAAAAAAAAAAAAATGAAAAAAATAAAAAAAATAAATAAATAAAAAAAAAATAATAATAATAAAAAAAAAAAAAATCCGAGAGCGTACTTGTCCTCGTGTGCTCTTGAGATATCTCCTTTTCTCAGGGTTTCACACTTGGTGCAGTATCCCTCTTGTCCTCTTTCCTCACAGTGAGGTACCTTGGTAGGTATCTTCCTTCCTTCCTTTTCCCTTTTTGTATTCTCAGTCCAGTCGTTCGCTTTGAAAAACAAGCATAACGAACACAAGGTTTGGGCGGCTGGACTTTACTACCATACAACTACTAAAATTTTAATTTTTAGGTTAATTATGGTTGAAAAATGGTTTCCGTTATATCAATGCGAAAATGGGTCAAAAAAGGGAAAAACTTAAATATTTCAAATATGGATAAGGGGGGTCCGGGGGTCTCCCCCAGAATGTTAAAGGGGGGTCTGGGGTCTCCCCCAGATTAAGTTTGATGTGAGAAAGTGTCAGCATAAAAGAGCTAAAGCGTACTTTACCAATTATGCAGAAAAAGGCAAAAACTGCATTGCCTTCTCATTTAACTACATCATATCTGCATACATTCAACTGCATACATTCAACTGCATTTTGCATTTATCATCTTTATTTTAGCACATTTCTTCAAAATGATTTGGAATGTAACTGAAGATGTATCTGGAAATTCAAAAAGTAAACCAATTCAATTTTGCCAAAAGTGCACCTCAGCCCCCTCTTGTCAAATCACATCGATTGCATGGTATGGGCTGGGTTTTTTCTTTACCACTCTTTCTGACAAGATGAGGCGAGATTGCGGGGGAATCGGTTAATCTTATTGGTTAAAACGGCGTCATGTGACCATGTATGCACACTTCCGAGTCTTGCTTACAAAATGTTTCACTTATTATGTTTTGAATATCTCTCATTATTATTTTATGTATTTACAGTTTTGGGCATGGGGCCTTCTTAACCTGTCTGGAGAGTCTATACCATAAAATTACTGGAAAGCATATAATATACAACACGCTCCTGGGAAAACCAAGTGAAATCACCTATATGTATGCTCACGACGTACTATTAGGACAAGCTCAAGAACTTGGAATTGATCATTTGAAGCATATCTATTGCATAGGGTAAGCCTGGAATTTGTGACAAAAGCATTTTATACATTCATTCGTTTTTAAAAGCAAAATCAGGGTCAAGCAGTCAACTTGATTTACATTAATCCATGCCCATTATTTATCATGTTCTTTTTAATCATTTTCTCACTGTCCTTTTAATTCTCATTCAAGTCCCCCCCTCCCCCCCAAATTTCTTCTTGTAAGAATGGGGCAGTTGCAAGGGTTTGAAGTTTTGTGTCTTAGACAGAGAACATGAAAGTATTTGATGAGCTAAGAACGGTTCCCAGATGATTTCTTATTTTTTTTGTGTCCATAGTAAAGTCCAAAAATTAATGTTAATGTCTAAAAATTAAAGTTCAAAGTAATGAATGTCGATTGCTCAAATGTCCGTGACTTTGATGTCCAAAAAATAGTACATCCAAAATCTGTACATTAAGGTCCAGAAATTTATTATTTGTCATAGCTATCCCATATTGAGTCGATCCGTCATTCAACATATAATCTACTAGGCTGAAGACAATATTGACATCTACTTGAGAGCTATAAGTCACCAACTGAAGTTGGCAATCCCAATGGCAATTGATGAAAGTGACGATAGTGATCATTGAAATTGGTTCGTGAGTCAAAAATGAAACAGTTTCGTTTTGAACTGTGCAACCATGAACATTTTTTAATGGAAATTAGGGCAGTGGGTCTGTTGCAAACTTTTGCTACAGCTATATAGAGTGTTTAATCTGAAGTAAAATCACATGAAAAGTCCATTGGTGGTATCAGAAAGTCATAAAATGCAGTATTGAACTCACAAGAGGCGTTTAACTGAAACCCAAGATGGCGGTAAAATATTCAGCAACCTGTGTGCAAGCACCGTGAACATCCATGATGGCCAATGTTAACGACCTCACAGCATCAGAGATTATGAGTTTGTTTGCGTTGTGATTGGTTGTGAGGTTGGCCATCTTGGATGTTCATGGTGCTTGCATACAGGTTGCACGATATTTTACCGCCATCTTGGATTTCAGTTAAATGCCTCTTGTGAGTTTGTTATTGCATTTTATAACTTTCTGCTACCACCAATGGACTTTTCACGCAATTTTACATGAGATTGATCACTCTATAGCGTTGTAGCAAAAGTTTGCTACAGACCCATTAGACTTTTTTCCATTGGACGTCACAGTTTTGGATATTAAAATTGGATTTTGCAGTTTCGGACATCACATTTTGAATATTAAAAATTGGACTGATGATCTGTGTATCCTGGGAACAGCGGTTTTTTTGGTTTTTTTTCTAAGTTTCCCGGTTTTGGAGGAATCTTTGTGTAAAGTTGCAAAAAATTGTGTTTGATGTGTTGTCACAACAGGGTATTCCTATTAAAATAATGTATTTTGGACCAAAATTACATCTCTAGAAATTTGAAACCTTGTCAGGAACTGAAGGTATCCTTGGTCTCACCTCACCAGTACATACTTTCATTTGCTTTGTGAATAACACCAAAATTTGGAGCCTTGCAACTGCCCCATTAACTCTGATGGTTTTGCCGACTGCTGTTCTCCCAAATGCATTTGTTTGGGTTTTAAATAGATTATTTAACCATGCCTGCTTTGGTTTCCTCAAATTCCTTATTCTTATTTTTACTCTCAATAAGCTTACGCAATGTGCACTTTGAATCTTGTAAAATGGAAATTAAGATACCCAATTCCATGGTGGATTAGTTCAAACCTTAAACATCATGTCGTGCTGCCTAAAAAGTCAACAGTTTTTGGCTAAAATTGATAAATTAACTCAACAAAACGAAGTTTGAGGAATGTCAGCACCTACAAGCACACTTCAGGAGATTACCTGAAAGTTTCAAGCTGAAACGCTCTAAAATACAGTCGGAATATTGGAAATATGTAAATTCCCGTAAGCCTCAATGCGTGCGAGTGAGGCAGATAAATATTGTTATCACTTGCACTCATTAAACTTGTGGCAAAATGAATTTCCAGTATTACGGCTTGAATCCTTAACCAATTTTGCTGGTTTTGGGCTAAAGAAATCCACAAAAAATCACACCAGTGCTGACGGTCTTGGATTCTGTGTTTCTTCTTTGTTTTCAATTCAAAGATGCCAAAAACACATGAAAAACACATGCCAAAAGTGACTTGTGGCACTATTCATCAGATTGAAACCTGAAAAAGTTTCGGCTGGATTCACCTTAAAAATCAGTCATCTCCAAATAATCAAGACTTAAGGTAGATGTCCCAATTACCGCCACCGGCGCCACCCTTAAGAAAAAATTTCCGTAAAATACCTGTAAAAGTGTCAATTTTTATTTAATCTAGGATCAGTTTGAACTAGGACCCTTCAAATACATTCCAGTTTTAAGAATGAAATAAGAAATTGGAGTAATCAATCAGGAAAAAAAATTATTAATAAAACTCGAAAAAATGGCCTATGTCCCAATTACCGCCATGCCATAAGAACAGATTTTTAATCAGTAACTACTGTAAGAAATCGACACAAACAGGTGGTGCTGGGCAGGTGTCCACTTCTGTGATTTTTTAAGGGCACAACGCTGCTAAATATCAACTTCAAACTTTTTTCACCAGTTCAGCCAACTTATGAAAAACACTTATCCCATACACTCAAAAATTAGTCTGCTGAAGTAGACTTATCTTAAAGAATAAATGGTTAGGGTGGCGGTGATTGGGACATCTACCTTAACTTTTTCAATTTTTGTTTGTCTCGGACCAGTTTTTACCACCGATTATTTTCTTTCACAGTGATAACATAAATACTGATATTTATGGTGCCAATTTGTATAATGAATTCCTTTCGAGTGTAAGAAATAACAATGCCAGCAAGAGGGTTCAAGATATGGTTTTGACCAAAGACAGATTTGATACCAATAATCTTATCAAATCAATCGATTCCTGTCACAGTATTCTAGTAAAAGTAAGTAATCTTTATATTGCTTCAATCTAAAGTACCCCTCTAGAAAAACACAGAATCAGCGAGTTTTGTTTGTGTGGGATGCTACTAAATTCCTGAGTAGCTGTAGAAGAAGATCAGGAGTCTTGTCACCTCTAGATTCCCAAGAGCGAAACGTTAAACTAATGCTGCTGGTCCGTATCTATTCAATGGCATTTTTCAATTCATCGATGATTCCACCGGGTGAGGAAAGATTACGCATGCATTTCAGTTCAGTGTATGTCTGTAATGTACGAAAGTACTTGCATCTTTGTAGGAAAGTCGAAATTTGCTCATTTTAACAAACAGAGGTTAGAATTATTTCCATCCCCTCCTGTAAGGAAAAGAAGTTCGACAAGTCTTACTGAAACTCAGTTCTGATTTAAAAGATGACAAAGATGGGTTGATCCTTGATTTCTTTGTTTCAATTCTACTATCAGGCGCTATGCTTTAATTTTTCAGACTGGTGTCTTTTCAAATGAAATTTCGGAAGATACCCCAGATCATTCACAGAGGGATTTCTTATTGATTGGAGACCATCTACGCGAACCTCATACAGTTGTTGAAAATGTCAGCGTTGCGATTGACGAAATATTCAAGCGAGAAAACTTCTGTTGATTCAACATTTGTGATATACGAATAGTTAAAGTAATTGTATAAGAAAAATATTTTATTTTTGGTAACTGTTGATTTTAATAATCTGTGAAAACATGTACCTGATTATTTATTTGTAAACTGTTTTGTTTTAATCGTTTTAAATCAAAGTTGTCTCGAACTTTAGGAGTGTCAAAACTAATGCATGAGCAATATTTACTGAAAGCTTGAATGTTGCTGGTCCTCTTGCTCTCTCATAGAGCTCGTTTCAGAAGTGTAGGCGCACCTAAACAATAATCTTTGGTTAATTTTCAACTTTTGTTCGTTTAAATCAAAACAAAACTTGCCCACGACTTAATTATTTTGCTTGTAAAGTATTCCTCATTTCAAAAGTGAACTCTCAAACTCCATTTTCTTTCATTTTCATTGAGTAATATCAACAATAATGTTGACAAATTCCAAAGATTATTGGGCTTGGTGCGCCTGCACTTCTGAAACTACCTCCAGTCACAAGTCTCAATTTTCTCAAATCTTAGGTCACCGAGGATTCTAATTAATGCTTTTTTTTTTTCAAATTCAAAAACCCCTGCAATAATGGGTCTCTTGCGAATTTTTGCGGTAGCATTATGAAGTAAAATTGCGTGAAAATAAGATGGAAAGCATCAATGAGTCTCGGAATCCACTCACGAATAAATGCGTTTAATAAAATTCAAAGATGGTGGTCGAATGAGAGAGTGGTAATAGATGAGTCCCGTCTAGTCAAACCTCCTATGCCGAGGAAAGTGATTTATCATAGAGAAAACTGCAATCAGATGGGACTCTCCCATTGTGACCTGCTAATTCAAATTTTGTTAAATGTATTTATTCATTGAGTTTGTGAATGGATTTTGTGACTTTTTGTTGCTTTCAATGTTATTTTCACTTTTTTACCAGCATATACCTTCTCCAAAGTTTGCAACAGATCCATTGTTCTAGTCTGGGCTCGAACCTCAATGGGTATCATGCATCAAATGCGCCTAAAAAATTGCCTTCGCTGCCTTGGAAAATGTATACCATGATCAAATTTGGCGCCTGAAGAGAGATTCAATTTTTTTTTTCAATCCAATGACAACTACACTAGTTAAAACTGGCACTATTTTTGTAGATATTCACTCATAATTCACGGTTGGTTTTTATTGTGTTATCTAGGCAAAAAACCATTTTGGTTCCTGAAAAATCTCTCATGACCCCTAAAAAACCTGCTGGCCTAAATGGCTCCTTAAAGCAGGGCATCGGACCGCGGCAAAAATCGGTTCGGGTTCGGTTCGCGGTTCACACTTCACGAAAAAAAAGGTTCGCGGTTCGGGTTCACGCGACTTTCCGGACCGCACCGAACCGGTTCAGACATTTGTGAACCGGTTCGGAGCAGTTCGGGTCGGAGAAAATTTGGTCGTGGTCGAACATTTGCGGTGGCAGTTGAGAGGGTCAAACAACTTAAACGTACTTAGTTTCATTGATTTCATACTTCAACAAGCCCTATTTGCTGCTGGGGCAAAGTTTCGCAACAGACGCACATAGCTGAGAAGGCAGAAACATAAAAAAACTGTGGACTAATAGAAGACAACATGGGATAGAATGTATTGGTTTAGACCCTTATAACTTCAAACGAATCAGTAGACCAATAAACGTTCAGTTGCTTCAAACTAGTTTAGATGTGTGACTCTGTGTAATCTTTCTATGCGAAAAGGGTTCGATACGAAAAATGCGATTTTGAGATCCATTGAATACTCACAGAGTAAATGCTCAAACTTTTCGCTGTTTCCCCTTTTCAGGTTTTTTTTCAAGACATCTTTACTAAGACGTCGAACCGGTTCGAACCGGGCTCAGCCAGTCGGTTCGGTTCAGGTTCGGGTTCTCCGCCTCAGTGGAAAAAAGGTTCGCGGTTCGGAAATTCGGCGGTTCGGAGCGGTTCGCGGTTCACGGTTCGGTTCGGTCCGATGCCCTGCCTTAAAGTCTTGGGTGAGGTTCGAGCCCTGCTAATGGTGAAGTTGGTGTTTGAAGAGGACAGGTTATACTTTTTGTTTTCATTCTGTCTCCTCTCATTTTTGGAGTAATGTTTAAAAAGGAATTACTTCTGATCCAGTCAAAATGTTTTCCAATTTTAAGTGAGGAACTCGTTGTTAGAGCGGGTTTGTTAGAAAGCGATGGGAAAATTCGCTGCGAACTTTACTCGCGATCCTTGCGAAACGTAAACTGCAAGCAGTACCAAGGAAGGTAACCTTAAATGTTCAACTTCTTACGTTGCTGTGCAGCAGAAAGCTGGAGTCAGATCACAGTGTCTCCTCTGCATCGGTCTTCACCAATGCGCTCTCACATCTTTCGATGCGCACTTTTTGATATTCTGGTTGCTGATTGGTCGATCCGTGGGCTTTCTGTAAACGATTTTATATTCTCCTTCTTCGCCAGTCAAAACGCGAGCATCGCATCGCTACAGATTGCAATGCCTTTGTGTCTTTTTGGAAACCAGGCTTTCGAAGCACACCATTGCTGTTTCAAGATGATCCTCTAGAATGAGCTGAACTATGAAAATACTATGTATAAAAAATGAGTTACAAAAAAGTCTCAAGAGGTGCATGAAACCTTTATCATTTGTATTCTCTGAAGAGAAGGAGTTATTTCAAATTGCTTCTTCTCTCAAGACGAGAATTTTTTTTTCTCTATGTGGGACGACAAACAAACACTGTCTTCCTATTTGTATTATAATATCTAAGTCCTAAGTTAATCAATGTTTTAATTTGTTTGTTTGGTTCAATCAAATTGAATCATAACCTCAATTTTTCTTCTCAAACTGTCAACGGTTTTATTGGATGATTGAGACAACAAAGATCAATTGAGATAGTTTATGACTGGATCTCACTGATTCTTGTATTACCGCCAGTGTTGCTAGATCTTGCCACTCTTCCCATAAGAACACATATAAAAAGCCGCGAAATCTGGCAACCGTGCCTCCATGCGCTGTTATCAGTGTTGCCAGATTTTCCCATAAATTGCCAACTTTTACATTCAGTCAAATGGAAAAAATCAAATAACCATCCTAAAAATGGCAACACTGACTGTAATCTTTCTCTCTCTCTTTCTTTCACAAGGTTTCAGTTGTATTTTGATTCCTTCTTTTGATGAAATATTTTGGCTGAAGTGAATTCTCCGTGTTAGCTAATGGCAATCTCAAAAAGAAAACATTGTAAAATGTATGCTTGTATCTAATTTTCGGTATTAGAAAGAAATAGCCTTGTTTGTGGGTTGTGTAAGAGTCAGAGCTATGATCTAAAGCCCTGATGATTTTTGATAATTGGCTAAAACTTGTCCTTTATGAAGTCATGCTAAAACCGTCCATTATTTACTCTATCAAAGGTCCCAGAATTCGTAAATAGTTGCTTGGTTACGCAGGTTGCTTGTGTGGGGGTGCCAAGGAAAACAAAAAATAAACTGTAGGGAACACCTTACGAACACTTTCTCATATCAAATTTACTCTGGGGGAGACCTCCAGACCCCCCTTATTCATATTTGAAACATTTAAGTTTTCCCTTTTTTGACTCATCTTTCCATTGATTTTAATAGAAACCATTTTTCATCCATAACTAACCTAAAAATTAAAATTTCATGGAACCAAAAAAATTCCATCTGGGGAATATTAATAGCAACATCTCTGCAAAATTTGGATGCATACGGATCAATGGTTCAAAAGTTATGCTGGGTTTCACATTTCACACCCACAGACAGACAGACAGACAGCTGGACGCCAAAGAAATTTGATGCATTTACTCCTCCCTATCACATATGGTTAAGAAATATTGAAACTCCATGGATGGATGTTCTTCAAGATAGTATTAGGCATGATGAGAGCCTATTATTTTATACTTATCATGATTTACTTAGTCGCAGCGGGCCAGGTATCGAAACAAGATACCTTGAAAATCTCTGCTCCATCGTAATAGGTACTTTCTCAATTTTTGTAACTTCGTTACAGTGAGAAAGTAAACAAAGCTGGGGCAAAGCCAGGATATGAAATTATTTCTCACTTTGGCGCAGCAGTTTGCTTACGTTGAATTCAAAACTTTTGGCAGTACTGTCTGGCATAGTACCTAGTGGAATAGTCTCTTGTGCAAGCTTCATATGTTTTTGTTCCTTTTGATTGCCTTTCAAAGTGAGGAGAGAAATTAAATCAATGGCTATGAATGGCTACGAATGGTGACAATGCCAACAATTCCAAAGGTCTTTTTTTATTTTTTTTTTATTGTAAAAAGTCATGAAAGTGGAAGTCAAACAAGAAAAAAAGAAAAAAAAAGTTCAATGAAACAATTAGTAATGTGAAACTTATTACCAGAGATGAATCTATGATAGTCTGTGCATGGAGAATGTAGATAGGGTTTATCATAGAAAGACTAATGAATCGGTACGCACCAATAATGAATAAATATATGAAAAAGACAAAAAACTTTGATACAATTACGTGTGAAGTAAACAATGTTGAACTCAAACTATTTATCATTTTATTTGTAGCTTAGAGCTGTGATGATTCAAATCTCAAATTCTGAATCGGTGAGCTTGAATCAGTGATTATTACTCCAAAACTAGTGATACTAGTGATTAATAGTGGTTTTGAATGGAAATCCTGTGCAAATCTTGAGCTTTTCATAAGTTTTTTCTCAAAACCGTGCGTGAAAATCTAAAACCTTTTTTTGTTTCAGTCGATCAGACAAAACAATTAAAATAAGAATTTAATCTTCAAATTGACATAAATTGGAAACTCGATTCAAAGTTTTTTTTTACCTCTCCGTGAAGCAGTTGTGCTATCATTAAATTTTCTTAACTTGCAAGCAGAATCACAATTAATATCCCCCCTCCCCAAATCAAGTTATAAAATATTTGAAAAGTTTGCTGTCACACAGTGAAACTGCGTCTAATCATGAGCTTCTATTTTGGTAAGAAAACAAAGCAAAATTGTGAAAAAGTAACTAGAATAATTAACCGATAATTGTTACCTATGTTTTTAACGTGTTTTATAGATAACTGTCATTGTTGCCATAATGTTAGTTCAGTAGTTATCCTCTTTTAAGAACTTAATTTTGTGTGAAGTATTGACAGTTGTATATTGTACCTAGTCTTTGTTGCGATATGAGCATGAGAGCTAGACCAATCCAACATTAGGTTATTCATACTGTATAGTCTTTTAAAATATTCAAACTCCAAAAACTGTTAAAAAGCATATTGTTGAAAACAGCTTCTTCCCTTGTCATTGTTCGATATCAGTTCGCTCATTTTCAACCTGTGAAAATCAAATTTTGACTTGACCGTGGTGGCTACCGTCACTTATAATATTGGTTCCCAGATGATATGTCCACAGCCTTTATGTCCAAAATTTTATTTGTTCAGTTATATTTTCGTCCAATGTCATTTCATCCAAACATTCTAACATCCAATGAGCTACCATGACGAATAAAAAGTCCATGTCCAAAAAATGTCCAAAGGTTCAAAGAGATTGTTTCATCGCCCATAAGGAACGGGCTGAGAATGGATTGCCTTCATTTTTTCAGAGCTGATAGAGCTATACACGGGGCGTCTAACGGTGGCCTATTTTTGATTTTTGCCCGCTTAGAACCGGAGGGGCGGGGGGTCAAAGGTAAAACGGGTTTTCGGCCATAACTTTTTAACGAATAAAGCTTTCAAAACGAACTTTTTTTTAAACGAAAGATCTTTTAAAGACCTATCTTTTGGTGTGTATGAAATTTAAAAAATATTGATTTTTAGTTGAGTTATTGCATTTTCAAAATTTTGAAAATTCCAAAATATTAGTTTTTCTAATTTTTGTCACATGGGGATCGCACGGAGGAAAACAAAAAACTATCTCTAAGAATGCCCTTTCTTTTCCGGTTAAAATGAGCTAAAGTCCGTTTTCGGGAAATGATTTGTCTTTGAGTTATAAATTTTTAAAGTGTCAAAAATCGTTATTTTCGCGTTCTCAGCGGCAGCGACGAGGACGAAAAAAATCATTTCTCCGCATGTAGGCATGTAGTCGACGAAATTCAATGAAAATCGGTATGCGGGGGTTTTTTAGATCGCAGATTTCAATTCTGCCGTCAGATTTGAAGAATTGTGAAATCCAAGATGGCTGCCGAGTATATAGAGGTCGGCCGCCATCTTGGATCTCACAATTCTTCAAATGATTTTTTTCGTCCTCATTGCTGCCGCTGAGAACGCGAAAATAGCGATTTTTGACACTTTAAAAATTTATAACTCAAAGACAAATCATTTCCCGAAAACGGACTTTAGCTCATTTTAACCGGAAAAGAAAGGGCATTCTTAGAGATAGTTTTTTGTTTTCCTCCGTGCGATCCCCATGTGACAAAAATTAGAAAAACTAATATTTTGGAATTTTCAAAATTTTGAAAATGCAATAACTCAACTAAAAATCAATATTTTTTAAATTTCATACACACCAAAAGATAGGTCTTTAAAAGATCTTTCGTTTAAAAAAAAGTTCGTTTTGAAAGCTTTATTCGTTAAAAAGTTATGGCCAAAACCCGTTTTACCTTTGACCCCCCCCCCCCGGTTCTAAGCGGGCAAAAATGAAAAATAGGCCAACGTTAGACGCCCCGTGAATAGCTCTATCAGCTCTGAAAAAATGAAGGCAATCCATTCTCAGCCCATTCCTTATGGGCGATGAAAGAACCTCTTTAATGAACAGAAGTATTCCAGTACAATTTTTGTGTTCTTGTCTTCTATAGAAAGCTTAAAATAAATCTTCCTGTGAAATCCATCAGATGATTTGAAAAAAGTACCTACCTGTGATGATTAATCTACTTGTTGATCGAACTTGTTGACCAAAGGTTGCTACGGTTATGAGTCAATTAAAAAAGAAAAAAACGATACATTTGCATACTGATCGCTTGCAAAATTCATTTACCCCTTAGACTTTCCAAATTTTTGGACTCCGTTTTATGGACTTATAATCTTTGGACATGTTAAGATTGGCCTTCTCTTCTTTTGGACATTTCCTCTATGGACCAAATTTTTTGGACTTGAATGCTTTGGACATTAATTTTTGGACTTAAAAGTTTTGGACATAAAAATGTGGAAATATCATCTGTGTATCATAACATTAGCCGTCTTTTTTTGTGTCCAAAATCACTCACCGTGGACTGATGTGGTTCATGATTGCTCTTATGTTATTTTGTTGGGGACAATGAATAGACGGAGCATCTCGAGCAGGAATTGTTGCGGGATTTTCTGCTTCCCAAATTGGTGTGGACAACAATAGTCCAGTTTGCTTTGGAGCTTGTGAACGGAATGGGTGGTGAGTGATGCCAAATGAGCATCAGCTCACCAATTTCTCTAGTAATTTCTGCTCATCGCATGGAATCTCAAGACTTTGAAGGTGGAACCCACAGTTAATTCATGGCTCTCGTTTACGACATTGTTTTGGACGTAAAGAAAGATGGCTCTTACCTACCCATTCGCTCTCAGAATATTTGAAAAGCGGTAGAATAAAGACACAAATAAAAAATAAAGATGAAGTTTACTTTGAAATAATAAAATGACTCCCATCAGCAAGAACTTTGAAAGTTTCTTTTTTGTTCCCTGCAACTTTTGTGTCCTCTTTCTCAACTTTGCTTAGTGTGATCTAAGCTCAGCTGTTTCGACATTTTTGAAACTCAATTAATTTTTTTTCTTTTTTTTTATTCATGTATTATTATGATGGAAATTATATGACTAAGAAACTTGTGTCTTAGAAAAAGATCATTTAAGATGATTCCAGGGTGGATTAGTTCCAACTGTGGACATCACGTCACGCTGCTCAAAAAGTCAACAGTTTTTGGCTACATTTGACGAATTCACGCTAAAAACACAAATTTGAGGAACGTCAGCACCTGCGAGCATACTTGAGGAAGATACCCTGAAAGTTTCAGGCTGAAACACTCCTAAGTAAAGCCAGAAATTATGAAATATGAAACTTCCCGTAAGGCGTAATGAGTGCGAGTGAGGCAGATAGACGTATCATCACTCGCGCTCACTCTCACTCACTAAGCTTATGGCGAAACGAATTTCATAATTTACGGCTTTAATTTTAAGACCAATTTTGCTCATTTTGGGCACAAAAAATCCATACATTTTTTTTGCAGGTGCTGACGTTATTGGATTTTGCGTTTTATCTATGGGTTTTAGGTATAACACCTAAAAAACGACTTTTCCAAAAAGCGACTAGTGGCGCTGTCCATCGGATTGGAATCTGGAAAAGTTTTGCCTGGAATCACCTGAAATATTTCGGTGTGTATTGCAGGTTGATATCATTTTTTGTTATATTGAAGATCAAAGATTTGATATCAACATCAACCCATTTTCAAAAATTTTTAGGGCCCCTTCGAATTCTCAGATTTTTAAAAAGTAGGCGAAAATTGCATTACAAATTTAATACTTTACCAAGGTGCCAACTGACTGGAAAAACTGTAAAAACTAGAAAATATGTATCAGGAAAAAAGTCAACAATTCTCAGGAGTTTTTCCTTACTTTTGGGGAACTGAGAACGAAAATCATCATATGTTTTGCCTTTCATTTGGTGTATATCTTCAGGCTATCTAATGCATAATTACATTTTTTATGTGTTCAGTTGGAAGCCTAATTGAAATTTGTGAAAAGTTAACAGAACTTCAGTAGGTAACTCTGGGTTGGTGGAAACTTGTGCGAAAAATCAGGAATAATTTGGAGAAAAGGTCAGAAAAAATCAAGGACTCTCGAAATTCAATCTTTGTAGACACTGCATTTTCAGAAAAAAAAGTGCTCTCTTGAATCTAATCATTTGATGGTAAATTTGTTGGTCCATAAGATTTTTTTTTGGTTTTTCGAACTTTGGGGCGTAATGAAGATGATAAAAATTGCAAATTTTGAAAACGTTGAAAGACAGGCTCCTTTATTTCTAGGAAGACACTTTTTGATGGGGTTTTTTATTACTTAATCCTGCAAAGAGAAATTCAATTTTTTGAAGTTGGCACAGAATCAAATCTATCTTGCAATATATTGTTTAAAGGAACGTACCAAGTCAAGGCACAGAATCAAACCTATCTTGCAATATATTGTTTAAAGGAACATACCAAGTCAAGCATTTTGGTCTAAAGTGAAGGTTAATAACCTTTTTTTGTTGTCAAGATATTGAAAGTCAAGCATGGGCGTAGCCACTATGAGGCCAGGGAGAGCGAGGCCCCTCCTAGAAAATCTGATTTTGAAAAAAAAATCTGTAATATTTGAAAGAAAGAAAGCAATAATTGTAAAACGAAAAACTTAACAAAAAACACTATTAATTAATCAGCATGAAGTATTTTTACTTTTGGTGATTAAACGAAGTACATCGAGAGGGGAATCCGTTCAGAAAGTACACCTTTTCCTTTTTTCTATTATTTCGTATTTTACAATATTACTATTATTATTATTTGAATTTACGAGTAGCAAAGATTAAAATTGTAAGATTAGTTTACTCTAATTAAATCGGTTTATTTCTGGCAAAGAAACATAAAATTGCCTTTTCCGTGCGTTTTTATTTTCTTATAATTTACGAGGTGAAGATAGCTTGAAATCATGTAGAGCTGCCAAATTGCCAAAATTACCAACGTGAGGACTTCCCCCCACCCCCCAAGCGCGGAGGTGTTTTCCATAAATCCTTTCAATCGGGTTTCCAAACTTGACCCCCCCTAGAAAAAGTTTCTAGCTATGCCCATGAAGTCTAGTTTGATGTCAACCAATTTTGAACAATCTTGGAAGTGCTTCTCAGATGAGGATGTTATACTTTTCTTTGGGGAAATGGGAGCACAAAAGTATTCCTCAGATTATCTCTACCAGTCTTTATAACTTTGGCTGTTTTTGGGACTACATATTACTTAGGCTACCTAATTTAATATCGTAAAAGATTGTGCTATTCTAACAATTTGTGGAATTTAACAGAGAGCTCAGGTAAGGAATACCCTTATTTTTCGTTTAAAATCTAGAAATTCTATCAGTAAGCTCATGCTAACAAAGCTCAGCGGCTTGGTGTGATGCTTGTCTGAAAAAATGCTTCAGCATTGGTTGAGGTTGTTTCAGAAATATAGGCATACCTAGACGGATAATTTGTGGGATTTCCCAACCTCATTTCTCATATTGCACAATAAAAATAAATGTGTGCATTGGCTTTTCACTGAGAAAATTTAAAATATTGATCTTGTTGTTAAACAATTTAAAAATACACCTGAGTTTTTAACGAACAACGTCCTTCAAATCAACTCCATGGGTGCAATTCAGAGACTTCACTTGAGATCTACTTGACTTTAAGTCAAGTGAGGAAAACTGCAATTCAGAAAGAAACGCTCCCCTAAATCAGCAATTCTTAAGAAGTTTAGAGTTAAGTTCAAGGTGCGCCAAAAAAAAAAAAAAAAAAAGTGTCAAATAAACATCCCGTTGGTTGAATAAATGTGTGACAACCATAAGGTTGTAAATTTAACATTTTTTTAACAAATGTGATGTTAATTTAACATATTTCTTTCTTCCATGTAGTTGACGGGCCAAAATGAAATTATCTCCCATAGACTTATCTTGAGCGGAAAACTGTGTGTTTCCAAAGTATCTCTGAGTTTTCAAAGTGTCTCTGAATTGTCAATTTGTGCCTATTATCACCGGAAAATCTCTTGAAACTTCCTCAAGAAATCTCAAGGAGTTTTGGTTGTAGGTGTGATGTGTGTTTCTGAATTGCAAATTGAATCTGTGAAACTTTTTAAGTTCGAGTGAAGTTAAGTTGATCTCAAGTAAAATCTCCAAAGTGTACCCTTTGGCACCTTCGAAACGCTCATAGGCTACCTTCCGCCATGTTTCAAATATACTTACGTGTTTCGCTCCGCGGTCCTGAAATCAAATACTTGATCAAATATGTAATAATAACATATGGTATCTGTCGCTTCGTCGAGTTATCAATGAAAATGAATTTTCCCGCTCTTGTTCATGGACGTTCGGGTTCGACGTCGATTGGTGCAGCTCTTTTGATGACTCAACGATCAACAAGAAAATAACAACACACAAATTTAGAGGTTATCTAAATATTGGTCTGAGGGTTTCAGCTGTCAAATTCTGAAATCTGATTTTCACTCGGAAATTTTGATTGTGCGATTTCATCCAAGTTGTTTTCTCTAGTCTAGTGATGGCGCTGAACGTAGCCTGTAGGAATCAATTACTGAAATGGGTCGCATCGCCCAAATTAAATTGGTAAGAGCTTCTAATCTCTCCAGAAACTGAATGACCCCCAAGAGTGGGTAAACAATAAGAAGTAGCCAAGGAGACATTGATCTGTATATTATAAGTATGGGTCTGTTCCCAACCAAGGTTTAACTGAAGTGGTACCCAAGGTCCATTAACAGCAGGATATTCCGGTAGGCGGAAGTGCTATAACCTGTGAGTTTCATTCCCACAATGTAAAAGCGGAGAATTGTTTCCTGGTATCATTCGACTTCCCCTTTGATTTTCATTTCTTTTCTTCCAAAATGGGGAAGTAGATTTCAGCGACACCAGGGGGTCAATCATTTTCATTTTCTTCTCATCAATAGTTAAGACTGCCTGTAAATGATGCCATCGGTCCAGAATTGTAAGACATGACTGTTACTTTAAAGTAACCACCGTTGAATTGCCCCTCTTTAACAGTCACTCCCGAGTAACCTTTTGCATGTACGGTAAACTTAAAGGTATTTACTGTAGCTACAGCTAAGTGTCATCATGTCTGATCAAGTATCTCTTAGAGAGACTTAACTGTCTCTTAGGAGCAAAAGTAAAGGATCTTGATGTAGTTTCTATCTGGTTTTACGTCCTGATATCATCAATCTATTGTCTCTACTTTCAGGAAATCTGGAATCTCAACCAGCAGCATTGCATGCAAAGAAGTAGCGAAAGAAACCCTTCATCCTTTAGACGCCGATATTGCTTTGAAGCCTCATACAGAGCTGGATAAGGATGAAGCAAAGAAAAATGTTATGTTAACTGTGCCAGAAATCGTGAGTGTGTTGTTATTATTTGAAAAATGAATCCTAAGTTAAGATTTAGATGAACAGTGAATGCTCAATGATTCAAAATTGGGCTTTTGCACAATTTTGCTGCAAGCGGTATAATAGACGATTCTGGTGTAAAACCTCCAAAAATTACGATGGCATCACTATAAACTTCCGAAATCCACTCCAATACTCACTGAACGCTTATATTTGCGCGTGTGTAATGGTGGCATAGGGTAGTATGAATGGAAGATTCCCATCTTAATTTTGTCACTCTCTCTATGCTGATAAGGATGATTCACAGAGTAATTAGTCATGAGAGTAGTGATCCACATCCGATGAATGGTACCGTGACATCTAGTGATACCGGTGTCAAATTGGTCACACCTTGATGGAGTTACAGTATTGTTGGATGGGAATCTTCTTTTATTACTTCCCTAAGCCACCATTATGCTCGCGCAAGTAAATGCGTTTATTGAGTTTAGGAGTGGATTTCAGAAGTTTTTAGTGCTGCCATAATTATTTTTGGAGGTTTTTATACCAGAATCGACTTCTCAATTGCTTATCGCAAAATTGTGCTTCAGCCCTATTGGGCGGACTGGCAATTTTCTTTGATTTTTAATCAAAGGGTTTTCAAGTAAGAGGTATTTTGAATTATAGAGAAGGGTTATGAAAAATTCGAAATAAGGAGTTTTTCAAATTGGGTCGTTTTGAAGAAACTACAAGTATGTATGATCTTGGATGGATTCATTACATTTTTTTTGTATCATTATTATTGGTCATGTACTCTAGTCACTTATTTTTTAGTATGTAAGCACTTCTACTCATTTTTAAGGAGGAAGCATGTCCTTGATTTTTGCATCTGGTGTCGTTATTTTAAATCAC
>VMOF01000388.1:75531129-75721062 GCA_011764245.1 Trialeurodes vaporariorum
GGAGAACAGGAAAGAACAGAGAACAGATTTAGAAAATTAGAAGCGATATTCCTTGGATAATTGCACATTTCTTCAGTATTGCTCAGAGCTTTTTTACGGGTCGATATATCATGTCAGTCGGACCTTAGTTACGGTGCCTCGAACGTGATTTTTTGGGTGCAATTTTAAGGCACTTCGCGCTTGATCTTTTTTTACTCCAATTAGTGATATATTTTTTAGGTTTTATCATTGTGAATAAGTAAATAAAAAAATTTACATTAATTTACAATAATTTTTAAAGAAAGGTAAGGTAAAATGCTCCTTAAATTCTCCTTTTTCCAGGCCTTCTATTGCTTTTCGCCACATCTTGCCACATTTCAATATTTGTTCACATTTCCAGAGGTATGTCGTGTTCCTCACGAAGTTTCATTTCAAAGGGGTCCATCCAGCTACCATCCAGTCCCCCCCCCCCTCAGAAATGAATGAAACTTTCAGGGATGATAGAGCTAAGCGTCAGCTTTCAGAATATCTGCAGTTTTTTTAAAGTTGGTCAACTGGAAGCGGGGGGGGGGCAGGGGGTCAAAGTCAAAACCTTCAATGCTCCATAACTTTTGAACGAAAAGAGATATTGACGTGAACTTTGCGCCAAAAGATGCGTATTCTAAAGATCTTTTGATTGATATGCTATAATGTTTAGTTTATTTGAATATTTTTTTGCCAATTTTTTGATTTTTGAAGTTTTCAAAAAGTCGTTTTTTGAGTTTGAAAAATATGCGCAATGTAGTAATCTGAACAAAAAACTTTTGTGAAAAAAGCTGATTTTATAAGCTAGCTTTTAGATTGCGTAAACCGCGATGCCGAGAAACGTTTAGTTCAAGAGTTATGACCGCACAAAGTTTCAAGTCTAGGTCAGAAATAGGGCTTTGCCGACTTTCGATTCTACAAACAAATTTGTTGCTCCACCAATAAATTGCTGAAATTCATTGAAACTTAAAGGAAGGATTTCTTTTGGGTCGCTGGATTCATTTTTGATATTAGTTTTACAAAATTCCCAAATCCAAGATGGCCGCCAAAAAGTATGACTTCAGAGAGTCACATCTAGTGAAATTTGGCAACAACGCATTTTTCCATTCAGACCAATGTAAAATAATCGATTTATGGTGAAGAAATCCTCTGTTGCTTCACCAAGAATCGAATTTTAAATCAAATAAATGGCAAAACACATAGTCATCATATGTCACGAGCCACCTCTGGCTGCCGCCATCTTGGATTTGCAATTTTTGCAAAAAATTCCTTCAAATTCGTGTTCAGCGACCCAAAAATCATAAGTCCCCTAAGTTTTAAGAAGATCTGGTCATTCCCTGATTTAAGGCCACATATTTGGGTTCCCAGACCATAGTGCGGTCTTTCAAAGGAGTATGTGGTTGGGGGGGGGGGGGGGTGTTTGATCATTTTTTAATTTCATGCCCTCTGGGAGAATGAGTCTTTCTCTTGAAAGAAGGCAAACTTCGGCCGCGGTAGCCATACGAATACCTTTGCGGACAACGATCTGCGATCTGCATCAATATTCGTCATTCGTGGCGGTCTTCCAAACGAGTAAGTATGCAGTTGGGGGTGTTTGATCACTTTTTAATTTCGTGCCGTATCAATGGAAAAGACCTCGTTGAGTTTGTTTTCCATTTTAAAATAAGAAAAAAAATAATGGAACTAAAACATTAATGCGTCAAAATGTGTAGTTAAATCAAATAGACAAATTGCGACGTCACCAGATTTAATACTATGGCTTGTTCTTCCCCACTCCTGGAATTCCTGGAATTCCTGGAATTTCTGTTTGTGACTGTTCAGGGAAGCTTGAGTGATTGTAATCAAAACGGTGAGACCTGAAGGCGGGCGTTTTACTTGGATCAGTTTCTTAGGAATTTGAAATTTGATCACTCTGCCACCCCTCTCCCATTCTTAGAGGCGCGCCTCTGAGGCGTGCCGTTGTTTCCAAAGAAGGGGGCTAGAATGCAATCTTGCCGCCCTCCGCGAATTGCCGCCCCTACAAACTATAAATTTGATGACCCCCAAAGAGTAACCAAGAGTCACAATTGAATGGAAGGCCTGCGTGGTCAACGTAGATAAGGGATCGGAACGCGGGTTGGCCTCTGATTGGCTGCAACGCGTGGAGCAAAAATGATTCGGGGTATAGGGAAAATAACACGGGATTTTCGTTTCGGGGCGTTTATCTCGAAACCTAAGCAAAATCGTACCCAAACAATCTATACAAGTCGATGTAGCAGATTTTTCCGAACAATTTGATAGGTCATAAGTGCCACTTTATTGTAAATTCGAAAAGACTGTTTCAGTTGAAAAGTACTCACAATAGTGAGTTACTCAAACACTGCTCAAACACTATATTGTGCGTACTTTTAAACTGAAACAGTCTTTTCGAATTTGCAATAAAGTGGCACTTATGACCTATCAAATTGTTCGGAAAAATCTGCTGAATCGACTCGTATAGATTGTTTGGGTACGATTTTGCTTAGGTTTCGAGATAAACGCCCCGGAACGAAAATCCCGTGTTATTTTCCCTATACCCCGAGTCATTTTTGCTCTACGCGTTGCAGCCAATCAGAGGCGGCCAGCCCGCGTTCCGATCCCTTATCTACGTTGACCACGCAGGCCTTCTATTCAATTGCGACTCTTGTTTTCTCTTTGGGCACCCCCCTCTCCTGCCCGTCCTGCACGTCCCTTGGTTAAAGACAGAGGGGTCATCAGTTACAATTTTTAGCTCACACGGGTTTCCCTGACCATAAAAAGTCAGGGGTCTGAAAATTGGTAGTTATAAATGTTTCGAAAAACGAGTCCAAACGCAACTTCGACTCTCGAAATCTAGATAATGAATAAACGGAATCGAACCACGATTATCAAAATGTCTTTTAAATGACATAATTACAAGATCGATCACCAGATCTGGGGTGTAAGACAGAGGTTGTAGGCAGGGCCGTGCTGGGGGGGGGGGGGGTTCAGTGGGTCAACTTTTACTCGCTCGCTGAAATTTAGACTAAAAATCAGCACGCTCAATATTTTGGCTCAAAATCAACGCAGTTGAAAATTTTTCTACATCAAATCGACTAGAATCGCGAAAATGAGCCACAGAATAGTGGTTTAAAAAAAAAAAACAATAATAATAATTAATTGCCACAAAATTTCCCGAAGCTTCTCGCCTTCCTCGGCAATTTTCTATTGAAATTTGCCGCCAGGGTCTCCAGTCCGTAAATTCAGGGCCGTGCTGACGTTATACCGATTGGGCAAGATTGCAACTCTGCCTCCTTCCAAAATTAGCCGTCCACCTTTCAAAATTTGCTTCTTTTTTCGGGGGGTTTCTACCCTGATATTATTGGCTCCCCCGCGGCGAATTCGCTGGTAGATGGTTCAGCAAAAACGCTGTGAGTTAAAAAAAGCAAAGGACAAACCGTACGGCCTACAAGCCGTAACTCGTAAGTCATAAGTTCTAAAAGTGCCTTCAAATCACCGTATATGCAACACCATCTCCCACGCGTGCGAACAGTTATCTCGGAAAGTCACCACGGCACCAGTGGTCAAACTGCGCGTTTATTCCCGAGTACTTAGAAACTGCAGATGTGCGCGATGACTTGAAAAGTTTGCCGCAGGCCGCAGAATCTTCCACGACCTCTGTATTCTCCTGCAATCCCAAAAAATGTGTTGCCACACGAACTCTGTTTCGCCACCTTTTTCTCCGGGTCAGTTGACGGTCAGTTGTTTTTGGTTGAAGGCTCTTTTTAAATTCCGATCAGAGGCATGCTTGACTTTTAGTGTTTTTGAATCCAACTATCGGTTCAGCGTTATTGGGTCTGTAAGAACATTCCTTGAAATTTTCAAATCTCCCACTTCAGATCACTCTCAAATTTTGAAACGAGTCGTTCTCGAGAAAAAACGGGTGGCCACTGATCAAGTCTGAAGAGTTATAAGCGGAACTGGCAATTTTTTCTGGGGGGGGGGGGGGCGCTGCGCAGTGGCGTAATTTCAAGGCTTGCCCGGGGGGGGGGGGGGGGGTAAAAACCTATCCTTCGTTTTTCATTTTGCTCGACATGTGCGTTTGATCCCTGATAACTCCATGACCATCAAGCTGATTACCAGCTGTTTCGGCTGCTTCACGTACAATCCAGACAAATTTTGGAGGAAAACACATTCTGTATTTTTGACAACCTTTTTTCTTTGCTCACTTGAATTCTCCATGAGAGTCGAAATAGGATGTGCCAAATCACAAGGCCAAATGGCTAAATGTTTTTTGTTTCCACAATTTTCTGAGGGGGGGGGGCGAGTCTCCAAATTCCAAGCCCTCACCTCTTCCTATTTCCGCCTATTTCAACGTCAAGAGTTATCACAATCAAATATTACGTTTTCAATTTGAATTTCGCGCCATTTCTCCTCAGAGTTTAGCGGTTGAAGCTGCCGTTGCATCCGTAGGATGTCTCTCTTATCTCTGCCAAAATACGAAATTTGCAGACATCGCAGAGTTGCCAAAAGTCCAATTGGGAGGGGAGAGATGAGAGGTGTCGGCAGGGGAGGTCCGGCATGTTATGATATAAATCATCCAATCAAATTCAAGAAAAACCTATGACTTGGGCTATGTACGGGCAGTACGGCTACATGTCAAGTGTCAAATTAGTTCCAAGTGTCAACAAAAACATACTTCAATGATCAAGCCAAGAAAGTGCAGTCATTATTACCGATTCAGTTAATTTTTCTTTCTTTTTGTAAACTATGAATTGTGATTCTTATCAGTGTTCTTGATTGTTCAATTGTCGAAGTGTTTCAGTCATGGTATCCTTAGCTCTCTGCAGACGAGCAGTGTTTGGAAGATGTAAATCCTCAATTTTCCAAGTGCCAGATAACTGTCAACTTCTTATCAGTGACAGACATTTTAGCACTGCCAAAGTAAGAGATACCTTTTATCTATCAAATTATATCCCATGTTTGATTTCTATCCTATCGTATATAGGTCTTTTAACTGCATCTTACCTCACACATTTGCTACCGCTCATATTTTGAGTAAGTATGGAGTTTGCGTGACGGTTAGTCACATCACATTTTATTCCACAATTTTTCATTCTTACCCAGCTCGTAATGCTGAGGGTTTTAGTCCTTGCCAATCCCCCGACTTTTGTCTACCACAGATTTTCAACCTCAGTATTAAACTTGGCCTTAAGATGAGGTCAGCTGAATGGTGATATTTTAAGATGTCTAAGTATATCCACAAGCGACCTTGTATGTTGAATTCTCTTTTGGCGGTTATAAAAATCTTTGCTCTCCCACTCTTCCATCCTTCTTTTAATTGAACTATAGATCTCTAAAACGCCAGAATTTTCAGCACTGAATATCTAACTTTATTGTTATACTTTTTAGTGCTGAATATGTAATATATTACCTACTGAGGTGGAATATATGTTATTTCTCTCAGTTTTTTAATTCTAGGGCCACAGTTCAAGAAGGAAATAAACTGTCAAGACAAATGTAATCTACAATTCCAATGATGATTCCACAAGGACCCTTGCCTAAACTTTATACCGATGGATAGTCTTATTAAAAATACAAATAAATTCTGAAGTTAGTAAGTTCAAAGCTGATGCTCATAACCAGTTGCGTAGCGTTCAATTTGGTAACGTTTAATTGTTTCCATTTAAACCAAAGGTCGAATTCGAAGGTGTTCCCCGAACACCCAACAGTTAGATTTTGTTCACAGGTTTAAATTGACAAACTGCAATGTTGTCAAATCGCTTGCTACGCCACTGGCTGTAATGCGACACCACAGAATAATACAATCAGAACGGAAACTCCCATAAGAGCCAATGGAAGCAAGTTTGGAATTTAACGGCACCAATAAGCAACGCTGTGGTCCTATATCCCAACATGGCGGACGTGTATGATTTGTATTGAAACTCATTTATTTCTGTGAATTCTGGAAAGAAATCATAAGTTTCCAGCCTCACTTTTATTCTAATGGCGTTTCCGAATGAAAATTTCGTGGATCATGTTCTATCTTTTTTTTTACAATCCAGATGTAAACATCCTATATCCCAACATGGCGGACGCAAAATGAATTTGCTTCTAAATCCGACAGAGTTTCCGTTCTGATCGTATTATTCTGTGGCGACACCGCTCTGTTCTTGCTCTGTTATTTTTCTTCTTCTGTGACTCATTCTAGGAATAAAACCTTTCAATGGACTTGATAGAAATTCCTTCAAGTTGGCGATTTTCCTCAAGTTTGACGGAATCATGTTCATTTTAGGTTTTATACAGGAACTGCTCTTTGAGTGGCCCGACAAACAAGATGCAGTTATGAATAACTCATTTTCATAATGATTCATGATATGAAAATACTCTTTTCTGAAGAACTTTTGTCAACACTTTTCAGTAAATCATAAAACTTTACCCAAGTATTGTGCTACCAAAATCAAAGGGTGGCCGAATTGGCAGCACAATTCGGCCACCACCCCCCCCCCCCCCCCCCCCCCCCCCCCCCCAGTGGATCAAGCAAATTCGTTCAACTATTGCTGGCATCTGGCCTTTCTCCTCTTTCATCGCCATTAGTGCTCTGTTCCATAGGCGGATCCAGTAATCTGGCAACTGGGCATTATTCCCATTTGAATGCATGATAAATAATCGATTCTTGAAGGGGTCATGGCCCCGTGACTAATTGATTATTTGCTATGGAATCAAATGGGACGAATACACTGTTGCCAGATTGCTTTATCCGCCAATGCTCTGTTCAAGTGAGTGAAGTTAAAGCAATCGAGATTGAAGACTGAAGAGGGTGTGATACGTTGTTTCTTACCACTCAGCAAGGGTGCAAAGCGGAGAGGGTTAAAATCTTACTGGCTAATGAGGAGAAAATGAGTGTCTAATCTTATTCCTTTGCCAACATGGAGACTGTGGCAAATTAGAGACAATTCCCCCATTGAACCTCAAAAGCACTGTTAAAGCACCTCTTCTTTCAAATCTTTTCTCTAATCAGCAGGTTGATTGTTTAATTTTTTGTTAAACTGATTGTGAAGAATGTCTATCAGTGATGCCAGGTTCGAGCATTGTAGGACTTGACCATTGTAATAGAAAGTATAGCAAAGTTTCCCCGCTCGTTTCCGTTCCTGCCTCAGGTAGCTGTCAAAAACGACAATTCAATTATGGTTACCATAGAACAGTCAAATCTCACAATTCTAAACAAGTAGCATCTTTGACAGTGGAAGTAGCAGAATTTGACAATATTCTATGTTACCGTTGTTTTTCAAGCGTAATAATTGTATGAAAAAATTACAATTACAATATTAAGTATTTAGCTAAAGATTGCAACAGCTCCATTGCCATTTTGGATCTCCCAATGATATGTGTAAAAATTCTCATCCTCTGCAGTGAGGAAGTTTAGACTTAACTTCTTCAGCTATTTCAAAATTTTTGGAGCAGAGGTAAAAAACCGTATCGGCACTACCCTAAGTGATCTAATGAAACCATTCTAGCTAAATTTTTCTTCATCTGATAAAAGTTTTTGTTCGTTACAGAATCCGTCGTTTGGTCTCTTGTTTGACATTGATGGAGTTCTGGTTAGAGGTAAAAATGTTATACCTTGTGCCCCTGAATGCTTCAAAAAGCTCATTGATCCGAAGACAAGGAAGTTTCGAATTCCAACAGTCTTTGTCACAAATGCTGGAAATGGACTCTGCAAATCTAAGGCCAAGCAACTATCTGAATGGTTGAATGTGGAGGTATGCTTACTACTTGGAAAACTGTAGATTGACCAAGTTTTTAATTTCTCACTACCAGTAAAGTTAGAAATAGAGAAAGTATTGCAAAGGCGCAGAGATTTTTAAGGTATTTTGTTTCGATACTTGGCCGGCTGCAACCAAGTAAATCATGATAATTACAAAATAATTGGCTCTCATCATGCCTAATACTATCCTAAAGAATATTCATCCATGAAGTTTTAATATTATTTAACCATATGTGGCTTGGAGGTGTAAATGCACAAACTTTCTGTGGCGTCTGTCTGTACTCTGTAGCCGTAAAACGTGAAACCCAGCATAATTTTGTAATTATTGATCCATGTACATCCAAATTTAGCAGAGATGTTGCTTTTAACATTCCCCAGAGGGGCTTTTTTTGTTTTTTTTTTTTGACATTTTAATTTTTATGTTAAATATGGATGAAAAATAGTTTCCATTAAAATCAATGGGAAAATGGATCAGAAAAAGGAAAAATTTAAATATTTCAAAAATGGATCTTTGAATCTGGATTAAAATATCAAAAAAGGGTCTGGGAGTTTCCCCCAGAGTGTCAAAAGGGGGTCTGGGGGTCTCCCCCAGAATATTAATATTATGAAGGGGGGTCTGGGGATCCGGCATTTTATGACTTTCTGATACCATCAATGGACTTTTCACGTGATTTTACTTAAGATTTAACACTCTATATCGCTGTTGCAAAAGTTTGCAACAGACCCATTGGATCTGTTGCAAAAGTTTGCAACAGACCCATTGGATCTGTCCAAAACTAAAAAAAACTATTAGGAAAAAGATCTGGCTTGTTTCTGCTCATAATTCTGTGTCATTTTTTTTGTTTCACAGGTGACTGAAGACAGAGTCGTTATGGCGCACACCCCTTTCAAAAAATTCAAAGAATTCCACAACAAAGTTGTCTTGGTCTCTGGGCAAGGTCCACTTCAAGAAATAGCAACAAATTTGGGTTTCAAAAAGATTGTCACAGTCGATGATTTAAGGCATGCATATCCTCAATTAGATGTTGTCGATCATAAACGAAGGATTACCATGGTTTGTATTTTGGTTGCTAGCTCCTCTCTGTAGGTAATGATCCAATGTGGGACAACACTTGTTTCTTATATAAAACGAGTTACCATGAATAGAGTTTATTGTTGCTTTTTCTTATTTTTATGGTGATGATTGTGAAAGAAGTCAGTTTCAACAAATTTTGAAATTTGTCAAGCTGGAATCTTTGTCCGTTTAGTCGACTACAAAATAGGAGGATGAAATTTCTTTTGTACTTTCCTTCTACGAAAGAAGTGGGAGAGGGGGATGATATTGTGTTACTTTCGGGCATCCTTGAATCATATCAGTTCCCTTTTTCTTTATTCAATTTGTTAGTTCTGAAATATTCTGGGTGAAAAATGTGCTCAATCTAGCGATCTGCAGATTACAAGAAAGTGAGGAAATTTTTGGGACTTTGAGGTAATTTGCTCTTTTTTTTTTTTTTTTTTTTTTATAATGGCGCTAAGGTTTCTGCGGCAAGTAGCCTCAAAATTATTTCAAAAATGTAGGTTACCCTCCGTACATGCGATGTGTTAAAATGTTGAAGTATAAGCAAAAAAAAGAAAAATTACTCTTAAAATTTTTTGCGAGGAAAT
This sequence comes from Trialeurodes vaporariorum, assembly GCA_011764245.1. Classification (NCBI taxonomy): domain Eukaryota; kingdom Metazoa; phylum Arthropoda; class Insecta; order Hemiptera; family Aleyrodidae; genus Trialeurodes; species Trialeurodes vaporariorum. Next base: position 75,540,521 of record VMOF01000388.1, read on the forward strand.
AGTCCTGGATTGTGAAAAACTTCCAACATTTTGGAACACTTCGCACTTCTTTACTCGCATAGTGAATAAATGCTAAACAAATGTAGAAAACCTCATTTTCAAAAAATGACAATAATAACATGAATCTGTATATCAAAATGGCTGCTAAGCAACATCACTCTTCAAAGTTTTCAAGTTCTTGAAAATTAAATTTCAAAGATTTGGGGCCGACTCATTCAGCTGCTGAACTGAAAATGATTTTATGCTTATCCCGTGGGTATCTTCAGACCCGTGTCCTCAAACTCAGAGGAAGTGGGGCGGTCTGAACAAGCACATGTGCTGTGGATGAACAGCTCTTTTACCCCCTCACCAGACCAGCTGTTCCCTTGCTTTCCATTGCGGGGGCGGGATTTGCCTTCGCTCATCTCTGTTTCTTTATATCTCCTGGTTTCTATCACATCTTTCTTGTATTTTCACTTTTTTATTAATATTTTTTTTTTTTTCAACCCAAATGTAGACGGATAAAATAGACGTAAACTTTCCTCCTGTTGAAGTGGTTTTTCTACTCGGAGAACCGGTTAGATGGGAAACAACTTTGCAGCTAGTCCTTGATCTTCTGTTAACCAATGGTGTGCCAAAAAATTTACCGGAGCAGTTACCATATCCTCATATACCACTATTAGCTTGTAATATGGATTTGCAATGGATGGCTGAAGCCCCAATACCCCGGTAAAAAGCTTAAGTTATTTATTTCATAAGTAGAATCAAGTAATTGTTGTTAATTATCGTCCATTGAGTCTAGCAAGGAAAATGGGAAAATGTGATGCGCCAAGGGAAAAAGGAACATAGATGTAAGAGACGAAAATTAAGATTTTGCTACTAATGTATAAAGGAGGTTATACCAATCATTTTTATGCCAAGAATCACCAAAAAGATGTAAAATTATTAATCAAGGAAGCTGCTATGATATTTTGAAGTTTGACAATCTGTGTATGATAATTTTTTGAAAAACCAAGAAAAATGTGGTCAAAGTCTCAGTAATGTATGGATTTAAAATTCAATGATGAAATAATACTAAAAACAGTAAAAACCCAAGAACTATTTTTAAATTTTGATCGGAAATGTAGTGCTAAATCCTAATTTTGCATCTGGTTTGTTTAAAAAAAAGAGGAAAAAAATGCAATTTTGGATCCAGTTTGCAAATTGTTGCTCACCTGAAAATTTTGTCCGGTGAAGATGAAGACCCTTTTCACTTTCTCAATCCAAAGACTGGTTTCCAATGGAGCGCAAGACTTTGCGTCGCTAGCGTTGCGTTTTGTTGCGTTGGGCCGAGTTCGCACAGCGCAACGCGGCGCGTTTCCAATGAGTGCAAGCATTGACCAATCAGCATCAAGGATTTCGAAGGGCGCGTGTCGAACACTCAAAACAGAGTCGGTGTGTTTAAATTTTAATTTTCGACTGCGCTAGTGAGGTTAGGTTAGTTTCGACGTACAGCTAAGCGTTTTCTCGCGTTTACTTTGCATGTTATTATTTTGTGTTGTCTCAAAAGTTATTATTTGGCATTACCAGCAAGATTCACAAATCACAGGAGGTGAATTCTGCCGATTGCATTTTTTCTTCTTCTTTACTTGTTGCATTTGTTGATTCGGGACTTGTCAAATGCTCACCCGAAAAGCAGCGGCCATCGAAATCGGAGCGGAGCACGCAAGAAGTTGGGATTTGCTCAACTTGGCCGCGTCAGCCTGCGTCGACGCAAAGCCTTTGCGCTTCATTTGGAATGATCCCATTCTCGCGCGTGTAGTTCAACTTCGCTACTCTGCGTCCTTGTGCGGCGTTGCGCTCCATTGGAAACCAGCCTTTATGAAATTAAAAAAATTGAGAAAGTATTGTGATGGCGCAGAGATTTTCAAGGAATTTCGTTTTGATACTTGGCCTGCTGCGACTAAGTAAATCATGATAATTATAAAATAATTGGCTCTCATCATGCTTTATACTATCTTAAAGAACATCCATCCATAACTTTTCAATATATCTGAACCATATGTGGCAGGGAGGAGTAAATGCATAAAATTTCTGTGGCGTCTGTCTGTCTGTCTGTGGGTGTGAAACATGAAACCTAGCATAACTTTTGAACCATTGATCCTTATACATCTAAATTTTGCAGAGATGTTGCTATGTATTAACATTCCCCAAATGGACTTTTTTTTCTTTTTTTAAAATTAGAAAGACACTTGAACCGCTAAAAAATAAAAAAAATGAAAAAAAAAAAAAAAAAAAAAATGAAAAAAAATAAAAAAAAATAAATAAATAAAAAAAAAATAATAATAATAAAAAAAAAAAAATCCGAGAGCGTACTTGTCCTCGTGTGCTCTTGAGATATCTCCTTTTCTCAGGGTTTCACACTTGGTGCAGTATCCCTCTTGTCCTCTTTCCTCACAGTGAGGTACCTTGGTAGGTATCTTCCTTCCTTCCTTTTCCCTTTTTGTATTCTCAGTCCAGTCGTTCGCTTTGAAATACAAGCATAACGAACACAAGTTTGGGCGGCTGGACTTTACTACCACTACAACTACTAAAATTTTAATTTTAGGTTAATTATGGTTGAAAAATGGTTTCCGTTATATCAATGCGAAAATGGGTCAAAAAAGGGAAAAACTTAAATATTTCAAATATGGATAAGGGGGGTCCGGGGGTCTCCCCCAGAATGTTAAAGGGGGGTCTGGGGTCTCCCCCAGATTAAGTTTGATGTGAGAAAGTGTCAGCATAAAAGAGCTAAAGCGTACTTTACCAATTATGCAGAAAAAGGCAAAAACTGCATTGCCTTCTCATTTAACTACATCATATCTGCATACATTCAACTGCATACATTCAACTGCATTTTGCATTTATCATCTTTATTTTAGCACATTTCTTCAAAATGATTTGGAATGTAACTGAAGATGTATCTGGAAATTCAAAAAGTAAACCAATTCAATTTTGCCAAAAGTGCACCTCAGCCCCCTCTTGTCAAATCACATCGATTGCATGGTATGGGCTGGGTTTTTTCTTTACCACTCTTTCTGACAAGATGAGGCGAGATTGCGGGGGAATCGGTTAATCTTATTGGTTAAAACGGCGTCATGTGACCATGTATGCACACTTCCGAGTCTTGCTTACAAAATGTTTCACTTATTATGTTTTGAATATCTCTCATTATTATTTTATGTATTTACAGTTTTGGGCATGGGGCCTTCTTAACCTGTCTGGAGAGTCTATACCATAAAATTACTGGAAAGCATATAATATACAACACGCTCCTGGGAAAACCAAGTGAAATCACCTATATGTATGCTCACGACGTACTATTAGGACAAGCTCAAGAACTTGGAATTGATCATTTGAAGCATATCTATTGCATAGGGTAAGCCTGGAATTTGTGACAAAAGCATTTTATACATTCATTCGTTTTTAAAAGCAAAATCAGGGTCAAGCAGTCAACTTGATTTACATTAATCCATGCCCATTATTTATCATGTTCTTTTTAATCATTTTCTCACTGTCCTTTTAATTCTCATTCAAGTCCCCCCCTCCCCCCCAAATTTCTTCTTGTAAGAATGGGGCAGTTGCAAGGGTTTGAAGTTTTGTGTCTTAGACAGAGAACATGAAAGTATTTGATGAGCTAAGAACGGTTCCCAGATGATTTCTTATTTTTTTTGTGTCCATAGTAAAGTCCAAAAATTAATGTTAATGTCTAAAAATTAAAGTTCAAAGTAATGAATGTCGATTGCTCAAATGTCCGTGACTTTGATGTCCAAAAAATAGTACATCCAAAATCTGTACATTAAGGTCCAGAAATTTATTATTTGTCATAGCTATCCCATATTGAGTCGATCCGTCATTCAACATATAATCTACTAGGCTGAAGACAATATTGACATCTACTTGAGAGCTATAAGTCACCAACTGAAGTTGGCAATCCCAATGGCAATTGATGAAAGTGACGATAGTGATCATTGAAATTGGTTCGTGAGTCAAAAATGAAACAGTTTCGTTTTGAACTGTGCAACCATGAACATTTTTTAATGGAAATTAGGGCAGTGGGTCTGTTGCAAACTTTTGCTACAGCTATATAGAGTGTTTAATCTGAAGTAAAATCACATGAAAAGTCCATTGGTGGTATCAGAAAGTCATAAAATGCAGTATTGAACTCACAAGAGGCGTTTAACTGAAACCCAAGATGGCGGTAAAATATTCAGCAACCTGTGTGCAAGCACCGTGAACATCCATGATGGCCAATGTTAACGACCTCACAGCATCAGAGATTATGAGTTTGTTTGCGTTGTGATTGGTTGTGAGGTTGGCCATCTTGGATGTTCATGGTGCTTGCATACAGGTTGCACGATATTTTACCGCCATCTTGGATTTCAGTTAAATGCCTCTTGTGAGTTTGTTATTGCATTTTATAACTTTCTGCTACCACCAATGGACTTTTCACGCAATTTTACATGAGATTGATCACTCTATAGCGTTGTAGCAAAAGTTTGCTACAGACCCATTAGACTTTTTTCCATTGGACGTCACAGTTTTGGATATTAAAATTGGATTTTGCAGTTTCGGACATCACATTTTGAATATTAAAAATTGGACTGATGATCTGTGTATCCTGGGAACAGCGGTTTTTTTGGTTTTTTTTCTAAGTTTCCCGGTTTTGGAGGAATCTTTGTGTAAAGTTGCAAAAAATTGTGTTTGATGTGTTGTCACAACAGGGTATTCCTATTTAAAATAATGTATTTTGGACCAAAATTACATCTCTAGAAATTTGAAACCTTGTCAGGAACTGAAGGTATCCTTGGTCTCACCTCACCAGTACATACTTTCATTTGCTTTGTGAATAACACCAAAATTTGGAGCCTTGCAACTGCCCCATTAACTCTGATGGTTTTGCCGACTGCTGTTCTCCCAAATGCATTTGTTTGGGTTTTAAATAGATTATTTAACCATGCCTGCTTTGGTTTCCTCAAATTCCTTATTCTTATTTTTACTCTCAATAAGCTTACGCAATGTGCACTTTGAATCTTGTAAAATGGAAATTAAGATACCCAATTCCATGGTGGATTAGTTCAAACCTTAAACATCATGTCGTGCTGCCTAAAAAGTCAACAGTTTTTGGCTAAAATTGATAAATTAACTCAACAAAACGAAGTTTGAGGAATGTCAGCACCTACAAGCACACTTCAGGAGATTACCTGAAAGTTTCAAGCTGAAACGCTCTAAAATACAGTCGGAATATTGGAAATATGTAAATTCCCGTAAGCCTCAATGCGTGCGAGTGAGGCAGATAAATATTGTTATCACTTGCACTCATTAAACTTGTGGCAAAATGAATTTCCAGTATTACGGCTTGAATCCTTAACCAATTTTGCTGGTTTTGGGCTAAAGAAATCCACAAAAAATCACACCAGTGCTGACGGTCTTGGATTCTGTGTTTCTTCTTTGTTTTCAATTCAAAGATGCCAAAAACACATGAAAAACACATGCCAAAAGTGACTTGTGGCACTATTCATCAGATTGAAACCTGAAAAAGTTTCGGCTGGATTCACCTTAAAAATCAGTCATCTCCAAATAATCAAGACTTAAGGTAGATGTCCCAATTACCGCCACCGGCGCCACCCTTAAGAAAAAATTTCCGTAAAATACCTGTAAAAGTGTCAATTTTTATTTAATCTAGGATCAGTTTGAACTAGGACCCTTCAAATACATTCCAGTTTTAAGAATGAAATAAGAAATTGGAGTAATCAATCAGGAAAAAAAATTATTAATAAAACTCGAAAAAATGGCCTATGTCCCAATTACCGCCATGCCATAAGAACAGATTTTTAATCAGTAACTACTGTAAGAAATCGACACAAACAGGTGGTGCTGGGCAGGTGTCCACTTCTGTGATTTTTTAAGGGCACAACGCTGCTAAATATCAACTTCAAACTTTTTTCACCAGTTCAGCCAACTTATGAAAAACACTTATCCCATACACTCTAAAATTAGTCTGCTGAAGTAGACTTATCTTAAAGAATAAATGGTTAGGGTGGCGGTGATTGGGACATCTACCTTAACTTTTTCAATTTTTGTTTGTCTCGGACCAGTTTTTACCACCGATTATTTTCTTTCACAGTGATAACATAAATACTGATATTTATGGTGCCAATTTGTATAATGAATTCCTTTCGAGTGTAAGAAATAACAATGCCAGCAAGAGGGTTCAAGATATGGTTTTGACCAAAGACAGATTTGATACCAATAATCTTATCAAATCAATCGATTCCTGTCACAGTATTCTAGTAAAAGTAAGTAATCTTTATATTGCTTCAATCTAAAGTACCCCTCTAGAAAAACACAGAATCAGCGAGTTTTGTTTGTGTGGGATGCTACTAAATTCCTGAGTAGCTGTAGAAGAAGATCAGGAGTCTTGTCACCTCTAGATTCCCAAGAGCGAAACGTTAAACTAATGCTGCTGGTCCGTATCTATTCAATGGCATTTTTCAATTCATCGATGATTCCACCGGGTGAGGAAAGATTACGCATGCATTTCAGTTCAGTGTATGTCTGTAATGTACGAAAGTACTTGCATCTTTGTAGGAAAGTCGAAATTTGCTCATTTTAACAAACAGAGGTTAGAATTATTTCCATCCCCTCCTGTAAGGAAAAGAAGTTCGACAAGTCTTACTGAAACTCAGTTCTGATTTAAAAGATGACAAAGATGGGTTGATCCTTGATTTCTTTGTTTCAATTCTACTATCAGGCGCTATGCTTTAATTTTTCAGACTGGTGTCTTTTCAAATGAAATTTCGGAAGATACCCCAGATCATTCACAGAGGGATTTCTTATTGATTGGAGACCATCTACGCGAACCTCATACAGTTGTTGAAAATGTCAGCGTTGCGATTGACGAAATATTCAAGCGAGAAAACTTCTGTTGATTCAACATTTGTGATATACGAATAGTTAAAGTAATTGTATAAGAAAAATATTTTATTTTTGGTAACTGTTGATTTTAATAATCTGTGAAAACATGTACCTGATTATTTATTTGTAAACTGTTTTGTTTTAATCGTTTTAAATCAAAGTTGTCTCGAACTTTAGGAGTGTCAAAACTAATGCATGAGCAATATTTACTGAAAGCTTGAATGTTGCTGGTCCTCTTGCTCTCTCATAGAGCTCGTTTCAGAAGTGTAGGCGCACCTAAACAATAATCTTTGGTTAATTTTCAACTTTTGTTCGTTTAAATCAAAACAAAACTTGCCCACGACTTAATTATTTTGCTTGTAAAGTATTCCTCATTTCAAAAGTGAACTCTCAAACTCCATTTTCTTTCATTTTCATTGAGTAATATCAACAATAATGTTGACAAATTCCAAAGATTATTGGGCTTGGTGCGCCTGCACTTCTGAAACTACCTCCAGTCACAAGTCTCAATTTTCTCAAATCTTAGGTCACCGAGGATTCTAATTAATGCTTTTTTTTTTTCAAATTCAAAAACCCCTGCAATAATGGGTCTCTTGCGAATTTTTGCGGTAGCATTATGAAGTAAAATTGCGTGAAAATAAGATGGAAAGCATCAATGAGTCTCGGAATCCACTCACGAATAAATGCGTTTAATAAAATTCAAAGATGGTGGTCGAATGAGAGAGTGGTAATAGATGAGTCCCGTCTAGTCAAACCTCCTATGCCGAGGAAAGTGATTTATCATAGAGAAAACTGCAATCAGATGGGACTCTCCCATTGTGACCTGCTAATTCAAATTTTGTTAAATGTATTTATTCATTGAGTTTGTGAATGGATTTTGTGACTTTTTGTTGCTTTCAATGTTATTTTCACTTTTTTACCAGCATATACCTTCTCCAAAGTTTGCAACAGATCCATTGTTCTAGTCTGGGCTCGAACCTCAATGGGTATCATGCATCAAATGCGCCTAAAAAATTGCCTTCGCTGCCTTGGAAAATGTATACCATGATCAAATTTGGCGCCTGAAGAGAGATTCAATTTTTTTTTTCAATCCAATGACAACTACACTAGTTAAAACTGGCACTATTTTTGTAGATATTCACTCATAATTCACGGTTGGTTTTTATTGTGTTATCTAGGCAAAAAACCATTTTGGTTCCTGAAAAATCTCTCATGACCCCTAAAAAACCTGCTGGCCTAAATGGCTCCTTAAAGCAGGGCATCGGACCGCGGCAAAAATCGGTTCGGGTTCGGTTCGCGGTTCACACTTCACGAAAAAAAAGGTTCGCGGTTCGGGTTCACGCGACTTTCCGGACCGCACCGAACCGGTTCAGACATTTGTGAACCGGTTCGGAGCAGTTCGGGTCGGAGAAAATTTGGTCGTGGTCGAACATTTGCGGTGGCAGTTGAGAGGGTCAAACAACTTAAACGTACTTAGTTTCATTGATTTCATACTTCAACAAGCCCTATTTGCTGCTGGGGCAAAGTTTCGCAACAGACGCACATAGCTGAGAAGGCAGAAACATAAAAAAACTGTGGACTAATAGAAGACAACATGGGATAGAATGTATTGGTTTAGACCCTTATAACTTCAAACGAATCAGTAGACCAATAAACGTTCAGTTGCTTCAAACTAGTTTAGATGTGTGACTCTGTGTAATCTTTCTATGCGAAAAGGGTTCGATACGAAAAATGCGATTTTGAGATCCATTGAATACTCACAGAGTAAATGCTCAAACTTTTCGCTGTTTCCCCTTTTCAGGTTTTTTTTCAAGACATCTTTACTAAGACGTCGAACCGGTTCGAACCGGGCTCAGCCAGTCGGTTCGGTTCAGGTTCGGGTTCTCCGCCTCAGTGGAAAAAAGGTTCGCGGTTCGGAAATTCGGCGGTTCGGAGCGGTTCGCGGTTCACGGTTCGGTTCGGTCCGATGCCCTGCCTTAAAGTCTTGGGTGAGGTTCGAGCCCTGCTAATGGTGAAGTTGGTGTTTGAAGAGGACAGGTTATACTTTTTGTTTTCATTCTGTCTCCTCTCATTTTTGGAGTAATGTTTAAAAAGGAATTACTTCTGATCCAGTCAAAATGTTTTCCAATTTTAAGTGAGGAACTCGTTGTTAGAGCGGGTTTGTTAGAAAGCGATGGGAAAATTCGCTGCGAACTTTACTCGCGATCCTTGCGAAACGTAAACTGCAAGCAGTACCAAGGAAGGTAACCTTAAATGTTCAACTTCTTACGTTGCTGTGCAGCAGAAAGCTGGAGTCAGATCACAGTGTCTCCTCTGCATCGGTCTTCACCAATGCGCTCTCACATCTTTCGATGCGCACTTTTTGATATTCTGGTTGCTGATTGGTCGATCCGTGGGCTTTCTGTAAACGATTTTATATTCTCCTTCTTCGCCAGTCAAAACGCGAGCATCGCATCGCTACAGATTGCAATGCCTTTGTGTCTTTTTGGAAACCAGGCTTTCGAAGCACACCATTGCTGTTTCAAGATGATCCTCTAGAATGAGCTGAACTATGAAAATACTATGTATAAAAAATGAGTTACAAAAAAGTCTCAAGAGGTGCATGAAACCTTTATCATTTGTATTCTCTGAAGAGAAGGAGTTATTTCAAATTGCTTCTTCTCTCAAGACGAGAATTTTTTTTTCTCTATGTGGGACGACAAACAAACACTGTCTTCCTATTTGTATTATAATATCTAAGTCCTAAGTTAATCAATGTTTTAATTTGTTTGTTTGGTTCAATCAAATTGAATCATAACCTCAATTTTTCTTCTCAAACTGTCAACGGTTTTATTGGATGATTGAGACAACAAAGATCAATTGAGATAGTTTATGACTGGATCTCACTGATTCTTGTATTACCGCCAGTGTTGCTAGATCTTGCCACTCTTCCCATAAGAACACATATAAAAAGCCGCGAAATCTGGCAACCGTGCCTCCATGCGCTGTTATCAGTGTTGCCAGATTTTCCCATAAATTGCCAACTTTTACATTCAGTCAAATGGAAAAAATCAAATAACCATCCTAAAAATGGCAACACTGACTGTAATCTTTCTCTCTCTCTTTCTTTCACAAGGTTTCAGTTGTATTTTGATTCCTTCTTTTGATGAAATATTTTGGCTGAAGTGAATTCTCCGTGTTAGCTAATGGCAATCTCAAAAAGAAAACATTGTAAAATGTATGCTTGTATCTAATTTTCGGTATTAGAAAGAAATAGCCTTGTTTGTGGGTTGTGTAAGAGTCAGAGCTATGATCTAAAGCCCTGATGATTTTTGATAATTGGCTAAAACTTGTCCTTTATGAAGTCATGCTAAAACCGTCCATTATTTACTCTATCAAAGGTCCCAGAATTCGTAAATAGTTGCTTGGTTACGCAGGTTGCTTGTGTGGGGGTGCCAAGGAAAACAAAAAATAAACTGTAGGGAACACCTTACGAACACTTTCTCATATCAAATTTACTCTGGGGGAGACCTCCAGACCCCCCTTATTCATATTTGAAACATTTAAGTTTTCCCTTTTTTGACTCATCTTTCCATTGATTTTAATAGAAACCATTTTTCATCCATAACTAACCTAAAAATTAAAATTTCATGGAACCAAAAAAATTCCATCTGGGGAATATTAATAGCAACATCTCTGCAAAATTTGGATGCATACGGATCAATGGTTCAAAAGTTATGCTGGGTTTCACATTTCACACCCACAGACAGACAGACAGACAGCTGGACGCCAAAGAAATTTGATGCATTTACTCCTCCCTATCACATATGGTTAAGAAATATTGAAACTCCATGGATGGATGTTCTTCAAGATAGTATTAGGCATGATGAGAGCCTATTATTTTATACTTATCATGATTTACTTAGTCGCAGCGGGCCAGGTATCGAAACAAGATACCTTGAAAATCTCTGCTCCATCGTAATAGGTACTTTCTCAATTTTTGTAACTTCGTTACAGTGAGAAAGTAAACAAAGCTGGGGCAAAGCCAGGATATGAAATTATTTCTCACTTTGGCGCAGCAGTTTGCTTACGTTGAATTCAAAACTTTTGGCAGTACTGTCTGGCATAGTACCTAGTGGAATAGTCTCTTGTGCAAGCTTCATATGTTTTTGTTCCTTTTGATTGCCTTTCAAAGTGAGGAGAGAAATTAAATCAATGGCTATGAATGGCTACGAATGGTGACAATGCCAACAATTCCAAAGGTCTTTTTTATTTTTTTTTTATTGTAAAAAGTCATGAAAGTGGAAGTCAAACAAGAAAAAAGAAAAAAAAAGTTCAATGAAACAATTAGTAATGTGAAACTTATTACCAGAGATGAATCTATGATAGTCTGTGCATGGAGAATGTAGATAGGGTTTATCATAGAAAGACTAATGAATCGGTACGCACCAATAATGAATAAATATATGAAAAAGACAAAAAACTTTGATACAATTACGTGTGAAGTAAACAATGTTGAACTCAAACTATTTATCATTTTATTTGTAGCTTAGAGCTGTGATGATTCAAATCTCAAATTCTGAATCGGTGAGCTTGAATCAGTGATTATTACTCCAAAACTAGTGATACTAGTGATTAATAGTGGTTTTGAATGGAAATCCTGTGCAAATCTTGAGCTTTTCATAAGTTTTTTCTCAAAACCGTGCGTGAAAATCTAAAACCTTTTTTTGTTTCAGTCGATCAGACAAAACAATTAAAATAAGAATTTAATCTTCAAATTGACATAAATTGGAAACTCGATTCAAAGTTTTTTTTTACCTCTCCGTGAAGCAGTTGTGCTATCATTAAATTTTCTTAACTTGCAAGCAGAATCACAATTAATATCCCCCCTCCCCAAATCAAGTTATAAAATATTTGAAAAGTTTGCTGTCACACAGTGAAACTGCGTCTAATCATGAGCTTCTATTTTGGTAAGAAAACAAAGCAAAATTGTGAAAAAGTAACTAGAATAATTAACCGATAATTGTTACCTATGTTTTTAACGTGTTTTATAGATAACTGTCATTGTTGCCATAATGTTAGTTCAGTAGTTATCCTCTTTTAAGAACTTAATTTTGTGTGAAGTATTGACAGTTGTATATTGTACCTAGTCTTTGTTGCGATATGAGCATGAGAGCTAGACCAATCCAACATTAGGTTATTCATACTGTATAGTCTTTTAAAATATTCAAACTCCAAAAACTGTTAAAAAGCATATTGTTGAAAACAGCTTCTTCCCTTGTCATTGTTCGATATCAGTTCGCTCATTTTCAACCTGTGAAAATCAAATTTTGACTTGACCGTGGTGGCTACCGTCACTTATAATATTGGTTCCCAGATGATATGTCCACAGCCTTTATGTCCAAAATTTTATTTGTTCAGTTATATTTTCGTCCAATGTCATTTCATCCAAACATTCTAACATCCAATGAGCTACCATGACGAATAAAAAGTCCATGTCCAAAAAATGTCCAAAGGTTCAAAGAGATTGTTTCATCGCCCATAAGGAACGGGCTGAGAATGGATTGCCTTCATTTTTTCAGAGCTGATAGAGCTATACACGGGGCGTCTAACGGTGGCCTATTTTTGATTTTTGCCCGCTTAGAACCGGAGGGGCGGGGGGTCAAAGGTAAAACGGGTTTTCGGCCATAACTTTTTAACGAATAAAGCTTTCAAAACGAACTTTTTTTTAAACGAAAGATCTTTTAAAGACCTATCTTTTGGTGTGTATGAAATTTAAAAAATATTGATTTTTAGTTGAGTTATTGCATTTTCAAAATTTTGAAAATTCCAAAATATTAGTTTTTCTAATTTTTGTCACATGGGGATCGCACGGAGGAAAACAAAAAACTATCTCTAAGAATGCCCTTTCTTTTCCGGTTAAAATGAGCTAAAGTCCGTTTTCGGGAAATGATTTGTCTTTGAGTTATAAATTTTTAAAGTGTCAAAAATCGTTATTTTCGCGTTCTCAGCGGCAGCGACGAGGACGAAAAAAATCATTTCTCCGCATGTAGGCATGTAGTCGACGAAATTCAATGAAAATCGGTATGCGGGGGTTTTTTAGATCGCAGATTTCAATTCTGCCGTCAGATTTGAAGAATTGTGAAATCCAAGATGGCTGCCGAGTATATAGAGGTCGGCCGCCATCTTGGATCTCACAATTCTTCAAATGATTTTTTTCGTCCTCATTGCTGCCGCTGAGAACGCGAAAATAGCGATTTTTGACACTTTAAAAATTTATAACTCAAAGACAAATCATTTCCCGAAAACGGACTTTAGCTCATTTTAACCGGAAAAGAAAGGGCATTCTTAGAGATAGTTTTTTGTTTTCCTCCGTGCGATCCCCATGTGACAAAAATTAGAAAAACTAATATTTTGGAATTTTCAAAATTTTGAAAATGCAATAACTCAACTAAAAATCAATATTTTTTAAATTTCATACACACCAAAAGATAGGTCTTTAAAAGATCTTTCGTTTAAAAAAAAGTTCGTTTTGAAAGCTTTATTCGTTAAAAAGTTATGGCCAAAACCCGTTTTACCTTTGACCCCCCCCCCCCGGTTCTAAGCGGGCAAAAATGAAAAATAGGCCAACGTTAGACGCCCCGTGAATAGCTCTATCAGCTCTGAAAAAATGAAGGCAATCCATTCTCAGCCCATTCCTTATGGGCGATGAAAGAACCTCTTTAATGAACAGAAGTATTCCAGTACAATTTTTGTGTTCTTGTCTTCTATAGAAAGCTTAAAATAAATCTTCCTGTGAAATCCATCAGATGATTTGAAAAAAGTACCTACCTGTGATGATTAATCTACTTGTTGATCGAACTTGTTGACCAAAGGTTGCTACGGTTATGAGTCAATTAAAAAAGAAAAAAACGATACATTTGCATACTGATCGCTTGCAAAATTCATTTACCCCTTAGACTTTCCAAATTTTTGGACTCCGTTTTATGGACTTATAATCTTTGGACATGTTAAGATTGGCCTTCTCTTCTTTTGGACATTTCCTCTATGGACCAAATTTTTTGGACTTGAATGCTTTGGACATTAATTTTTGGACTTAAAAGTTTTGGACATAAAAATGTGGAAATATCATCTGTGTATCATAACATTAGCCGTCTTTTTTTGTGTCCAAAATCACTCACCGTGGACTGATGTGGTTCATGATTGCTCTTATGTTATTTTGTTGGGGACAATGAATAGACGGAGCATCTCGAGCAGGAATTGTTGCGGGATTTTCTGCTTCCCAAATTGGTGTGGACAACAATAGTCCAGTTTGCTTTGGAGCTTGTGAACGGAATGGGTGGTGAGTGATGCCAAATGAGCATCAGCTCACCAATTTCTCTAGTAATTTCTGCTCATCGCATGGAATCTCAAGACTTTGAAGGTGGAACCCACAGTTAATTCATGGCTCTCGTTTACGACATTGTTTTGGACGTAAAGAAAGATGGCTCTTACCTACCCATTCGCTCTCAGAATATTTGAAAAGCGGTAGAATAAAGACACAAATAAAAAATAAAGATGAAGTTTACTTTGAAATAATAAAATGACTCCCATCAGCAAGAACTTTGAAAGTTTCTTTTTTGTTCCCTGCAACTTTTGTGTCCTCTTTCTCAACTTTGCTTAGTGTGATCTAAGCTCAGCTGTTTCGACATTTTTGAAACTCAATTAATTTTTTTTCTTTTTTTTCATTCATGTATTATTATGATGGAAATTATATGACTAAGAAACTTGTGTCTTAGAAAAAGATCATTTAAGATGATTCCAGGGTGGATTAGTTCCAACTGTGGACATCACGTCACGCTGCTCAAAAAGTCAACAGTTTTTGGCTACATTTGACGAATTCACGCTAAAAACACAAATTTGAGGAACGTCAGCACCTGCGAGCATACTTGAGGAAGATACCCTGAAAGTTTCAGGCTGAAACACTCCTAAGTAAAGCCAGAAATTATGAAATATGAAACTTCCCGTAAGGCGTAATGAGTGCGAGTGAGGCAGATAGACGTATCATCACTCGCGCTCACTCTCACTCACTAAGCTTATGGCGAAACGAATTTCATAATTTACGGCTTTAATTTTAAGACCAATTTTGCTCATTTTGGGCACAAAAAATCCATACATTTTTTTTGCAGGTGCTGACGTTATTGGATTTTGCGTTTTATCTATGGTTTCAGGTATAACACCTAAAACACGACTTTTCCAAAAAGCGACTAGTGGCGCTGTCCATCGGATTGGAATCTGGAAAAGTTTTGCCTGGAATCACCTGAAATATTTCGGTGTGTATTGCAGGTTGATATCATTTTTTGTTATATTGAAGATCAAAGATTTGATATCAACATCAACCCATTTTCAAAAATTTTTAGGGCCCCTTCGAATTCTCAGATTTTTAAAAAGTAGGCGAAAATTGCATTACAAATTTAATACTTTACCAAGGTGCCAACTGACTGGAAAAACTGTAAAAACTAGAAAATATGTATCAGGAAAAAAGTCAACAATTCTCAGGAGTTTTTCCTTACTTTTGGGGAACTGAGAACGAAAATCATCATATGTTTTGCCTTTCATTTGGTGTATATCTTCAGGCTATCTAATGCATAATTACATTTTTTATGTGTTCAGTTGGAAGCCTAATTGAAATTTGTGAAAAGTTAACAGAACTTCAGTAGGTAACTCTGGGTTGGTGGAAACTTGTGCGAAAAATCAGGAATAATTTGGAGAAAAGGTCAGAAAAAATCAAGGACTCTCGAAATTCAATCTTTGTAGACACTGCATTTTCAGAAAAAAAAGTGCTCTCTTGAATCTAATCATTTGATGGTAAATTTGTTGGTCCATAAGATTTTTTTTTGGTTTTTCGAACTTTGGGGCGTAATGAAGATGATAAAAATTGCAAATTTTGAAAACGTTGAAAGACAGGCTCCTTTATTTCTAGGAAGACACTTTTTGATGGGGTTTTTTATTACTTAATCCTGCAAAGAGAAATTCAATTTTTTGAAGTTGGCACAGAATCAAATCTATCTTGCAATATATTGTTTAAAGGAACGTACCAAGTCAAGGCACAGAATCAAACCTATCTTGCAATATATTGTTTAAAGGAACATACCAAGTCAAGCATTTTGGTCTAAAGTGAAGGTTAATAACCTTTTTTTGTTGTCAAGATATTGAAAGTCAAGCATGGGCGTAGCCACTATGAGGCCAGGGAGAGCGAGGCCCCTCCTAGAAAATCTGATTTTGAAAAAAAAATCTGTAATATTTGAAAGAAAGAAAGCAATAATTGTAAAACGAAAAACTTAACAAAAAACACTATTAATTAATCAGCATGAAGTATTTTTACTTTTGGTGATTAAACGAAGTACATCGAGAGGGGAATCCGTTCAGAAAGTACACCTTTTCCTTTTTTCTATTATTTCGTATTTTACAATATTACTATTATTATTATTTGAATTTACGAGTAGCAAAGATTAAAATTGTAAGATTAGTTTACTCTAATTAAATCGGTTTATTTCTGGCAAAGAAACATAAAATTGCCTTTTCCGTGCGTTTTTATTTTCTTATAATTTACGAGGTGAAGATAGCTTGAAATCATGTAGAGCTGCCAAATTGCCAAAATTACCAACGTGAGGACTTCCCCCCACCCCCCAAGCGCGGAGGTGTTTTCCATAAATCCTTTCAATCGGGTTTCCAAACTTGACCCCCCCTAGAAAAAGTTTCTAGCTATGCCCATGAAGTCTAGTTTGATGTCAACCAATTTTGAACAATCTTGGAAGTGCTTCTCAGATGAGGATGTTATACTTTTCTTTGGGGAAATGGGAGCACAAAAGTATTCCTCAGATTATCTCTACCAGTCTTTATAACTTTGGCTGTTTTTGGGACTACATATTACTTAGGCTACCTAATTTAATATCGTAAAAGATTGTGCTATTCTAACAATTTGTGGAATTTAACAGAGAGCTCAGGTAAGGAATACCCTTATTTTTCGTTTAAAATCTAGAAATTCTATCAGTAAGCTCATGCTAACAAAGCTCAGCGGCTTGGTGTGATGCTTGTCTGAAAAAATGCTTCAGCATTGGTTGAGGTTGTTTCAGAAATATAGGCATACCTAGACGGATAATTTGTGGGATTTCCCAACCTCATTTCTCATATTGCACAATAAAAATAAATGTGTGCATTGGCTTTTCACTGAGAAAATTTAAAATATTGATCTTGTTGTTAAACAATTTAAAAATACACCTGAGTTTTTAACGAACAACGTCCTTCAAATCAACTCCATGGGTGCAATTCAGAGACTTCACTTGAGATCTACTTGACTTTAAGTCAAGTGAGGAAAACTGCAATTCAGAAAGAAACGCTCCCCTAAATCAGCAATTCTTAAGAAGTTTAGAGTTAAGTTCAAGGTGCGCCAAAAAAAAAAAAAAAAAAAGTGTCAAATAAACATCCCGTTGGTTGAATAAATGTGTGACAACCATAAGGTTGTAAATTTAACATTTTTTTAACAAATGTGATGTTAATTTAACATATTTCTTTCTTCCATGTAGTTGACGGGCCAAAATGAAATTATCTCCCATAGACTTATCTTGAGCGGAAAACTGTGTGTTTCCAAAGTATCTCTGAGTTTTCAAAGTGTCTCTGAATTGTCAATTTGTGCCTATTATCACCGGAAAATCTCTTGAAACTTCCTCAAGAAATCTCAAGGAGTTTTGGTTGTAGGTGTGATGTGTGTTTCTGAATTGCAAATTGAATCTGTGAAACTTTTTTAAGTTCGAGTGAAGTTAAGTTGATCTCAAGTAAAATCTCCAAAGTGTACCCTTTGGCACCTTCGAAACGCTCATAGGCTACCTTCCGCCATGTTTCAAATATACTTACGTGTTTCGCTCCGCGGTCCTGAAATCAAATACTTGATCAAATATGTAATAATAACATATGGTATCTGTCGCTTCGTCGAGTTATCAATGAAAATGAATTTTCCCGCTCTTGTTCATGGACGTTCGGGTTCGACGTCGATTGGTGCAGCTCTTTTGATGACTCAACGATCAACAAGAAAATAACAACACACAAATTTAGAGGTTATCTAAATATTGGTCTGAGGGTTTCAGCTGTCAAATTCTGAAATCTGATTTTCACTCGGAAATTTTGATTGTGCGATTTCATCCAAGTTGTTTTCTCTAGTCTAGTGATGGCGCTGAACGTAGCCTGTAGGAATCAATTACTGAAATGGGTCGCATCGCCCAAATTAAATTGGTAAGAGCTTCTAATCTCTCCAGAAACTGAATGACCCCCAAGAGTGGGTAAACAATAAGAAGTAGCCAAGGAGACATTGATCTGTATATTATAAGTATGGGTCTGTTCCCAACCAAGGTTTAACTGAAGTGGTACCCAAGGTCCATTAACAGCAGGATATTCCGGTAGGCGGAAGTGCTATAACCTGTGAGTTTCATTCCCACAATGTAAAAGCGGAGAATTGTTTCCTGGTATCATTCGACTTCCCCTTTGATTTTCATTTCTTTTCTTCCAAAATGGGGAAGTAGATTTCAGCGACACCAGGGGGTCAATCATTTTCATTTTCTTCTCATCAATAGTTAAGACTGCCTGTAAATGATGCCATCGGTCCAGAATTGTAAGACATGACTGTTACTTTAAAGTAACCACCGTTGAATTGCCCCTCTTTAACAGTCACTCCCGAGTAACCTTTGCATGTACGGTAAACTTAAAGGTATTTACTGTAGCTACAGCTAAGTGTCATCATGTCTGATCAAGTATCTCTTAGAGAGACTTAACTGTCTCTTAGGAGCAAAAGTAAAGGATCTTGATGTAGTTTCTATCTGGTTTTACGTCCTGATATCATCAATCTATTGTCTCTACTTTCAGGAAATCTGGAATCTCAACCAGCAGCATTGCATGCAAAGAAGTAGCGAAAGAAACCCTTCATCCTTTAGACGCCGATATTGCTTTGAAGCCTCATACAGAGCTGGATAAGGATGAAGCAAAGAAAAATGTTATGTTAACTGTGCCAGAAATCGTGAGTGTGTTGTTATTATTTGAAAAATGAATCCTAAGTTAAGATTTAGATGAACAGTGAATGCTCAATGATTCAAAATTGGGCTTTTGCACAATTTTGCTGCAAGCGGTATAATAGACGATTCTGGTGTAAAACCTCCAAAAATTACGATGGCATCACTATAAACTTCCGAAATCCACTCCAATACTCACTGAACGCTTATATTTGCGCGTGTGTAATGGTGGCATAGGGTAGTATGAATGGAAGATTCCCATCTTAATTTTGTCACTCTCTCTATGCTGATAAGGATGATTCACAGAGTAATTAGTCATGAGAGTAGTGATCCACATCCGATGAATGGTACCGTGACATCTAGTGATACCGGTGTAAAATTTGGTCACACCTTGATGGAGTTACAGTATTGTTGGATGGGAATCTTCTTTTATTACTTCCCTAAGCCACCATTATGCTCGCGCAAGTAAATGCGTTTATTGAGTTTAGGAGTGGATTTCAGAAGTTTTTAGTGCTGCCATAATTATTTTTGGAGGTTTTTATACCAGAATCGACTTCTCAATTGCTTATCGCAAAATTGTGCTTCAGCCCTATTGGGCGGACTGGCAATTTTCTTTGATTTTTAATCAAAGGGTTTTCAAGTAAGAGGTATTTTGAATTATAGAGAAGGGTTATGAAAAATTCGAAATAAGGAGTTTTTCAAATTGGGTCGTTTTGAAGAAACTACAAGTATGTATGATCTTGGATGGATTCATTACATTTTTTTTTGTATCATTATTATTGGTCATGTACTCTAGTCACTTATTTTTTAGTATGTAAGCACTTCTACTCATTTTTAAGGAGGAAGCATGTCCTTGATTTTTGCATCTGGTGTCGTTATTTTAAATCACAGAGTGTCTGGTCCTGTAACTTTTGAATTATAGAGCTAATTAACCAACTGCTTTGCCACCAAAAACTTTGAATTCATAAGGGGAGACATGTACATTGAATTTCTTTGAACTATAGAGATTTTCCCAAGGGAATTGGCCTTAGCATCTTCGAGTCGTTGTGAAGCCTTGCGTTGCGTAGCCTTGCGTCTTATTGGGAACCAGGCTTCAAACGGAAAAAAATCACTCGCCAAAGTTTATGCTTTGCCATTACCTACGCCTTGAAGGCCTCGTCACCTTCAGGCAGGCCTTGTCAGGTGAAAACGCATCTGTTCGCGCCACTTGCCGCAACATTCGGGAGTCATCTCGGCTTGCGCCGCACACACAGCGTCAGCGCGATCTATCGGAATACAGCGCAGGCGCGGTCGCATTTTCCATCGCGACTACGGTTGCACAGCCGTACCGTTAGATGGCGCGCGCTCCATCGCGCATAAAATATATTCATGTATTCTCTTTTATTATTATCTATTCACCTTTTTTCTTTATTCTTTCTTTTCTAGCGTCTTCAACGCAATTAAGTCCATTCATATATCTCATCATTTTAATACAATCTTTCTTTTAATTACCTTTAATTTCCGTTCCAAATCTCAACTTCGCGCATATGCAAGCCAATCTCTTTTTGGTGGTATCCCCTCTGGAGCCCTATTCCAATTACATGCTTGTCGATAAGATCATACAGATCGTGACAGTTGCTATATGTCGTTCGACTAATGCGAGGCATCGGTTAGTTTGTCCTATTTTTGGTATGCGGAATAAAACAGTCTTTTTCAAGACTAGTTTCCAGTAAGTATTCATAGGAAAGTGCAGAAGTGTCTTGCCTGCATCTTTCCTCTTGCCCTCTTTCTCTTCTCTAAAATATAAAACTTCTTCTTTAAAATAAACATTTTCTCATTTTCTTACTAAACAATCACTTGATAAAAAGCGTAGAGTCTTGCCTACGTCTTTTCCCTTTCTTTCGTTAAACAAACTAATAATAAATCGATATTTCTTTCTTTTTGCCTTTAATAAATTAAACATCTAAATTTTCCCTATTTGATCTCTAATAATAAATCGATAAATCTTTCTTTTTGCCTTTAATATTCAAACATCAAAATTCTCCCTATTTAATCTTTAATAAATAATCGTTAAATAACATTTCTTTTCGATATTAATAATAGTTTTCAATTGCCACTCTTAAAAATAAATACTTTTCTCGTTCTAACTTAAAACATTCTTAAAATCTTCTTAATAAATAACTAAGCATTCGGCTAAATTCAAAATTTCCATTTTTCTCATGTCATTAATAATCTTTTCTTTTCAGGTCGTGGATCTCGTGGCTCGTGATCCGCGAATGCCCTAAGTCCGAGTGCTTAGGACGACCCTCTTTTCAAAACAATAAAATATTGTTGATCGGAATATTATCTACATAGTCTTTGACTTTCCGTATATAATATTTTGCGATTCCTTTTTGCTATTTTCACTTGTGAACGCTACATATTTTTGGTCCTCCGGCAGCCGGATATAGAATCAACTCAGGTTCCAATCCACTTTCATCATGAGTGACAATACAAAGAAGAATCGTAAACAAAACGCTAAGTCATCGACTCTTGCGAATGATGCAATCGATAATGATACGTCCGCGAATGTTTTGCTTTCGGACACCGATCAACAAAATATTTTTAGATTCAAAGAACTTTCTTTTTCCAGGGATATACTTTTCTCGCGCCTTACAAGCACACATGCGTTAATAAGTCAACTCCCGGAAAAGTTAGAAATGTTTCTTGCAAGATGCGAGTCAATCGAATCAACTTGGAACGAGTTGGGAAGTATTCATACGGAACTGTTCTCTCTCTCTCTCATGCTGCCCGAGTCACATGAAACCAACGTTGATCGATCCATCGAATACATCGATAATTTCTACTTCGATATCAAAGCAGCTCTTCATAGCTCAAAACCTGCAGCTTTATGCTCAAACTCAGTTCAATCTAATGCGCGATTCGATTCCATCAAATTACCGGTAATCGAATTGCCGAAATTCACAGGTCTTCTAAAAGACTGGCTCTACTTTTCTAACCTTTTCAAAACAACAATTCATGAAAATGCATCTCTAAGCGCGATACAAAAGTTCCATTACTTATTGTCTTCTCTTGAAGGCAGCGCATTAGATGTAATTCGTAGTCTTCCCCTTACACCGGATAACTATGAAATCGCTTGGAACTTACTTCAAGATAGATTCCAAGATGAGCGACGACTCATTACTCATCATGTTTGTTGTATTCTCAATTTAATAGATATCAAGAGTCGAGCGACTCGAGATATTCGATTATTCGTCTCAAAGTTTAAAGAGCACGAGCAGGCTCTGAAAGCTTTGGATTACGATGTATCGAAAAATAATCACCTCCTCTCTATGGTGTTATTTTCTAAAATGGACGAATTCTTAAAAAAGAAATTTGAAGATTCACGCACAAATATCAAAGCCTATCCGTCAAGCAATGACATAATCGCCTTCCTCGATAACGAATGCTTCACTCTTGAACACGTTTCGCAGGTTTCCAATTCTAATAAAAGTTCCAAAACTAACAATACTTGTTCAGTGCTTTATACAACTTCTAATACACCTCATTGCAAACTCTGCAAAGATGACCATTTTATATCGAAATGCGACAATTTCAGGGAAATGTCCCCTCTAGAGCGATTCGATTTGGTCAATTCAAAAGGTTGGTGCATTAATTGCCTCGGTTCTCATGAAACTGAAAAATGCAACTCGAAATTTAATTGTTTCAAATGCAATGAACGTCACCATACGATGCTTCATGTTGAGCAACAAGAGTTCGAAACTGATGCATCAGCTCATCCATCTCAATTTAATGCTGCAACCCTAGCCAGCTTTTCTAATTCATCTTCAGCGCCAGTGCTCCTTGGTACCACTCTCGTGAAACTGAGCGTTCCGGGTGGAAAACCGCAAGTATTTCGTGGAGTCATTGACCCCGGTTCGCATTTCACTGCCATAACAGGAGACTGCGCCGCCAAAATTCACGCGCATATAACCAAAACATCCGATAAGTGTGGCGGGTTGTCTAATACTCCTGTCTCTACACTTGGACGTGCGAATGTATCGATCTACACTTGCAATAACAAGAAAATAGCTCGAAAACATTCGGTGCGCATTTTCAAAACAATCACATCAAATTTGCCTCAAGTACCGATTTCCTCTAAAGTGCGACTTAAAGTCCAATCATTCAATCTAGCAGACCCATTCTATGATATTCCAAATTCAGTGGAAATTCTATTCGGCGCCGACTTGTACTCAGCAATCATCACTGGTGAGCAACGAAGTTTAGGTCCATCGCTACCCATAGCGTGCCAAACTGTTTTTGGAACCGTTTTAATCGGTCCAACTCCGAACAATCCAAAATTTTCTCCAAATTCTGCGGACTGTTCCCTCTTAAGCAGCATTTCTCTCAATGAAGTCCCTAAACGTGTTCGGCGACCGAGGAAATCTACTCACGAACTCACACTCACACCAGTCACACCTGAACTGAAACTTTGTGAGACTCATTTTCAACCTCCTCACACATCCAATGCTTCAATTGTGACACGCCTGGAAACCGTGCGTGACCCTCTATCTGAAGATCACATGATGCCACTACCTCCGGAATCGAAATCTACCTCTGCACCTCATCATGAATTTACAACTCATCCTGTCGTCATAGAGGAAAAGGGAAAACAACTCAAGATCACACCCGATGATCAGCCTCTTCATGAACACTCAACCATCGCTCTCTATTGGAAAAATCCTCCACCCTATCAACCCGCGACATGTGCTACCTATCAAGCTCCTGAAATATCACAAAATATCTCTTATGAAGCTTGGAACCACAAACCTCCTGAAACTTACCCCGCGGATGGCATTTCCCGCGAGATGGTACGTTCTGAACTGTTCAGCCCCCTTTGTAAATACACTCAGTTACAATTTTCTACTTTATCTCTAATTTTCTTGCTGACGTTATATAGTCACCTTTTCACATTTCTGAAAATATCTCTGCTTTCTTTTGAAATAAATGATTATTTCAAGGCCGCCGGTATATGTTCGCGCCACTTGCCGCAACATTCGGGAGTCATCTCGGCTTGCGCCGCACACACAGCGTCAGCGCGATCTATCGGAATACAGCGCAGGCGCGGTCGCATTTTCCATCGCGACTACGGTTGCACAGCCGTACCGTTAGATGGCGCGCGCTCCATCGCGCATAAAATATATTCATGTATTCTCTTTTATTATTATCTATTCACCTTTTTTCTTTATTCTTTCTTTTCTAGCGTCTTCAACGCAATTAAGTCCATTCATATATCTCATCATTTTAATACAATCTTTCTTTTAATTACCTTTAATTTCCGTTCCAAATCTCAACTTCGCGCATATGCAAGCCAATCTCTTTTTGGTGGTATCCCCTCTGGAGCCCTATTCCAATTACATGCTTGTCGATAAGATCATACAGATCGTGACAGTTGCTATATGTCGTTCGACTAATGCGAGGCATCGGTTAGTTTGTCCTATTTTTGGTATGCGGAATAAAACAGTCTTTTTCAAGACTAGTTTCCAGTAAGTATTCATAGGAAAGTGCAGAAGTGTCTTGCCTGCATCTTTCCTCTTGCCCTCTTTCTCTTCTCTAAAATATAAAACTTCTTCTTTAAAATAAACATTTTCTCATTTTCTTACTAAACAATCACTTGATAAAAAGCGTAGAGTCTTGCCTACGTCTTTTCCCTTTCTTTCGTTAAACAAACTAATAATAAATCGATATTTCTTTCTTTTTGCCTTTAATAAATTAAACATCTAAATTTTCCCTATTTGATCTCTAATAATAAATCGATAAATCTTTCTTTTTGCCTTTAATATTCAAACATCAAAATTCTCCCTATTTAATCTTTAATAAATAATCGTTAAATAACATTTCTTTTCGATATTAATAATAGTTTTCAATTGCCACTCTTAAAAATAAATACTTTTCTCGTTCTAACTTAAAACATTCTTAAAATCTTCTTAATAAATAACTAAGCATTCGGCTAAATTCAAAATTTCCATTTTTCTCATGTCATTAATAATCTTTTCTTTTCAGGTCGTGGATCTCGTGGCTCGTGATCCGCGAATGCCCTAAGTCCGAGTGCTTAGGACGACCCTCTTTTCAAAACAATAAAATATTGTTGATCGGAATATTATCTACATAGTCTTTGACTTTCCGTATATAATATTTTGCGATTCCTTTTTGCTATTTTCACTTGTGAACGCTACAGCATCTAAGTCAAAGTTAAAAAGTGAAGTGAAAAGTGAAGGCTCTTTGAGTAACCCACCTCAGCACATTGAATCCTCCTTGCGCAACCTCTAATGAATTTTAATTATCAGAGTGTAATTTTGAGACTTTTGTTTCACTGAAGATTCCTGAAGCGAGAACTCATCGATTATATTCAAGATGAATCTATAGTGGGCTTGATTGATTGAACTTGTATCAATAAATTGATGACTAGATTCTTAACAATTTTACAGTTTAAGTGAAGTTTGGCTTCTTCTAGATTCTTGAATTAAAATCACACCTGGAGAAAACCTCCTCTCAAAACTGCAAAACAAAACCGAAAATACTATAGCAACTTCTTCACAGTGTTGCCAGATCGAGGGTAAAAAGCCGTATCATCCCTATTTAATTCAATGTAAAACGTACAGCTTTTTCACCCCGATCTGGCAACACTGCAGGCGCGTCAATTGGGGGGGGGGGGTGAGCTATTGCCCCCCCCCCAGGATTTGAAGTCAGGCGCAAAAACGGATTTTTGCCCCCCCCCCCAAGCCGGCTCTATGGCTCTAAAATTTTATTGACGAGCAAAAAAAAAAAAAAAAGTCATCAAATTTTTTGCCCCCCCCCCCCCCCCCCCACAAGCCGAACCTGAAATGACGCCCTTGCAACGCTGCTTCTTCAGAGAATTTTATTATGAGGTTCGGGTGAAGATTTGAGGTTTGGAAGTTTTCAGGGGACACCAAACATGAAACTCAACGAAACTATTTCTACCCAATTGGAAGTGTTGTTCACTGTTATCTCTAACCTTTGAGTTACTCTTTCTAGCCATTATTTGAAACAGAGACAAATAGAGACGGAGAACTACGCTATAATACATATGGCACATTTGAGGCACGCTGAATTCTCGCGGATTCAATACAACAACAGTCAACACCCCTCAGATGTCGCAGGGTGCTGAACGGTGACATTCGGAAAACACAGGGGGGATGGGCTGGGAAGTGAAGAGGAGGGTGCTCACCATTCAACACACTGAGACATCAGAAGGGTTTTGACTGTTGTTTTGTTGAATCCACAAGAGTTCAGCATTCCTCCGCTGCAGCCAGTTCGTGCTCTGTCTCTATTTGTCTCTGATTTGAATAGGAGGACCCCAGAACAGGGAATTTTTTTTTTATTACTTTGGCAGAAAATATTTATGTTTAACCTGAATTTTTTGAAAGATAACAATTTCAAAATAATGGACAGTTTTCTGTTATTTCTCAAAATTTCAAGCATCACAATTAATTTTCAACTACGTTGCAGTCGGAAATTCGCAGAGGCACCTTTTTATCGTCAAGTTCAAATCCCTAATTTCGTCAAGTTGAAATGGAGATTTCGTCATGAAAAATGGGGATTTCGTCAAGTTCAATTTCGATGTATTTAGCTTTTTTTTAGCGACACAACAAAATTTGGTTTTTTTTCTTTTTTTTCTTACCAATGGCACAACAAACGACAAGTTTTACGTGTTCTTAAGCTGTAATTAAGGAGAAAAAAAGGTATGGAGGTGCAAAAGTGGGCTTGAAACTTTTTCAGCACAATTTTTTTGGTGAAAACTTTCCCCAAGACTAGGGTTTTGACCCTGTTCTTTCTATTGTTAAATTCAACTGTTCAATGCACTGTGTGATGAGTCCGATTGAGATTTTCTTAAACCGGTTTTCTTAAATTCGCGTAACCGCAAATTTCCTCAGCTCACAAACTCGTAAAATTGCAAAAATTTCGTCAATTTGCGAAATCGCGAAAAAATTTGCCGATTTCGCGGGACATTTCTTGTCAAATGCCAAATTTCGTGTTTTCGCGGAAAAAGTCCAGATTTCGCGATTTTTCGCGAAATATCGCGGCCGTGAAAAAAAGGTGCCTCTAGAAATTAGAGGGAAAGACAAAATGCAAAAATGAGTTTTGTCTGTAACAGCCTGTTTTTCAGTGATAAATCTGATATGCTATGAATATTTGTTCAGGTATCTGCTGTGAAATGGTTCTAAATACCCTTCATAGCTAACCATTTCTTGTTCTTCAGCTTTTCAAGGAACGTCAAAGATATTTCAAAGTTAAAAGTCTCAAAAATTAGTGTTACGGACGTAACGTTCAGTAAATTAATGGCTGTTTTAGTCCCCACCTTGCAAAACAGGTACAAATTCTGAGGTTTGGGTACTGCAATGGTGTCATTCATCTTTGCTGAATCAACAGTTTGAGTGAGAAAAGATGCAGAACTCGTGGCTCTGGTGAAAATATTCACCTGAACCTCATAATATAATTTTCTTATACCTTTTGTATAACTGGATATACTACCCAATTTTTGATCATTGGTTCTACTCAAATAATTTTTTTTTATATAAGTGGTGGTATTTTCTATCTCACAGAAACGAAATTAAGTCCAACTAATCCCTTTTTTTAGGTTGATATTACTGCGATAACTGGAGTTCCCGAAGAACATATCAAAACAAGGCTCGTAAGAATTAGCACTGCTCCAAAGAATGCGATGCAGTCTGGAACCAACAATGTTGGTTTTTGGCAAATGCAGTTTGATACTCGAGAACGCTGGGAAAATCCACTGATGGGATGGGCATCAAGGTTTGTTTTTATATCCTTTACTTTAACCCTTTTAGTCAGGAGCTAAGAAAAAGTTGCCACCGTAGTCCTAATTTTAGAGGGTGTATACTTTTAAACCAAGCAAATTTTTTATTTACGATTTTTTGTGGGAGTCAAGTTTTTTTGAAATTCCTCATGACTTCATGTAAAGTGTTGTCCCTTATTTAGGGCGTGATGGTATAAAGGGTTAGAACGATGGGTTTGTACATTTTCAAAATTAAAAATAAACTGTAGGGAATAAACTTTCTCCCATCAAATGTAATCTGGGGAGACCCCCAGACCCCCCTTTAATATTCTGGGTGAGACCGTCATACCCTTTAATATTCTGGGGGAGACCCCCAGACCCCTCTTTGATATTTTTATCCAGATCCAAAGATCCATTTTTGAAGTATTTAAATTTCTCCTTTTTTTGACCCATTTTCCCTTTGATTTTAATGGAAACCATTTTTCATCCATAATTAACCTAAAAATTAAAATTCCAAAAAAACAAAAAAGTCCCTCAGGGGAACGTTATATGCAACATCTCTGCAAAATTTGGATGCATATGGCTCAATAGTTAAAAAGTTATGCTGGGTTTCACGTTTTATGGCTACAGAGTACAGACAGACGCCACAGAAAGTTTGTGCATTTACACCTCCAAGCCACATATGGTTAAATAATATTAAAACTTCATGGATGGATGTTCTAAAGATAGTATTAGGCTTGATGAGAGCCAATTGCCTTGTAATTATCATGATTTACTTAGTCGTAGTGGGCCAATTATCGAAACGAAATACCTTGAAAATATCTGCGCCATCGCAATACTTTCTTAATTTTTCTAACTTCGTTAATGTGAGAAAACAATAAATTGAATTAAATTCATCTGTAATTAGTTTGCTAATAACTAACCATTTTCTTTATCCTCAGCGGAGACCCACTGTCCAACATGAAGCTGGAATTTGGTAACAAAGAAGGTGCTATTGAATTTTGTGAAAAAAATGGCTGGCGCTGGTATATTGATGAACCGAAAGCAAAGACACCAAAACCAAAGAACTATGCTCTGAACTTTTCCTGGAATAGACGGACTAGGAAATCTACCAAGTAATTATTGCACTAACTACTGTGCACGTATTACCTTTTGTTATGTAAATAGAATTGTTAACGATATATTATTATTTTAAGTTGTTGCGAACGAGCAAAGAGTAAAAAAAAAATATGATAGAAAACATAAAGCTTTTTACCCTTTTCAATCATTTCTCTGTTCCTTTGCATGAGCAAAGCAATTAAAATCTGCGTCTTTTAATCATCATCTCTTGTTGTCTATCCTTTCAAAATGCGTGGTGAAGGGGGGGGGAAGCTCCTGCTTGGTAGTCAGAGTCAAGTGTCGGTAATTTGCATAAGCTTGAATCTTAACTTTGACTTTGAACTTGACCTTGACCACTAGCCAGGGCTGCCGTTTTGCGTACAATCAATGATATTTTTCTATTCACCGATGATTCAAAAAAAAAAACGATTATTTGAGAAAAGATTAAACGGTTCCGCTCAGTGCATGACTGTAATGCATGAAAATACTCTGATCTGTAATCTTTCCTGAATCGGTGGAGACTCCGTTGAATAATTAAAATATCAGCAAGTTTTTTAAAGTCATCGACGACTCCACCGGTTGAGAAAAGATTACAGATGCGAGTATTTTAGTTTATTACAGTAATGCACTGAACTGAACTGTGCAATCTTTTCTCAACCGGTGGAATCATCAATGAATTGAAAGGTAGCATTGATTATACGCAAAACGGCAGCCCTGCCACTAGCGGTTCCAGGAATTTGTCTGTCTCTCTCCTTGCCCATTTGATCTCACATGGTAGAAAAGGATGAAGATAGGGGCACAAGTCAAGTATGTACCCTCTCCTTCATCTCTTTCTAACACAGGTGTTTAAATGAGTCAAGAGAGGGAGAGACAAGTTTTTGTATCTGCCAGTGACCTTGATCTTGTAAATTTTGTGAACAGGGTTATAGGACATTTTGTCAACGGCTTTTTGTCCGGACACAAATTCGTCTAAGCGTTTTACGTCCACGCATGTATGAAGGCAAGAAAAGATAGGTCCATGCGTTTAATTGTGGTCCATATGTTTGATTTTACTGAACATTTAAAATTTTTGACAACAGTTAAGAACAAGTATAAAAAATAATCATACGTACTGCAAGGAAAATAATTTATGGAAACATTGAAATAAGAAAATGGAAGGGAGATGAAGGTGCTGCTTTGGTAACTTCATTTTCGTGAGGAGTAATTCTTGTCCTTATCGATGTCATTCTGTTTTTTCTTTATTTTTTCCCAAATTTTCTGTTGCCAAAATTTGTTTAAATTGTAAAAAAAAATTTAAAACCAGCAGCTGCCGCTCATAAGGCTCCCAACGAATGATCATGTTAGCTTTATCAAAAATTAAAAATTATACCAAAATTATGGTGTTTCCCAATTTTGGCAATATTTCCTATATGGAGTTGGTGTTTTTATTTGGACCAGTAAACTTTGGACATTATTTACTAAGTGGACCAACATGTTGCTGCCGAAAAAACGCAGTGACGTAAACAGTTGGACGAAACATGCGCGCGGACCAAAAGTCGTTGACGAAATGTCCTGAAACGGTGAACAGGCAGTGGCTTTCAATATCAGATTTTTAAAATCTTAAATTATCAATCTCATGGATTCAGTTTCAACAAGGAAATTGTCAGTATTGAAAACCGAAACATCTTTCAAAGGTTCAAGTGGGTACATTTTGGATGACGTGTGAGCTTCGAAAATCAGTGAGTGGGATATTTCTTTCCCGGGGGAAAGAGTGGAACATGTGATACGTACGGCAGTAGTTTCTTGAATGTTTCATCTGCAAGTTTGAATTTTGGCGAGCGCTGGCAGATGATGGAGGCTTGTTCCTGACTTCGTTCAGCTAAAGAAATAACTGGTCCACCTTCAACGTTCGCGGCTTCAAACTAGGTAGATAGGATAAGAACAGCGGTGGCTTTGTGCGATTTGGCAACCATGCAATTGATAAGGAAAAACTAACTGTAGGGAACACACTACGAACACTTTCTCACATCAAATTTAATCTGGTGGAGACCCCCAGACCCCTTTTAATATTCTAGGGGAGACCCCCAGATCCCCCCTATCCATTTTTGAAGTATCTAAGTTTTCCCTTTTTTGACCGATTTTTCCAATGATTCTAATAGAAACCATTTTTCATCCATAACTAACCTAAAAATTAAAATTTCAAAAAAACAAAAAACAAATTCTCTGGGGAATGTTAATAGCAACATCTCTGCGATATTTGGATGCATATGGATCAATGGTTCAAAAGTCATGCCGGGTTTCACATTTCGCACCCACAGACAGACAGGCGGACGCCACAGAAATTTAATGCATTTACTCCTCCCTATCACATATGGTTAAGAAATATTGAAAAGTCATGGATGGATGTTCTTTAAGATAGTATTAAGCATGATGAGAGCCAATTATTTTGTAATTATCTTGATATACTTAGTCGAAATGGGCCAAGTATCGAAACAAAATACCTTGAAAATCCCTGCGCCATTGCAATACTTACTCTATTTCTAAAATTAAGTGAAACAATTGTTTCTTGAGGAGGCTGGTAGTCATCTGGAAAATCGATTGTTTTACTTGTATTTTAATGGGGAAAACCCTCTGTTGCTAAATATCTCAAGCCACCTGTGAATCAAAATTCTCGGAGTAAAAGTGTTGAATTATCTCTGCCTCTCCTTGCAATGTTTTCTTATAACATAAAATTTTAAATTTCTAAAAATGTAATTATTACATTTAAATATAAAGCACATAATATAGTTGATAAAAAAATTGATAAGCAGGTTTCAGAGGAAGGATTTTAGTTGAATCCCCATCGGAAATTTTTCATTGGTATAATATTTGATTTCTATTGAAATAATATTATTTGAATAGAAGATTGTATAAATATTGTATAAACAATGCCTCAATATATGAATGTTCACTTTTTTTCAAAGACTTCCCAATATTTTAAGAAAAAGGTTGAGAAAAGCTTAAAAGGAGAAGATTTGGAGAAGAATTGTGATTGAAGGTTGGGAGAAGCTTACCCTAATCGGAAAAATTTACATTGCAGGAGAAAGCTTAATTCAATCTTAATTGGAACTTTTCCTCAAAACATCGAGATATGCAGCATAGCGCGCTCTGGTTGTGAATTTTGATAACTCACTCCTTGCTAATTTCAGTTGCTTACTACATATACTATGAAATCATCAATCATGGAACGTACAGATATTAGAACCATTGTATTTTACGATTATTTATAAGTTGACATAGAAATTACACAGTGACAGATATACATAGAGAAGTAACATTTACAAAGGGGTCCATCCCATCCAGCTACCATTAAGAGTGCCCCCCCCCCCCTCAGAAATGGATGAAACTTTCAGAGATGATAGAACTAAGCGTCAGCTTTCAGAATATCTGCAGTTTTGTAAATTTGGTCAACTGGGAGCGGGATGCAGGGGGTCAAAATCAATACCTTCAATGCTCCACAACTTTTGAAGGAAAAGAGATATTGACGTGAACTTTGCGCCAAAAGATGCGTCTTTTAAAGATCTTTCGATTAATGTGCTACAATGTTTAGTTTAAAAAATATTTGAGTCTTTTATTGCCATTTTTTTGATTTTTGAAGTTTTCAAAAATTCGTTTTTTGAGTTTGAAAAATATGCGCAGTGTAGGAATCTGAACGAAAAATTTCCGTGAAGAAAGCTGATTCTGAAAGCTTTCAGATGGCGCAAACCGCAATGCCGGGAAACGTTTCGTTCAAGAGTTATGACGGCGCAAAGTTTCAAATCTAGGCAAAAAATAGGGTTTTGCCGACTTTCGATTCTACAGAAAAATTTGTTGCTCCACCAATAATTGATGAAATTCATTGAAACTTGGAGGATGGGGGTTTTTTGGGTCGCTGAATTCATTTTTGATATTAGTTTTTAAAAATTCCCAAATCCAAGATGGCCGCCAATAAGTATGACAATGGCGGCCATCTTGAATTTGGGAATTTTGAAAAACTAATATCAAAAATGAATTCAGCGATCCAAAAAAACCGCCATCCGCCAAGTTTCAATGAATCAGTAAGTTTCAATTGGTTTCAATGGTACCATTTGAAAGCTCTTGATATGTAGATTCCAGCTCGGGCCGGTTTTTATACCAATTTTTCTCTCGTTAACATTCTACAGAGGCTCAAAGTTGGGTCAATTTTCCTAAAGTCTACGGGATGTTCCACCATTTTGGTACCCCGCTGAGAAAATCTACACAGCTGTACCTGTATACTCAATTTGATGTAATCTATCTTTTGATTAAAGTTTTAACTATTACTTGTCTCAATGATTTATCGCATAAATTTTATTTTTTTGAGCTGTAACCATATAAAAACGGTACGAAGAAACCAACTTTATGAAACACCCTGTACACCCTGAAATCGAGACCCAACTTTGAGGCTCTGTAGAATGTTTACGATTGAAGAATCGGTATAATAACCGGCCCGAACCGGAATCTACATATCAAGAGCTTCAAATGGTACCAAGTTTTATGGAAAAATATTTTTTTTATTATTTTCAATTAAGTTTTAAAAAAAGCCATTTTCCCATTTACTCCAATGTATTTCCGAATTTTTTTAGCACATACTGTCAATCACGCTGTGGCGTAGCCGCCGGAGCAACATGCGAGTTTTGTCCCACTCTTCCCCTTCAGTTTCTCCGCCATAAAATCGGCCTTATGTCCAGTCTAGATAGTATTAGAAGTCTTTGGATCCAGCGCAGCGTTCCATCGTTCCCTATTTTTCGCAAGAAGCTGTTGAAGTTACTCATTTGCCCCCTGCAATCCTAGCACTACATTTTGCGCCACAAAAAACAGTGAGTTATGTGAGAAAATTCGGTTTCTGGAAAAGGGTTCTCTGCCGCACTCATCGTTGCCTTTTATGGCGACAAATACGCAGTCCAGCGTTCCACTGTTACAGCGGCGAGCGAATCAGCGCTAGCTAATTACTTCGCGCGATAAGGACCAATGAGCGCGAGAGAAAGATCGTTTCCAAAAAAAAAACGCTTCTTCTCTCACACTAGTTTCGTTTTGTTTGTTTGTTTTTTTTTTTTTTTTGCGCCAAATCCATTCCAGCGATCCACCGTTCCCTGTCTCCCGCTCGACGTGAAGCGTAATGTTGGTCATATATCAGCAGCGCAGGATTTACAATTTTGCCGCCCATGGGCCATCTGACTATTTGCCGCTCCCTTTATAAGCCCATGCTTTCTGGGGGGTCTGGGGCGCATGTATAAATAAATGAAAATCCTTGAGGGCGATCGACTCCATTCGCCAAGCTGAAGCGATAGACGGGTGACAAGCGAGGTTTTGGAGACATCACCTTTTTGCCCATGTTTAAGACTCATGAGTTGAAATGCATGAGTGAAAGAGCCACAGTTGCAAAAGATATGAAAACCCTTGAGGGCGATCGAATCCATTCGCCAAGCTGAAGAGATAGAAGGGTCGCAAGGGGGGTTTTCGTTTCATCACCTTTTTTGCCATATTTAAGGCTCATGAGTCGGCATGCATGAGTGAAAAATCCTCAGATGCAAAAGATATGAAAATCCTTGAGGGCGATCGACTCCATTCGCCAAGCTGAAGCGATAGACGGGTGACAAGCGAGGTTTTGGAGACATCACCTTTTTGCCCATGTTTAAGACTCATGAGTTGAAATGCATGAGTGAAAGAGCCACAGTTGCAAAAGATATGAAAACCCTTGAGGGCGATCGAATCCATTCGCCAAGCTGAAGAGATAGAAGGGTCACAAGGGGGGTTTTCGTTTCATCACCTTTTTGGCCATATTTAAGGCTCATGAGTCGGCATGCATGAGTGAAAAATCCTCAGATGCAAAAGATATGAAAATCCTTGAGGGCGATCGACTCCATTCGCCAAGCTGAAGCGATAGACGGGTGACAAGCGAGGTTTTGGAGACATCACCTTTTTGCCCATGTTTAAGACTCATGAGTTGAAATGCATGAGTGAAAGAGCCACAGTTGCAAAAGATATGAAAACCCTTGAGGGCGATCGAATCCATTCGCCAAGCTGAAGAGATAGAAGGGTCACAAGGGGGGTTTTCGTTTCATCACCTTTTTTGCCATATTTAAGGCTCATGAGTCGGCATGCATGAGTGAAAAATCCTCAGATGCAAAAGATATGAAAATCCTTGAGGGCGATCGACTCCATTCGCCAAGCTGAAGCGATAGACGGGTCACAAGGGGGTTTTCGTTTCATCACCTTTTTGGCCATATTTAAGGCTCATGAGTCGGCATGCATGAGTGAAAAATCCTCAGATGCAAAAGATATGAAAATCCTTGAGGGCGATCGACTCCATTCTCCAAGCTGAAGCGATAGACGGGTGACAAGCGAGGTTTTGGAGACATCACCTTTTTGCCCATGTTTAAGACTCATGAGTTGAAATGCATGAGTGAAAGAGCCACAGTTGCAAAAGATATGAAAACCTTGAGGGCGATCGAATCCATTCGCCAAGCTGAAGAGATAGAAGGGTCACAAGGGAGGTTTTCGTTTCATCACCTTTTGGGCCATATTTAAGGCTCATGAGTCGGCATGCATGAGTGAAAAATCCTCAGATGCAAAAGATATGAAAATCCTTGAGGGCGATCGACTCCATTCTCCAAGCTGAAGCGATAGACGGGTGACAAGCGAGGTTTTGGAGACATCACCTTTTTGCCCATGTTTAAGACTCATGAGTTGAAATGCATGAGTGAAAGAGCCACAGTTGCAAAAGATATGAAAACCTCGAGGGCGATCGAATCCATTCGCCAAGCTGAAGAGATAGAAGGGTCACAAGGGGGTTTTCGTTTCATCACCTTTTTGGCCATATTTAAGGCTCATGAGTCGGCATGCATGAGTGAAAAATCCTCAGATGCAAAAGATATGAAAATCCTTGAGGGCGATCGACTCCATTCGCCAAGCTGAAGCGATAGAGGGGTGACAAGCGGGGTTTTGGAGACATCACCTTTTTGCCCATGTTTAAGACTCATGAGTTGAAATGCATGAGTGAAAGAGCCACAGTTGCAAAAGATATGAAAACCCTTGAGGGTGATCGACTCCATTCACCAAGCTGAAGCGATAGAGGGGTGACAAGCGGGGTTTTGGAGACATCACCTTTTTGCCCATGTTGAAGACTCATGAGTCGGTATGCATGAGTGAAAGAGCCTCAGATGCAAAATATCATATGAAAACCCTTGAGGGCGATGGACTCCATTCGCCAAGCTGAAGCGATAGAGGGGTCACAATCTTGTTTTTGAAACATTAGGTACCTTTAAACCCAAGTTAAATAGCCCTGAGTTGGTTGCCAGTGAAGCGGCCGTTAAGGCGGTCATGCGCCGCAACGGATTAATATTTCACGATTTTTCGTGGCTCCGTAGAGCTTTTATTTGTGATCTTTTTGAAATTATGGTTTATTGTTTTTTCGTTGTATATTTGACGTACCTACTTTAATTTGGTGCTGAGGTCATTTTTGAATCCGATCAATGTCGCTCAATTTGTAAGCAAAATAAGCCAAAAAAGTGATTTTGAACGTCATTTTTGAAAATGGCGGCCTTCTCGCTACTCTGAGTCGTACGTAAAGTTCAGATTCGGATTTTATGACCCAAAATGCATAATAATCGACCCTCAGACATAGTTCTCCATCGCTTGCAAGCTATGGTCCATGTCTATATTAGCTCTCTTTTTCTTGGACTAAATGGAAAAAAGTGGTCAAAAAAAGGAAAAATTTGAAAATGTCAAAAATGTATTTTTTGATCTGGATAAAAATATAGAAGGGGGTCTGGGGGTCTCCCCCAGATTAACTGTGATGTGAGAAACTGTTTGTAGGGTATTCCCTGCATTTTATTTTTAAACAAATTTTGACAGCCAACAATTGTTGAGGCTAAATCAGAGCTACAGAAAGAGCCAAAAATGAGCTCTATATAGCTCAAATAGAACTGGAGTTACGGGTCTCCAAAGTTTGGGGGTTTTGAAAAAGGGGGGGATTTTCCTAAAATCTGACCCCCGTCACTCCGGTTTTACTTGAGATAAGAATTTGAAATTTTATATTCTCATTTTTTTACCAAAATAAACACCTTCACCAAATTTCATCAAAATCAGAGGGGGTCACTGATTTTTTCCCCCTTTCTTTGTTTTTGGTTGATTTGATATGGAATGACCGTTTTCTGAAAAATGTTCAACTCTCTCACTTGAGTCACACTCGTAGGAACAATAAGTGCGAGAGGAAGGCGTTTCGGAAGAGTTTCTCCCTCGCAACTCATTGTCTTTTTTGGCGGAAAATCGCCGTATAGAAAAGTGTGCCTTTATACAGGGTGTTGAAAAACTGTTCCCGAATATTTCAGGGGCGGATTTTACAGATCAAAATAAGACCTTTTTCTCCTATAAACATGTGTCCGAAAATGCCCCCCTTTTGAGCTACAGCCCCCCAAAGTTTTAAAAAATTTACGGTTTTTTTGGAATAGCGACCACTATTATGAACCAAATGTCGTAAAACTTGGTGTCCCAAGGTAATTTTACGTGTAGAATCCATTAATGACCTCGAAAAATTCATAAATTGAGTCTAACTGTACTTTTCACGCAATCTTGTACCTTTAACGGCACAAATTTTATGTTACGGATTAAAATTTTGAAGAAAAATTACCAAAATCAGATGCGGAAAACCCTTAGAAAGATTTTTGGTCCTCCTTGTTTCTTTCGATACGATGCGTTTTAAGCGAGATAATCGCTGCACACTGTGGAAAAGTCAGCGCTTTTACCATGAAAAACGGCAGTGAGTATGCAGCCCGCCTCTTCGCTGCTTCTACGGGCCAGCCGCTATGGTAAAAGCGCTGACTTTTCCGCACTGTGCAGCGACTATCTCGCTTAAAACGTGTCGTATCGAAAGAAACAAGGAGGATCAAAAATCTTTCTAATGGTTTTCCGCATTTGATTTTGGTAATTATTCTTCAAAATTTTAATCCGTAACATAAAATTCGTGCCGTTAAAGGTACAAGATTGCGTGAAAAGTACAGTTAGACTCAATTTATGAATTTTTCGAGGCCATTAATGGATTCTACACGTAAAATTACCACAGGACACCAAGTTTTAAGACATTTGGTTCATAATAGTGGTCGCTCTTCCAAAAAAACCGTAACTTTTTTAAAACTTTGGGGGGCTGTAGCTCAAAAGGGGGGCATTTTCGGACACATGTTTATGGGGAAAAAAGGTCTTATTTTGATCTGTAGAATCCGCCTCTGAAATATTCGGGAACAGTTTTTCAACACCCTGTATATCATTAAGAATTTTAGGAAAATTGTCGATCCCATCAGAGCCGATTAGTTGGAACTGTGGATACCACGCCGCTGCTGAAAAAGTCAACAGTTTTTAGCTAAAATTAATCAATTTACGCCAAAAGTATACAAATTTGAGGAACGTCGGCACCTGCATGCGAGCATACTTTCGGAAGATAAGTAAGTAGGTACCCTGAGAGTCAAACTGATGAAGCACTCGAAAATTCCCATAAATCTCAATTAATGAGTACGAGTGAGGCAGATAAACATATTATAGTATACCACTCGCGCTCACTCGCACTCATATATACTTATAGGTAGCTTAGGTACGGCGAATAGATTTCCCTAGAGGAGTGTCTCCACCTGCGAATTTAAAAGCGCGAATAAACTGATTGAGCCAATGAGCTGCCTTGAAGTCGATAGGTCGAGTCCGATGTATCGACAACAAAGAAGCTCATTGGCTCAATCAGTTTATTCGCGCTTTTAAATTTGCAGGTGGAGACACCCCGTAAGGTTCCTGGAGAAAACTAGGTACTTGATTCCCCTGTCTCATTATGGGGAGAGGACCTCCATTCCTCTGAGCCAATCAGAAACGCGTGGAAGTCCACGGAGCGATGCCGAGTATTGCCGAGAAGAGCCGAACGGAGCTGCCGAGTCCCTGCTCTCTCAAAGACTTCTAATACTATCTAGACTGGACATAAGGCCGATTTTAGGGCGGGGAAAGTGAAGATGAAGAGTGGGACAAAAATCGCATGTTGCGCCTGGCTACGCCGCATCCACGATTACAGTATGTTCTAAGATTTTCAGAAATACATTGATTTAAATGGGAAAATGACTTTTTTTTTTTAAAAATTAATTAAATATACTAAAAAAATATTTTTCCAAAAAACTTGGTACCATTTGAAAGCTCATGATTTGCAAATTTCGGTTCGGGCCGGTTTTATACGTGATTTTTGAACGAGAAACATTCTACAGGGGCTTAAAGTTGGGTACCGGCTTTCTACAGGGTGTTTCATAAAATTGTTTTCTTTGTACTTTTTTTGAATGGTTACAGCTCAAAAAAATAAATTTTTTGCGATAAATTATGAAGACAAACAACAATTATAACTTTAATCATAACATAGATTACGTAAAGTTGAGTATATACAGCTATGTAGGTTGTCTCATCGAGGTACTGAAACGGTGGAACACCCCGTAGAATCGAGGAAAATTGACCTAACTTTGAGCCTCTGTAGAATGTTTACGATTTAAAAAAACGGTATAAAAACCGGCCCGAACCGAAATCTGCATATCATGAGCTTTCAAACGGTACCAAGTTTTATGGAAAAATATTTTTTTTAGTATTTTTAATTAATTTTTCAAAAAAGTCATTTTCCCATTTAAATGAATGTATTTCCGAAAATCTTAGCACATACTGTAATCGTGGTTGCATACCGATCGGCTTCAATGGGCAGGCGTTATGTCCAGTCTTGATAGTATTGGAAGTCTTTGTGCTCTCTCCGCTCATCGCTCACGTCTAGGCCCCCTCTACCAGTGGCGTAATCTTAGGGGGGCATAACCTTTTTGCCCCTCCAATATTTGAGAAGGGGGGGCAAAGTATAATTTTGCCCCCCCCCCCCCCCAATAATTTGATGAAAAAGAGAAGGGAAAAAGAGGGAGGGTGAAAAGAAAAGATGGAAAAATACAACAAAATAAAGAAAGAAAGGAATAATTACAGGAATCGAGAAGCAAAAAATGGCAAGAATAAGTGGCTCTATTTTACCCTGAAACTGCGCCTAAAGTAAATCTAAAGTGAAAAATTCCTCTGTTGTCAATGAAATAAAGAAAATATAGTCTACTAACTTCTGTTTGTTGGTTGGTATTATTTTTGAAAGATTCAATTGTTTAAAATATA
This sequence comes from Trialeurodes vaporariorum, assembly GCA_011764245.1. Lineage (NCBI taxonomy): Eukaryota > Metazoa > Arthropoda > Insecta > Hemiptera > Aleyrodidae > Trialeurodes > Trialeurodes vaporariorum. The sequence continues at coordinate 75,580,496 of VMOF01000388.1, forward strand.
ATCTGAGAGAACCTGAATGTTCAAATTTCTCCGGAGGATTACCCCCAGGCCTCCTTTTACTGGAAAGTGCCCCCCCGGATTCCCTAAAGTATCGGACTATTTGCTACCCCCTCCCCTCAAAACGAATCTCAAATTTTACGCCACTAAGTGGAACATTACATTTACGGCAGTTTTAAATTTTCAGATGACTTCTAACCGTGAGGAACAGTTTCCCAAAGCCTAGAAATATCAGCTTCATCAATAAGCTGAAAGTCTAAACTGAAAAGTTCTCTTTTTGCCTGAGAAATGAAGAAAATAAACGTAAAATCTATTTTTAATTTGTTTAACTTTGGTGGCATTTGTATGCGATAACATTGCTTATAATAACATCTGAGAGAGCCTGAATTTTCAAATTTTTCTCCGGGGGAGGACCCCCGGACCCCCCTCTCACTGAGCGGTGTCCCCCCAGACCCCCTATATTGAATCTCTCGAAAGTTGGTTTGCCCCCCCCAAAAAAAATCCCAAGTTTACGCCACTGCCCTCTACCCTTCCCCACCAACAACGTTGTTTTAGGTTATTTTAGAGGGCTGTTTGTCTATGAAAAAATTGACTGGTGTCTATTGTCTAAGATACTTCTCAGAAATGAAGTTCAAAGGGCTTGGTTTAACCCTTTCATGCACGCATTTTGGTATTTGAGTTTTTTTTTTTTTTTTTTTTTTTTTTTTTTTTTTTTTTTTTTTTAGATTTATTTAGACCGTTCGAAAGAGGACACTTTTTTAAGAACTTTGATGGGTCACACAAATTTTTGAACAATTTCCATTTAAATTCCATTGAATCACATGTTACATAAAATGGTACTTATATATGTGTACCACTATCCAAGAAAGGGTTAAGTTAAAAAAAATTGGTTTTAAACTTATAGTCTCAGAAGATAGTTAAAAGTTTAGATGAAAAAGTTGGTTCCGCCCATTTAAATACACGTGAATTCAAACGTCCCGCTACACAAAAGACCTCCATAATCTCAAGCGAGAGTAAGTACCTGATTTTCTCTAGGGACCTTAGATTTCCCATACAGACCTGCGCCTGCGCACACGCACAAAGCTTGCAACAAGCCGATTAATTGATAACCATAAGTATCAATTTCCTCCAGTCCATACCTTCTTGCTCTTTTCCGCCACGACATCCTCCTCTACTGCGATGTTCAGGTTGACTTTTGATGACGATGTAAACATTACAAGGCAATACAGTCAGATGAAAGTCCCACCGACCTAGCTTTAAAACAGTCAGATGGAACGTTCATCCGGTCGTAGCACCCAACAACAGGCTTTCTTCTTTTTCTCTTCGTCGTTTTTCGCATTAGTGGAAATCACTCGATCATGTTGGTCTGATTTCAGTTATATTTCCGCCCGTCAATGTTAAATTGTGCCGTAACTCTTCAGCGGTCTTCAGGAAGGAGTCAATCTCAATCTGACACACCTTTAAGGCACCAAAAATTGTTGTGAATCCTTAACCTGTAAAAGAGAGAAAATGCGAGATGGTTTTAGGATTGAAGCAAAGAAGAGAAAACAATCGCTTTTTCGATTAAGAAATTGTCGATTTATGGTTATAAATAAAACATTTAATTTCCCATTTTTTTGCGGCTGTGGCCGCCGAATGCAGTGTTGCAAGATCGTGCGGCTTTTTCTATGTGTTCTAATGGGGAAAGCCGTTAGATCTGGCAACACTTGTTGTTGGCCCACGCCAGTGTTGCCAAATTGGGGTGAAAAAGCCGTATGTTTTATATTGATTTAAATATGGAGACGATACGGATTTTTGCCCTCGATCTGGCAACACTGGCCCACGCCATCAAATCTATCTTATTTTCAATTCTTATACTTATGTTACTAACAAGTAGTATTCGTTCCGAAAGTGTAGGCATAGCTTTTTATCTTTGGCAACTTTTTTAATTTCCATTCGTTAAAATAAAAGAAAAACTTGCAACTTTGACCTTAACATTTAAAAGGATAAAAGGGTTCCTGAATGAAATTTCAACGCTTTTAGATTCATTTTCATTAATTTCTATTACTTATGTAATAATGTAATAAGAGAAATAACGTCGGAAAATTCCAAAGATTATCGGTTTAGGTGCACCTACGCTTCAGAAATAGCGACCTCTAGTACTTTATACCTATACCAACGAGCTACAAGCGATAAAGAGGATTTGTGGGACGTGATATTGAAACTTTAGGGAGGCAGTTCAGAGCTGCCGATTTCGTAGATTTAATGGCATTTTGAAATTCACCGAAGATTCCACCGGTTGAGAAAAGATTACAGAGTTTAGTTCAGTGTATGACTGTAATGCACGAAAATACTAGCGTCTTTTATCTTTTCTCAACCGGTATATTTTAATTAATTAACGGCGTTTCCACCGATTGAGAAAAGATTACAGATCAGAGTATTTTCGTGCATTACTGTCATACATTGAACTGAACTATGTAATCTTTTCTCAACCGGTGGAATCTTCGGTGAATTTCAAAATGTCATTAAATCTACGCAAATCGGCAGCTCTGGGAGGCACTGAGGTGCCTCTCTTATGGACGTTTTTCACACAGGATCGGTTTTTTTTCCTCCCTTTTTTTAACCTTTGCATTTTTAACAAAAATTGTGAAAAATCAAATTTGAAATTGGTTATAAACAAAAGTACAAGTGTTTTAGAGTGGCTGGCTGGACACCAAAATCGATATAACTGTTTCCTCTGGAAGGATTTGCACGATGAAGAAACTGACACATACCTAAACTGTGCAATTACCTGTTGTGCAAACTTTTCTCACCGAGATAGTTTTATTAGAATTCTGTGTTCAGATAGCCTCACTTAACCCTCCAAGGACCAGGTTAGTTCTAGAGTCTCTTGATGGAAATATTGTATAGGGAGTACCGACACGACGCTTTATGCATTTTGACAGGAGTCGATTTTGTCGACCGCGTGAACGCATTCGAAGGTTAAGTTCGACGGTGGACCGGCGGATTTGCCGGCATTCCGGTCCGTTCCCATACGTTCCTCTACGAATCGACTCCTTTCGTGTGGAGCCTTCGATGTCGTCGACTCCTGCTCGACTCCGTGAGAGCCTAAAACCAACGACCAATCACAACTCGTTGAGCTCGTGTCGGTACTCTCTAAACAATATTTCCATCAAGGGACTCTAGTTAGTTCAAAAGAGCGCCACTCTTTCGTTTATAAAGAGAAGGTAGTTAACTGTTCGTACTCAAGGGAGTTGGAATTGCCTATACGACAAATTGAAGGCGCCTCGACGAAGCCTTATCTTGTAGGTGTTTTCATCGATGATCCCGTTTATCCGAAATGAAGACTGAAACAATGTGAAATAGACTATAGGGGAAAAACGAGTATACTCGGGCTTGGCCTTTAAAGGGTTAAACACTTGCACTTTCGTTCAAAACAATTTCCGCTAGACTGATTACAATTTTTGATTTAAGGTTAAAAAAAGTGAGGCAAACACACCAGAATCAGATTGCCCATGCTGTCACACTTTGAGATAGTACCAGTGGCGGCTCGTGCGATTTGGCAACTATGCATTTATCCCATTTAAATACGTGGAAAACAATCGAAACTCGAGGAGGCTGCCAGCCTCCGCTTGAATCGATTTTTTACCTAAGTTTAAGTGGGAAAAATGCATGGTTGCCAAATCTCACGGGCCGCTACTGGAGTACTTTTAAAGTGTATGGCTCCCTCTATCGCTACAGCTCGTTGCCCTATGTAGGGAATGACTGAAAATTTCTTGTCCGTAAATCTATGAGGGCAAACGATGTAGCCCTTTGAAAATGCTGATTTATGACGGAGAAAATTTTTCCTTGTCAAAATTGACAAAAATTGTATACTCTGCCTATTTGTAACTCACATTCACTGATTCATCGCGTAATTGGATTTTAATGTTGTTGTTGCGGCGCCGCGCCGTTCTTCGTAACTGCGCTGTCCAAAATTCCGACAAGGAAATTTGTCACGAAACAGCTGTATATTGGTGAATACTGAACGGATTGCGATAGAATCGCGTTTGCAATAATTTTCCCAGCATTTTACTTAAGGTGATTCAATGGCAAACTTCCAGAGATTTTGATCCGGTAGATGGCGTAACTTGGCGCTGGATCCGAAAATAGCCGTTTTTTGACGGTTTTCGGCTGTTTTATCTGAACAGACGAATACTAGACTTATAATCGGATTGTAAGCACCTCTGCGTAATTTTTTGCGTGATTTTTCAAGCTAAAGCCGGGCCGAATTGGTTTAGAAATAAAGACGTTTTTATGGGAGGAAAAAAATCAAGTGTAATTTGAAGTTGTATCAGTAAAGATTATCACAGGTGAAACCGAAACCTGTAATCTTTACTGATACAACTCCAAATTACATTTGATTTTTTCCTCCCATAAAATGCGTCTTTATTTCTGAGCCAATTTGGCCCGTTTATGGCTCAAAAAATCAAGCAAAAAATTACGCAGGTGCTGACAATCCGATTTTTTGTCTATTATTCGTCTGTTCAGAGAAAACAGCCGAAAACCGTCAAAAAACGGCTATATTCGGAGCCAGCAACAAGTAACGCCATCTATCGGATTAAAAGCTCCGGAAGTTTGTTATAGAATCACCTGAAAGAAACAATCATCAAAAGTTGAATTTGTTGTTTGTGCAACTGACCTATAGCTTGTTATTTTTCTTATTATGAATCAACGGCAACGGCCGCACATAAGTATGGGGCTCTTGCAAATAACTTTTGCTGTGAGCTAATGAATAGTCCAATCTAATGAAGAAACCAGCGAAAATCACGAAAATCACAATAAGAAAGTCTAAAATTCAGTAAAAAATTCATAAAACTGCTTCAGTGGCGTAATGACGGTTCAACGGAGGTATCATGGGAGATTCCTGTCTATTACGTCACTTGCTCTACGCAAACACGGAGATATGTCTCAATTTAGATAGGAACCTCTCATGATACCTGCGTCTCTTCGCCATTTAGCCCGATTCTGAGAGTGGATTTCGTGATTTTACAGTGTACTCGTAGTCATTTTTACAGGTTTTAATGCAAGAATCAACTCTTCAATCCTCTACAGCAAAAGTTTGTAAGAGTAAGAGCCTGCCCAATATTCCATAGGTAGTTAACTATTCCTACGTTAGAGTAATCAGTTTGCCTATCCTTAAAATTGAAGGAGCACATGACAAACTACACTCCCGTCATAAACAAACATGATTCATTTATGTCTCGATTTATGAAGTATTTTCTTGATCCGTCGGAGACTTTTGGAATTGAAAAATAAAATTGCAACTCCCATATAAAATGGGTAAAAAAAAGAAAAATTTAAATTTTTCAAAAACGAATCCTTGGATTTGGATAAAAATATCAAAAGGGGGTCTGGGGGCCTCACCCAGAATGTGTAAGGGAAGTCTGGGGGTCTTCCCCAGGATATTTGAATGGGGGTCTAGAGGTCTCCTATAGGATATTAAATGGGGGTCTGGGGCTCTCCCCCAGGATATTAAAGAGGGGTCTGGGGATCTACCCCAGGATGTTAAAGGGGGGTCTCCTCCAGATTAAATTTGATGTGAGAAAGTGTTTGTAAGGTATTCCCTACAGTTTATTTTGCCTTGTGCCGTTATTTATTTACGTGTATTGCAGGGCTAGTTGGATTTCAACTTGTACCTAATTATCGCTATGTACCACAAACATAACGTTATTCGTAATCTTATTTAGCACCGGCGCGCGGCGCGGCGTGGCGCGGCACTGTTGTGCGTAAAAAAACAAAAACAAAAAAACAAAACAAAACAAAAAAATAACGCACCACCGTACGTTGAAACGCCATGCTTTGTTTGGAACACTAACTCACATCCGATCAAGATAATGAGTATGCATCGATTACTCAAACATTTCATTCTAAAGTGTGCGAAGTACGCTCGTATTTTGACAACGAACGCCAGAGCCTCCTGAATAAAATTGAACTACGAACCTCGCGTGTGCACAGATAGTCAGATAATGAGATAACACGTCCAGAGCACTGGAAGCGATCGCATATGTACTAGCAGGGACAAAGACACGCCTAGGCAGAGTATGCAACAAGCAACGCACTTAATACATGTGTTGAATGGTATACCTTATGCATTGCGTATTGCATACCGTGGTCATACATATATCTTTATCCCCGCAAGTACGAAGGGATTCAACCCTTTCAATACCACGCCCGGTATAGTTATTTGATTTCGAAATCACTATCTCTTATTGACATTAAAAGCTACTCAAAATTGTAAACACTTGCAAAATAAGGTTTCACACCAAGCGCCTTCAATTACAAGGATAGGCAAAATGAACACCGCGGAGTACGAATATTTAACTACCATCTAAATTTGAATGAGTTATTATAACTTTGATCTCGTAACCTGAACCTGGTAGAAAAATGGTTTTGTTCCTAATGAAGACGGTTTGAATATTATATTTGAATATTGAATTTGATCTGATATGCGACTTTCTCTTTGGAAACACAGAGGTATGTCTCAATTTAGATAGGAACCTCCCATGATACCTGCGTCGAACCGGCATTAAGCTCGATTCTGAGAGTGAATTTCGTGATTTTGTACTCATCGTCATTTTCACAGGTTTTTATGCAAGAATCAACTCTTCAATCCCGTGTAGCAAAAGTTCGCAAGAGCCCCATTGCGATGGCGCGGCGCAGAGATTTTCAAGGTATCTTGTCTCGATATTTGGCCCGCTGCGACTAAGTATAAATCATGATAATTATAAAATAATTGGCTCTCATCATGCCTAATTCTACAAATCTTAAAGAACATCCATCCATACTTTTCAATATTTCTTAACCATATGTGGTAGGGATGAGTAAATTCATAAAATTTCTGTGGCGTCCGCCTGTCTGTCTGTATGGGTGTTCCGGCGTTACACAGCGTGAAACCCAGCATAATTTTTCAACCAATGCTCCACATGCATCTAAATTTTGCACAGATGTTGCTATTAACATTCCCCAGGGGGATTTTTTTTTGTTTTCTGACATTTTAATATTTAGGTTAGTTACGGATGAAAAATGGTTTCTATTAAAATCAATGGGAAAATGGGTCAAAAAAGGGAAAAACTTAAATATTTCAAATATGGATGAGGGGGTCTGGGGGCCTCCCCCGGAATATTAAAGGATGGTCTAGGGGTCTCCCCCAGATTAAGTTTGGTGTGAGAAAGTGGTTTTTGTTTTTGTTTTTTTATTTTATAGTTATACATAGTTACAAAATGTACAAAGTTGCCAGCCGCATATGCGCGGCTATCGGCATACCTGTTTAGATATAAGTATAAATAAAAAAAAACAAGCAGATAGTTCTGACACTACAGTGTCAGAGAAGGCGCACCTTGAGCAAATTTGGTCCCTCATAAATCAAATTCCATTTCCATCATCTCAAAAATAATCTGCCCAGCAAAAATCCGAGTCCAAACAAGGGTGCGGCGAGTGGGTAGGGGTTAGGACCACTACGTGCGATCTGAGGACAAAACCCTTCGAATATTCCACCATCTCAAAAAAAAACTGTCCAGCAAAAGATTAGGTACGAACCTGTGTGCGATGAGGGGGGGGGGGGGGGGTGTAGAACCACCACGGACAATCTTAGAACAATCCCTCCGAATTTTCCACCATCTCAAAAAAAAAAAAATTACAGCAAAAGTTCAAGTTCGAACCTGAAAGCGGCGAGTGGGGAGGGGGGGGGGGCGGTAGGACCACTCCGGACAATCATAGAACAATTCCTTCGAATTTCCCACTGCACATCACTAAACGCACGTAATAAACAATCAAATACTCATAAAACAATTTTGAACCCCCTTTAGTAAAAAGGTAGTCAACAATATAGTTTGTCCCGCAAAATAGGGAAATGAAAAAGTGATCAGTAGTAAGAAGAAATCGGACCATGCCGAGTCATTGGTTATTAGTCCTGCCAGTCAGACCTCAACGCTCTTAACAGCTTAGATCAGCTCCAAGATGCTCATGAGACCGGAAATGTTTCTCGCAGTTTCTTGAAAGTAATCTTGGAGTCCACTGAAGGCATTATTTCCATGCAAAAATTGGTCTGCAGGTTAACTGGCAGTGACGGCTCTATCAATTTGGCAACACTGTTTTTGTCTCTATTGATTTTATATGTAAAATGATCGATTTTTGGGTAGGCGACTGGCCTCGCCAAGAATCGATTATTTTTCATGATGTGTTAAAGTAGAGAAAAACAATGTTGCCATATTCCATTAGCTGGCACCGTTCTTTGGTTGCCCGGTAAAAAATTTGAACGTGAAGTGTGATGCCAAGTAAAACAAAGAACGCCATGGCAAAACGTAAGAAAAGATGAAGAAGTTACAGTGAGTCAAAAGACATCTCTCCTAAATGTCCCCATGACGTCCCACGACTGGTGACAGGCATTCGATCTGCGCACAATGGCCGAAATACGTCAATCAAATCTCGAAATGATAAAAAATAAACTGTAAGGAATACCCTACGAACACTTTCTCACACCATTTTTATCTGAGGAAGACCCCCAGACCCCCCTCCCCCCACCACTAAAGAATTCTGGAGGAGACCCCCTAACCCCCTAAAGAATTCTGGGGGAGACCCCCCCCCCCCCAAATTTCAAATATTTTCACCTCCGGACATAACTCTGCCTTCAATCCGAAGAGTTTGCAATTTTGTAGAGAAGCTGTAGGAGTAGTTGTCTATTTTGTTATTTGAAGGCTAATTGAGAGCCTTAATCTGATGTTGCTTATAACAGGGTCTAGAGTAATTCCAGATTCCAATAAGTTTTTATTCTTTGAGCTGCATTCATTATATTTGCTCTTTGTTCTATTTTTGGGAGTTTCTTTTTACCTTAGTTTTTATACCTAGCAGGTCGAAATGTACTGATTCTTGCATTTCCTCCATTGAGTACTATGTTTGGTTTCTTCTTTCAAACTGTGGATCTTCAAAATAATTTTTTTGTTTAATAGATTAACCCCCCTCCAAAGATGTACTTAAGTAAGTCGTAGATTGCGCAAACAAAATTTCAACAAAATTCATTCAGCCATTTTTGATCGACTTCTCTTTATAAAATTAATTTTCCTTGAATACTCTATTTTTTGGTGTGATGAAATCTATATTGTTTTTAAACAGCTTTAGACTTAAAGGTTGTATATTGTAGTAATACATTGGAAAGAAATTTCTGCCTAGGCTGGTTGCAAACGTTTTGATGCAATTTTCATCGAACTTAATTGAGTCATACTTGAATTACTTATTCCAATCATTATGTTTGTCTTCATATTTGCTTACAATTATAGTTTCAAAAGATTTTTGCTCGATTGTACCTATATTGCCCTTCGAAACGGTCTTAAGGTTTTTATGAGGACTGTACCAGAAAAATATTTTAGTGCACACAGTGCAGTGTTTAGTGTATTTTTTTAACACATTATGTTTGTGAAAAGTTTTGTCAAAATCCATCCCATTAATGATTAACTCCAAGTTTAAAATTAATTCCTCACTTTCATTTTTTCTTTTTTTTGGACAAACACCCTATTTTGATTTTTTTAACTCTCTTAAGGGTTGTATATTGTAACTGTAAGGGCTTCTTTCTTTTGTAAACTAATTGTAGATTTTTATTTGCCAGATTTTGTCAAAATTCATTGGACCAAACAGGAATTATCCAAAATAATAAGATTATGTTTTTATTTGTTTATATACCCATATTTTTTTCTCAGTCGCACCTATATTGCCTCTTGAAAAGGTCTAATCGTTTGTTTATGGTGATCAAGAGAGGAAAGTATGTTAGTACTTTGATAGTAGATTGTGTGTAAAAAGTTTCATGAAAATTCATCCAGCCATTATTGATTGACTCCAAGTTTTAAGATTACTTAATTTCTCACGATAATTCCATTTTTTGGCTCGAGCGCACCTATTTTGATTTTTTAAACGGTTTTGAGGGTTGAATATTGTAACTATGAGTGGTTTATTTTATAGTAGGCTGAATGTAGATTTTTTTTGCTAACTTTCATCCAAATTGATTGAACCAAACCTGAACCATCCCAAATAATAGGATTATATTTTTATTTGCTCATATTCCCAAATTTTTTGCTCAATCGCACCTATATTACCTCTTGAAATGGTTTTATTGGTTGTTTTTGGTGACACAGAGAGGAAAATATTTAAGTTTATTGATAAGATAGTGTGTACAAAGTTTTATCAAAATTCATGGAGCCATTATTGATTGACTCCAAGTTTTAAGACAGATTTCTCACGATAATTCTATTTTTTGGCTCAAGCGCGTTTATTTTGATTTTTAATCAGTTTTGAGGAATGAATATAGGAACTATAAGTGGTTTATTCTATAGTAGGCTGAAAATAGATTTTTTTTTTGCTAACTTTCATCAAAATTGATTGAGCCAAACTTGAATTATTCCATTTTTATTCATTTTTATCCATTTTACCATTGATTTTAATGAAAATCATTTTTTCCCCATAACTACCCTAAAAGTCAAAATTTCAAAAAAACAAAAAAAGTGCCTCTGGGGAATCTAAAACGCAACAACTGTGCAAAATCTGGATGCATAAGGATCAATGGTTCAATAGTTATGCCTAGGTACGGAGTGACGGACAACCGGACTGACGGACAGACGCCACAGAATTTTTTTACCTAAATCTCTCGAAGTCAGAGAGGGTTAAGAAATATGAAAATATGATGGAAGGATGTTCTTATGGATGCTATTAGACATGATGAGAGGCCATTACTTTGACTAAATCATGATTGACTTTGTTGTGAGAGGCCAACTATCGTAACAAAATACCTTGAAAATCTCTGCGCCATCAGAAGAAATTGACTCGCTAACACAATTTTCAGAAAGAAATGGATCGCTGACTCATATTTCAGCATAAAAGACGCTAACTTACTTTTAACCAAATTGTGAGGCGCAAACTCAATTTACTACAAAAGTCTAAGTGCGAAACTTTTAGGCATGACTGATCAACCTCAAAACACCTAATCAGTCTCTAATTCTGATCATTAGCGTTAAAAATATTTAAATATTAAAAGTGAACACTGAACAGTCATCAGTTCAACCAAAGATAAATAAGAATTCTGAGCATGGAGATAGTGAAAGTCTTGCTGCTTGGACTCTCCGTTTTGCGTTTGACCAAACGCTATAATTAATTATAATAATTACACATTTACATGAAAAAAAAAAAAAAACAATCACTCAGAACGGCAAATGATTGGTTCACTTGATCACCTAGAATAAATACCGGGACAATTTGAAATCATCACTAATCAGAAAGTGAGGTTAGTAAAAATTTTTGAAGTAGAATAACTTTAAGAAAACGTGAATCAATGAACATCTAATTACTTCCAACACACTCGAAATTCAGTCGTGATTGGGAAAACATTAACTTTTCAAATGAAATTGGCATTAAAAAAAACAGGAAACAACCTAAAAATCACGACATCAAAAAAGCTCATTTTGCCATTTGACCACAAGGGGGCGTAGTATACTCTATTGAGTAGCAGACCGATTTCAATAGGCGCACGTAGTACCTACGGTGCGCCTAAAAAAAAAAAAAAAAATCACTTGTGTTTGGAGGGTGTTCCCTACAGTTTATTTAGGCCTGCACGGTTTTGATTGAGTGTGAGGTTAGGCGTTAGATGTGTGACGAACGTGCATTCTGACAAACGAACGTGCTTTCTGGAAACTTTGTATTCTGTCCATTTGAGGCCATTTCCGGGAAATGGCCCATAAAGCAACGGGTGTGCTGCTTGGGAGAAATCAGTACTGTGACTGAACAGACTTTTGTCTGAATAGCGCACCTTTTGTTTTACAGCCTCTTTTTCTGCGGAAATGCCCTCATTTAATCTCATGCCAAAAGGCCGAGCAGCGCAAAGGGTTTCACGTCCAGTATAAGTCGATCTTTTTTAGGGTTTATATGGACAGAATTTAATGTTGCCCAATAGGTACACGCTTTGTCATTGCGGGTTAGCATTGACGTGTAAAGAGAATAATTTTAAAACAAAGTTATTTAGGTTTTTATACGTATAAGATGCGGGATCATTGAAATTGATTTTAAAACTCGCGCATATACAGTGAATCAATGAATTTGCGACAAAGTCACTGTCTGTGTTTGCTTCAGAATTTGTATACGTATAATCAACTCATCAAACTCCGAAAGTTCATTGCGCCAAAAATCAACTAGTCATACGAAACCAAAGAACACCAATATATTCCCTCCTCTCCAAACATGGGCGCACACAGGATTTCAGTATGGGGGGGGGAGTTAAAATTTCAAATGGGGAGGGGAGGTATGGGGTCCTCCTCCGGAAAATGTTGAAAATTCAGCTCTTCTTAGACGCAAGATTAGGCTACTTCTACTCAAAAACTACATTGAATTAACTCTCGAGAAAAATTAGATTTTCCCGAGACTACGCTGATATTACGGAAATATCTTCATCATGCTGATAGAAAGACGGAGTCTTCAGGAATTCTAGATTTCAGATGAAGATCGAGCGAAATTAACAATTAAGGACATTGCTGTCGGAAAAGATGTGTCCCTCCAAGGAAAACGATGTTTCATGACATTGATACTTTTTTTGGACTCATTTCCTTTCCTATCTCTTATTTATCTCTCTTCCTCTTTTCCTCTTCTCTCTTTCTCTTTTCCTACTTTTTTCCTTTCCTTTTCTCCTATTTTTCCTCTCCTTTCCTCCTTTTTTCCTTTCCTTTCCTCCTTTTTTTTCTTCCTATGGGGAAGGGTTTGACCCCCTTGCGCCCCCCACGGCCCACCCCCCTGGATGCGCCCATGTCTCCAAATGAGCTGGATCTCGATCCGACCAAATTTTGGGATAGCCATTATTTTTAACGAGTCTCTTGTTTATATATATATATCCGTCGGTGAATTACTATTACTTTATGACTCTTGACTCCTCTTCCTCGCCCAACCTAATTCTAAGTCACAGACACGAGGTACGAGGTCAATGACCAAAACTGCAGACTGCATGTTCCCATTCTGTTCCCCCGCACTTATGGTCCATTATAATTATTGAAATTGATATACATGTGCGCTCTTCAGGCTATAAACTCTCAAATTAATCACGAAATTTAGTTCTCAATAAGAGTACACCTATTGTTTTATGGTCTTTTATTCCGGTAATGGCCTCAAATGGGGCTCTTGCAAACTTTTGCTATAGAGTGTTGAAAAGTTGATTCTTGCATAAAAACCTGTAAAAATGACGATGAGTGCACTAAAAAATAACAAAATCCACTCTCAGAATCGGGCTTAATGGCGGAGAGACGCAGGTATCATGGGAGATTCCTATCTAAATTGAGACATATCTCCGTGTTTCCGTAGAGAAAGTGACATAATAGACAGGAATCTCCCATGATACCTGAGTCGAACCGCCATTACCATCTTGCCGTTATAGCAGTTATGTGAGTTTATTACTGAATTTTAGACTTTCTTAGTGTGATTTTTGTGATTTTTGCTGGTGTTTACATAAGATTGGACTATTTATTTGCTTATAGCAAAAGTTTGCAAGAGCCCCATTGTGGACATAATATCCTGTGAACTTTGAAGTTTGCGAAGAAAAGCTTATACTATGCATGAAATTTGGAACTACTCACATTTTAAACAAAAATATTCCTCAAGATTGTGCGAATACAAAAGTTACTTTCGTGAAATGTGTCACGGCAGCGAAATTGGAAGAAACATACAGAATAGTCCATCACATTACACTTTCTTTGAGATAGGGTCGATGCGGTGGGGTCTATCCAAAAAGCGTGGGAATCTCGAGTAACTCGAGGATTGCTGTACGGAACCTCACCGTTGTCTTAATTTGCACCAGATTTACCACGCGCTTATTTAGACACGAGGGGGAAAGGGAAAGGGAAATTGAGAATATTTTGCTCCACTGGAAAAGATTAAAAGAACTATCAGTCTTAAAAACACATTTGCTACACATGGACGATCTGCTATTGAGGCAATTTATCAAGTATTTTTAAGAAAAATCTGACTGATAGTGCCTGCACATTGTACTGACTACTGACACAAGCCTCGTTTCTTATCAAATTTTCTCGCCTTTTGAACTATACGCGTTTATATGTATACACTTACGTAGCATCCACGTTATCTTGCACAAGCGTATAACAGCTAGTTACCTACACGAATACTTTTCTCTATGTTGCCAAATCATTCAGATCCTCTATATTCAGTATTCACTCAGCAATTTATAGGTCAGGCTCGACTACAAAGTTTTAGAGCTACGTTCATAATCAGGGAAGTATCAAGCAACGTGGCAATGTTGCATTCTGTCCATTTAAACCCATTTAAAAGGTCGAATTCGAGTGTGTTTATTGCGCACTCAATAGTTCGAGCTTTTTCGTGGGGTTTAAATGGACAAAATTTCACGTTGCCGAATTAACGCCACACTTCTTCCTATGGTCATTCTTCTGGTTAAGGAAGGTCCATCTAAAATATATATGTATTGCCGTTGAGGAAAATTTGAAGGAATTTTTCTTCATTAATAATTTTTTTATTATTATTATTTAAAGATGTTTTAATAAGTATAAAGGGGTCAATGAATGAGTCAGTTGATTTACATAAGTTGCATTCATTAATTATGGTTATTTGACCAAATATCCTGTACAACATTTCAATTATTCATTTTGCATTAATAATAAGTCCAAAAAGGTTTGGAATTTCCAGTAATTTTTCGTCCGTATGGTTTGAAAGTAACTACATTTTTGTACCGACCTAAGTTAGAAGTTCAAAAATATATTATTATTTCTTTCTCTTTCTGATGGGTAAAATGGGTCTGAAGTGGTTATAGATTTCAGTGGCGGCGCGTGCAATCTGGCAACAAAGGATTCTCTCCATTTAAACCTATGTAAAACGATCGATCATCAGGAGGTGCAATTGCACCCCCAAGATATCGATACTTTTGAATAAGTTTAAATGGAAAATTAGCATGGTTGCCAAATTGCACGAGCCGCAACTGATAGATTTTGATCCGCACAAGTAGAGGGAACTCAACAGATGAGGTGATAATGATTTTCTGTACCAAATGAGAGTTGTTTACAGGGTTTGAGGAAATTTTTAGACAGCTCAGGAAACTCCTTCTACCCTGTCATACCTGGTGTTCATTTCAATGCACAACTGAATAACATAGATTCTTATGGAGGAAATGCGAAATTCTGATATATATATATATATATATATATATATATATATATATATATATATATATATATATATATATATATATATATATATATATATATATATATATATATATATATATATCGTTTTATAATGTGCCCAGATTAGCTATGATGGCTAAAAATCCCTTCCTGAATTTTTTTTTTTTTTTTTTAGATGTGAAAGGGTTAGCAATTCTTTGAACATTATGGGCATCCTCAAACTCCCATCAGTTCTAGGGGATTTAGTTCATTTATATAACCTCATCATCATCATCATTAAATAAGAGGAAAATGGGCCATTTGCTGAAAACTAAATATTAATTGGAATTTTGGCGAGCGCTGGCAGATGATGGAGGCTTGTTCCCGACTTAGTTCGGCTAAAGAAATAACTGGTCCACCTTAAACGTTCGCTGCTTCAAAATACGTAGATATAGGATAAGGACAGCAGTGGCTTTGTGCGATTTGGCAACCATGCAATTGATAAGGAAAAATTAACTGTAGGGAACATCCTACGAACACTTTCTCACATCAAATTTAATCTGGTGAAGACCCCCAGACCCCCTTTATAATATTCTGGGGGAGACCCCCAGATCCCCCTTATCCATATTTGAAATATCTAAGTTTTCCCTTTTTTGACTCATTTTCCCAATGATTTTAATAGAAACCATTTTTCATCCATAACTAACCTAAAAATTAAAATTAAAAAAAAAAAAAAACAAAAAAACAAAAAAATTCTCTGGGGAATGTTACTAGCAGCTTCACTGCAAAATTTAGATGCATATTGATCAATGCTTCAAAAGTTATGCTGGGTTTCACGTTTCACACCCACAGACAGACAGACAGACGGACGCAACAGACATTTTGTGCATTTACTCGTCCCTACCACATATTATGGTTAAGAAATATTGTAAAGTCATGGATGGCAGAGACAATATATAATAGAAACCACGCACTAGCCGTGCGCGCGGTGGCTGACTTATTTTTCGGGACTCAACAGGAATTAACACAGGGAGCATGAGGGTGCACCATCCAACACGGCCCATACGTTGACTGATGCAAAATCGGTGCTTCGGTTTCACTTGGCAAACATCTCAACGGCGTTTCTCATCAGTCCAATGTATGGTCCATGTTTCGGGTGTTCTGTTGAGACCCCGAAAAAAAAGTTGCCACCACGCGCAAACATGGGCAAGATAGACAGTGCGTGGTCTCTATTATATATTGTCTCTGATAGATGGATGTTCTTTAAGATAGTATATTAGACATGATGAGAGCCAATTATATAATATAATTATCATGATTTACTTAGTCGCAGCGGGCCAAGCATCGAAACAAAACACCTTGAAAATTTCTGCGCCATCGCAATACTTTCTCAATTTTTCTCACTTTGTTAGAGTGAGAAAGTAAAAAAGTTGATGTTCACCTTTTCTTTAGCGCAGAATTTAATCGAACGACTGAGAAATTATTGAACGTTAGAAGGTTGATGGTATAATTTTGAATAATTCAGAAAATCTTAGGGCGCAGGCAGAGTCTTATTAACCCATATAGGGGAGAGGCGGGCAAAGTGGAAAGGGTTTCGTAGAATGCTTGTATCTCTCACAGAACTTTATGAATGTTGATGAAAATTTAAGAAAGTAAAAATTTGATTATTAAACTACCAAAAAACAACCCGAAAAATTACACAATATAGCTTAAAAAACCCTAAAAATCAATATTCAGAAAAAGTGTCATTTTCCACTTTGCCCACCCACGAGTGGGCAAAGTGGAAACTGGGGGGTGGGCAAAGTGGAAAGGCGATGAAAAAGTGGAAAAACAGCCGAAAATGCACTGATTGCACTTTCATGCACTTGTGAGTGGAAAGAACAAATGTATCAAGCAAAAAAAAAAAGTTAATTTTAAATAATGAGAGATAAAAAATAAGCTTAAATAACAGGGTGTCTCAAACCACCTGGCAAGCTTTTATTGTGACCCAACCAAGGCAAATACGAAAACTCGGTAAAAGACCTACAGTGTGTATCGACCACAAAGAATGCAATGGAAATATTTTCAGCCCCGGGTAAGTATTTAGAGGGTATCCCCATTTATCGCGTTTTTTTTCAAATAGAAGGAATATGTCTTGACTTCAAATTCCGAAAGAAGAACATGAAAATTAAGGGGGCCGTCAGAAAACCAAAGATCCAAAATCGAGTGATACATAACTAAAAGGATCTTAAATAGAGAAAAACAATGGCGCAAACCGCAAAGCAAACTGACTTTTCAATCCAAAGTTACAGCCGATTGAAATTTAGGGGTGCCCTCTGGGAAACACAACTACCTCTAAATTTCAATCGGCCATAACTTTGGATTGAACAGTCGGTAAGACTTGCGGTCTTGAATACTTCTTTATTGACGTTCCAAAAAAAAACTACACAGTTATATTCAAATTTGAGTAAACGGAAGTACTCAAAAAACCATCACTTTGATCAAAAAACCAAAAAGGGTATTATCAGACATGAAAGGAGGGCAAAGTGGAAACCCATTTTCCACTTTGCCCGCAAGGGCTCATTGAACATTTTCGTTAATTTTCTAAATAATGGTAAGTAACTTTGCAAAGCTGTTGAGTCTCAACTGATCTTTGATAACTATAGATTAAGAAAACATCTTTGGTAAATGAGATTTTTGGTAATAATTAACTTTAAATTTTGTTTAACCAGCACCGCATTATACAATCCACACCAGGTGAAAAGTTTGGTTATGTTTTAAGTAATAATATTGTTGTTGTTTTCAAGTACCGATACGTCATTCGAGATTCACTATCATATTAGTTCACGGTTCGCCCATAGAGTGCGCCACATATGACGCGCTTATAGTATTTTCAGCCGTTTTCCACTTTGCCCACCCTTTCCACTTTGCCCGCGTCTCCCCTATGCCCAACTTTTTTTTGAACATGTTGGGTGTTTTCTGGTGTTTTTCTCAAAAAACACGATCTTACAGTTAAACAAATTTAAAATTTAAAAATTAAGAAATTTTCTGGTGCATCTAAACTATAGGTGCTGAAAGATCACAGCATTGATTTTTGAGTAAAATTGGCCTATATTTACAGTAATTTGGTCCAAAAAAACCATTAAAAGTGGGTCGTTAACGACCCAATGGGCATATATGGGTTAAGGCAGGCTCCTTGCTTGCTGGTACCGCACGCCATTGGGCCAAAGTAACCTGACATAGCCCCACCATCTTTCCCTCTCTAACACAACTGTTCAAATGGGTGCGGAGAGAGAGAGAGAGAGAGAGAGAGAGAGAGAGAGAGAGAGAGAGAGAGAGAGAGAGAGAGAGGGAGAGAGAGAGAGAGAGAGAGGAAGGGAACACGGGCTTTCCCGTAACTTGCACCTTCATTTTCTTCGACATTTCTTTCTCCTGAAGAAAATTTGTCTGAATAATCTCTCCATTTCTCTTCACGTGCGGGCACCTTCTCATTCTCATCCTCATTATACTCTCTAATAATGGCTAATTATTAAAAATATGTGTGATTAACTGTTGGAGCTCATTAAGGTATTGCGATTTCTCTGCTCAGTGTATAAAAAAAAAAGCACGCGCAGATCTGCTCAGTCGACTGAGAACAGGTTTGTTTGGCTCTTAGTTAAAACTTGGATTCACTCAAGGGGCCTCCCACCATTGCCAGATCATACATAGCTTTCTCCATTAGAACCAGTTTCGGCTTATTATGGGCAATCGATTAATCGATTAATTGTTATCCTCCCGCATTTGAAATCACCGTTCTAAAGTATCGATTATTTTTAAAATTTTGATCAAACCTCCTCAATTTGCCATAGGTTTAAGTGAAAAAAATGAATTTATCGTAATTTATGAGCTGTAACCGATTTGACACGAAGGTTAGGGAAAATAGCGCCTTCTTTGACAAGACCGGGTGCGGGCCTGGACCCCTCAGCATAGAATAGGACATTGATTTTTCCCGCTTTGTGTCATTACCTTCATTTACTGCAGTGGCGTATGGTGTATAGCGTGGAATTTGGTAACGTAGAATTTTGTACATTTAGACCCATGTTAAAGGTCGAATTCCAAGGTGTTCACAGAACACCCAGTACTTCGATCTTTTTCATGGGTTTAAATGAACGGACTGCAACGTTGCCAAATTGCAAGCTACGCCGCTGTCATTCACATATGTTGCTCTTCACGTGCAACCATGCTCGTCCACCAAGAGTTGTCATCAATAACCTTGTTCGTTGTTCTATAAGGGTGGTAGTCCTCTCAATCAACATTAAAAAGCCCTAGCTTAGCCTGTATCACACGCAGAGGCCGCTCGGGCAGTCGTGTGCAATTTGGCAGCATCGAATTTCGTCAATATATAAACCTGTGAAAAAGATCGAGCTATTGGGGGTGCTCTGTGCACTCTCCCAAATCGACATTTTTTATGGGTTTAGATAGATGGGATCCAGAGTTGCCAACTTGTACGCGAAGTGATACAGGCAAAAATGAAAAAAAAAAAAAAAAAAAAAAAAAAAAAAACAGAACAAAACCCGTTTCAAAATTATTTAAAGTTTTCATTCTGATTGAGCTGTTTGGTTGAGGCGGATGTAGGCCTGAGGGAGTGACGGACTTGATGGCCCGGGCTGTGGCGGCTCGTGATATTTGGCAACCATGCAAGTTTTCCATTTAAACGTAGGTAAAATAATCGATTCTTGCGGAGGCTGACAGCCTCCGGGAGAATAGATTGTTTTACATTGGTTAAATAGGAGGAGGACACGGTTGCCAAATTTCACGAGCCGCCGCTGGGCCCGGGTGGAATTTTTTTTACGAACGGCAAAATAAGATTGAATCCTCCGTTCAAATAAAATATATTTACTTTCAAAAACAGAAAAAAATCTTTGTAATCGGGATTTGCGCGAAATCTGCCTCTCCCGCTTTCTCGGGAGCCTATAGGTCCACCCCTGTAATAATTGACATAAGTATACAGTCGGAGACCAAAATAATGCTAGACAACTCCTGTAGTTATGTTACCCGCTATACTTATCTCAATGAATTTAAGCATCGCAGGTGGCCTACCTAAGCAAAAATGCAACAAGATTCGTCGGACAATTTCTTATCTCCGACTGTAGATAGTCAAAGATTATAATAAGTGACAAGCTCTCAGTCAAGAATTTTAACACAGTGCGATTTGGCAACGTTGTGCATCATCAGTGACAGTTTTGCGCGTCGACTTGAATAAAGCTTGATTTATCGTATGACACCAGGTATAGGTATGCATGTGATGCGGTGTGATATTCGTCGCCTGGGTTCTCCCGATCTCCACGGTCGCTCGTTTTAGTCGTTACTCTTCCTTATCTGTGTTGCCATGTAGTTAACTATTCCTACCCAAACGTTCTGTTTTTGCCTAACCCAAGAAATGAAGGAGTTTCAAGAAGTGAGACGCAGTTCTGCACGATTAAAAGAGAATTAGGAAACCAGACACCATCACCCGTTATCCTTATCCGTATTATTGACATGTACTATTCCTACACGGTCGTTTTATTTCCGCCTATCCTCAGAAATGAAAGCGTTTTAAGCATTGATACGCAGGCAGTTCTACGAGATCGAAAGAGTTAAAATCAAACCAGATTATACTATAGTCACCCGTTAACCTTAACCGTTTCGACTTGTAGTTGACTATTTCTACATAACCATTATATTTTTGCCTAACCCAAGAAATGAAGGCGTTATAAGCGAAAACTGGTGAAGAGGGACAGAGGGAAACTCTCGTCGGAAAAGGTGAGCAAGCAAGTTACTGAAAAAAACAGTAATGTAACTTTTATTTGCCATCAAGCTTCAGAACCACCGTGCATAAGTAAACAACATCGTAACTACAAAATGATGGAATTCCCTTCTAAATACATGAACTATTGGCTGCATTTGCTGTCTGGTCTTTTCGGTTTATCAAAGATGACAAAATAATTTAAGAAATGTACGGATTTAAACGAAAAATTCCAATGTTAGTAAGTTTTGTTCATGTTTACATAAACGAGATGGTTTCATCTATGTAGTTATAAGTCGGTGATATAGTGTATAACGTAGCGCGGGTTGTTTGAAATGGAAGGTATTTTTTGAGTTAATGAGTGGATTTTGAAAGTTTTTAATGTGCGCATCGTTATTTTCGCAGAATTTTGCGTTAGAAACAATGAGTTATATTGATGTAGCTAAAGTACGCAACAGGCCCATTTAATGGTTGCTCACCATATTTACAATGAGTCTGTTTCAAACTTCTGATACAGCGTTATGAAGGGTCGAATCTTAATTTATTTAAAATTACATTGAAAACATCGGGAAGTCTCAAAATCGCAAACAACTGGGGAAACCTAGAGACTCAATAATTCTCATCAGTCCGTTTACGTAGTAGTATACCGGTGCAAATAGTGTCTAGTGTAGCGCGGGCTGTTTGAAATTGAAGTGATTTCCTGAGTTAATGAGTGGATTTTGAACGCTTTTAATGAGCGTGTCGTTATTTTCGCCGAATTTTACATAACAAACAAGGTTCTATATTGTTGTAGCAAAAGTATGCAACAGACCCATTGAGTCCTCTCTATTTTTGCATCTGATGTAAAATTTAAACAACTGTCGACCATGGGTGTAAAAAATCCTAAAACTGCGTATCTCCTCAAACATCTCAAAGCGACTGCGTGGCCCAATTCAGTGTTGATAGTGGGATTGCGCACTCGCAAGTCGCAGTATCAATTTTTAGGAGTTGATGATATAATCAAAACAACAAAACGCCGTCAAATCTGGATGATACAAAAAGCAATACTATTTTCCAGTGGACGAGTGGCAACAAGTGGACGAGTCATTGGAACACCTCCTTCCAAAAGTTAAGTTTTTCATTATTTTATTCTGTAATGATATTCTAGGTCCCCTCTCTTGTTCCAAGCAGCGGCAGATTTAAGAAAAGGGGCGGGCGGGGGCACGTGCTTTCCCCTCAGAAGGCTCAAACCTTAAACGTTGCCTTTTCTCACCAGAAAATAGCTTAAAAGTCCCTACTCATATGACGCTTCTTTCAAAAAGAGGTGCGTGACGCACCGCCTCCCCCTCCAAATACCCCCTCCCCCGATAAAAATGGTCCATGCAGGCAAGTCAACAACCAATTCCCCATTCAGTATGGATGTGTATATGGATCCATATGGATACGTATAGATATCGTGTGGATCTGTATCGATATACGCGTCGA
Source organism: Trialeurodes vaporariorum (assembly GCA_011764245.1). NCBI lineage: Eukaryota > Metazoa > Arthropoda > Insecta > Hemiptera > Aleyrodidae > Trialeurodes > Trialeurodes vaporariorum. The sequence continues at coordinate 75,602,867 of VMOF01000388.1, forward strand.
TATCCTTACAGATCGATACGATATCCACCCATATCCATAAAAATTCATACGGATCAATGCACATCCATATTAATCCACACACATCCCTACTCTGTATGGATTATTAGTTATGGAACCGTATGGACCTGTATGGACCATTTTTACCAGAGCCCTATTACTGTAAGTTTTAGATTTCTTTGTATAGGTTTTTGCGGACCGCGATGAGCTGTAATCAAATTGTTTGGAAAGTGTGAACAATCATTTTTTGCGTTTTCAGACAAATTTTACCAAAATGAGCATCTTTACCCCCCCCCTTTGACAATTTTCAAACCCCGGACCCCCCCCCCCCCTCCTCTCCCCCAGAAAAATTCCTGGCTACGCCACTGGTGAGCATCACTTAATTTGTATCCGCGTTTAAAAATTGGCCTTAATCAGTGGCTTGCAATCTGGCCACGTCATATTTCGTTCATTTAAACCCATGTAAAATCTCGATTCAAGGGATTGCACTGTGCACCCCCCCCAATATTTCGACCTTTATTGCACGCGGCGCCGCGCCGTACCACCGGTATTAATTGTAGCGAGAACAAAAGTATAGAATGTGGCATACAGTTTAAACCTTGAATGACTAATATATACCTATACGCCTTGAATCACGATTCTCACTCCTCCTATAGGCCCTCAATTCACTTGTTCTTATATTCAGCTAATAAGTAATAAGTATTTGTGCTCGTTTTTTTTCCTCTTTCAGGACGGTAAGCTCAATTAACTGCATCATCACTCACAAATATGTGATTTACTTATTCAGAGTGCGGCTATACTTTTATCGGTATAGTGTGAATTATACAGTTACCCAACGAATCAAGTTAAAAAGAAGACGAAGCAGAGGAAGAAAAGAAAATGGATCAAAATCAGTCTCTCTTCTCGCTGGCATGAGTAGACCCTAATTATTAAGCCAAAAAAAGAGAGAGGATGACATGCAAAAACAGCCAACTGCGTCAAACTTTATGCCGAATCAGAGTAAAAGTTTTGTGAGAGCCGCACACGCCAAACAGTAACACCCGCAGTATTATCGAAAACTGTTGGTCGGCGTTACGCAGTAAGTAGGTATCCGAAGCCCTTACGAGGCTCAATTAGAACACTTACCTCGCACTTCCACAAACAACAGGCCTGCTCGTTATTATAGCTTGTGGTTGGCAGAATTTCTCTTGTTAATCAATGAATAATCCTGTTGACCTACAATATTTAACTGACCCGCTGACCCTCCGCTCATCAATACGAGGTCAATTTCTGCCAGGTTAACCCTCTATCACAGAATAATACAATCAGAACGGAAACTCTGTCGGATTTTGAAGCAAATTCATTTCGCGTCCGCCATGCTGGGATATAGGATGTTTACATCTGGATTCGCGCGCGAAAAAAATAAAAAAAGATAGGACATGATCCGCGAAATTTTCATTTGGAAATGCCGTTAGAATAAAAGTGAGGCTGGAAACTTATGATTTATTTCCAGAATTTACAGAAATAAATGAGTTTCAACACAAATCACACAGTAGTTAACTCACTTTTTGTTTGTCGGTCCTGATTGTTGTATTTTGTTTTAAGGTTGGGATCACATTTAACTTTTTTGAGCTTATCAGTGGCATATCTTGGACTGAGGTTATGTTTGAGGCATTGGTTGTTGAAAGAAATGTGTGTTCCTATTATTCTTGATTTAACAATTAAATTTTCGTAATGTCTAGCTTTTTTCTTTGTTATAAAATACAACAATCAGGACCGACAAACAAAAAGTGAGTTAACTACTGTATAAATATGCAACCTGATAAAGTGAATCAACAATCTAAACAAATCACACACGTCCGCCATGTTGGGATATAGGACCACAGCGTTGCCTATTGGTGCCGTTAAATTCCAAACTTGCTTCCATTGGCTCTTATGGCAGTTTCCGTTCTGATTGTATTATTCTGTGCCTCTATGAAGCAAGCCAGAATATATTCGTTTACTTAAATCTGTTGCATCTAATTCATGATATTAATAAACAGTAGGGAATACCATACGAACAATTTCTCACACCATTTTCAATCTGGGGGAGACCCGCGGACACCCTTTAATATTCTGGGGTTTCAAGGGTTATTTTGTTCAACTATAAGGGGTTAATTTTACGATAGGCTAGTTGCCGAATGTTTTTGTACATTTTTATCCAAATTCAAAGATCCATACTTGAAATATTGAAATTTTTCCTATTTTGACCCAGTTACCATTTTTCATCAATAACTAACCAAAAAACAAAAAAAAAAAAAACAAAAAAAAAAAACAAACCTGAGGATTATTAAAAGCAACTTCTCTGCAAAATTTGGATGCATCTGGATTAATGGTTCAAAAGTTATGTTGTATTACACCTTTCTATCCACGCAGACAGACGTCACAGAACTTGTATGCATTTATCCCTCCCTACCACATATGGTTAAGAAATATCGAAATATCATGGATAGATGTTCTTTAGGATAGTATTAGACATGATAAGAGCCAATTATTTTATAATTATCAAGATTGACATAGTCGCAGCGGGCCAAGTATCGAAACAAAATACCTTGAAAATCACTGTGCCATCGCAATACTTTCTAAATGTTTCTAACTTCGTGAGTGAGAAAGTAAAAAGTAAGGGGGGGGACGTAGGATAGCGGACATTCTAACAGAAGGAGAAGGCTTCATTAAGCGCCTTCAATTGTTGATGCAGGCAAAACCAAGTACCTAGAGTAAAAATGTTTATCTGATAGCTTATAATTTGCTTTAGCGCGCCGGAAGTGGAGTGATCAAACTTGCTACCTACTGAAAGGGTTAGTTATGATTCCTGGGACGTGCTCTGTAGACTAATTGATTAGTAAAGTGTAAGCAAGTCGCAATGTAATAATCAAAATCTGAGGCGGATCCAGCGATTTAGCGACTGCCGTTTTGATCCCTCATTAATTTGATCAATTTTGAACGTAATTGATTTGTACACATCAATCTGTTCAAGGAAATCTGAATAAGTAGTTGATTTTGATAATTCTGCAAATAATGTCGTGTTAATTTCAATAAGGCCGAAAATGCGAGTACCTACTAATATACATAAATACATAAATAAAATACATAAAATAATAAATACACATCCTCCCGGCTTCTCAGAGACCATTTCTTATTTATGGCTTACTGAAAATATAACTTTTCAACTTCGCAACAAATAAGTACCTATAACAATTATGAACGAAAATGCCACGTTTGCTATGTTCCTTTTATTCACGAAATTTTGCTGGATCGATTCGAAATTATTTGAATATATGCCTACACCTATTTTGTCCAGGTTTTGAAGAAAACGTCCCGGAATAAAAACAAAACCTTTATATGTTTCGCATACGCGGCTGAAAAAATTAGTGGACACAGATTCATCAGCCAATCAGAGGCCGTCCGTCGTTTCTACTCTCATCAGCGTTGACCACGCAGGTGTCACAGGTTGCCCGTTCAATATGTATGCTGTTTTGTGTTTAGGCGATGTACCTAATCAAACCTGACCGGGCACTTTGCCTCGAGCAAAATGCGCCTTGAAAAATCGCCATTGGCACCTATAAAACGTAAGACACGATAAACAGTAGCATACAAAACGGCTTAAAAATCACCATTGAGGCCAAAAAAACGTCATGGTAAAATGTGGTGTCCAAAGGGAGATTCGCCCCCTCCCGGTCTATTAAATATACTAACAGTTACCCCCGATTAAAACAGATACTATTTTAGATTCACTCAGAAGTCTGCACCAATGGTCTTTGACGCGATTTCTGGACCAAAAAAAAAAAATCACTTTAAATTGGCTCCAAAAACAGTTTGATGGTTCCTAAAAAATAAACCTGATGGCCTACACATGGATTCTAAATTTGTTGGTGAGGTTTGAACCCTCCTTAAGAGACAATAATTAATTACCTACATCAAACTTTTAATTTACATCTTGACTTCCACGGATTACACGTGACACCTCATTGGATTGTTACAATCGCGTCTGTGTTCGCAGAGTGACTCCAACTGATGCCGTTTCTGGATTTTTTCTCTTTTCTTTGTTTCCAATTAAAAATGCCAAAAACGCAAACTGTCCCAAAAGTGACTTCAGGCGCTATTTATCGGATTGAAATCTGGGAAAGTTTCGTCTGAAATCACCTCATTGACATCCGAAAGAAAAGCGAGTGTAGAAAGCGCATCACATTATTTTTTATCAATCCTGAATATTTTATTTCCACTTTTTTCGGAAAGACTAAAATGAAGGTGAGAAAAATGTATTAATATATATATTTGATGAAGGTAAAAAATGGTTCTCTTATGGACTAACTTGGCACCCCCCCCCCCTTCCAAATGTATTGTCTCATGACATCAGTTATATGCTTTATAATATTATTTTGGAGCTTTGTTAGTGTAGAGATTCAGAGGCGAAGCGTGAACTTTAGCAACTTAGTAATGTGTCCATTTAAACTCATGCAAATGGTCGAATCCGAAAGTAATAGGAGATTCCTCAATAGCTCGATATATTTCACAGGTTTAAATGGACCAAATGACATGTTGTCAGATTGCACGCTCCGCTCCTGTCACCTGTGTAGATTCAACCCCGCTGTATAGAGAGATTCATCAAAAGAAGTCCAATTTTTAACCCAAAATAGGCAGTTCTAATTGTAATTTTTGAGCTTACCTCATTATTCCTGACATTTTTACGTATCCTTTCAATTGAAAGCTTGCAATATTGAGATCTAAATTCCGCTACCTTATAAGTTATTTTACTTAACACCCCCCCCCCCCCTCAAACATTGTTTGTTCTATAATCTATATGACAATACAAAATTTGGACAGGGAATAAACCCTTACAGAAGATCTGGAACTGTCTTTAATATTGTTTAGATACCTATCGCTCAAGCCAACAAAAGTGAATCTGGCCTAAGTGTAAGAAGTGATACAACTCGCTAGTAACAAGTGTCGCGACATATCACTAAAGATGGGTAAATTGGCCCGAAACGCTTGTGACCATTGACATTTTTTTGCACAAGAGAGTTTTCGCGATCTTCCTTTTCTTAAAAAATTAGTTTAACAACTTACCTTTGGGCGTAAACATTTCGTTTAAGAATATATATCCATCAAAAATTCACCTTCAAACGGCACTAAACCAAACAATCACAGTTTACCATATCAGTGGTTTGATCCGCAGAAACTTGATAACATTATTACAGTCTTGTAAAAGAATTGAGCACAGAATATTTTTAATCATAATGATTAGAGACAAAAGAGGGTGAAAATTGTTCCGGTTTTATTTTTAAGTTGACTCTTGGTTTACTTGAGTTCTGACGTGTAAGAGGAGGGTGGAAGAGAGTCACTAAGATCATGCAAGGTTCCAGCAAGCACAATCGGAGAGCACGTGTCCAGTGTTGACTCAGCACGGTTTGAACCAACTGAATAACGGAAAGATCTTGATTGAATCGTGCAGGCTTTTCAAAAGTACAGGCGCCTTCTGCTTATAACGTTCATTCGATAAATCTGCTTAATGAAGGTAAAATCTTGCGTTATCTCTGATTCTAGACCAAGCGCGTTTTTCCACTTCTTTTTTTTGACGAATCACAATGATTAACAGACAGACAACACGGGTTTCACTGCGCTACGATTTTTATTGTTTTTATTCTTGTCTCGCGAGTATAGGAAAGGAAATGACGCAAAACACAAGCAAACTTTTTGCGATTTGTCAGCACACGGAATTAGGTTTGCGATCTTGACCGGGCAAGGTTTTACGATAAGCGCGGATGGAAAACTCGATTTCTTCCCCATTGAAAACGATTATTTCTTTTTCTTTTAGACTCGCGATAAGAAAGAGAAAATAAGGGCGCAAAATACAATATTACAAGGTTGAAAAGAGAAATAAAATTAAGAATGGTTTGACGGACTAGGGGTTTTAGTTTCACTAGACTGTTGACAGATGGTGATGACGATTTTCGGCCAGTTGGTGTTATGATTGTTTTTATTTTGGCCTCGTAGGGGGGCCAGTGACGAAGAGGGCGCTTCGCACAAACCGACGCGCAATTACTGAAGGAGCCGACTCCGACTTGTCTGCGAGCTTTCTTCCGACTTGAGACTTGAGACTTAAGATCGCGACGCGCTCCGCTCTCTGGTTCGCGGCCCCGCGCGTTGTTGGAAAACGAAACGGTGCGAGCCTCTCCATCCTCTCACCGCTCACCGTTCACCACGAGGGACCGGAGAGGAGGCCGCGGCCGGGTCGGGCCGGGCCCGGTCTCTCTGTCGTCTGCGGAGAAATGAATTTGAAATGAATAAGAAGAAAAAAAAAGTTGGTCGATCCGTCTGCCTGGCTGCCTGACTGCCGATCCTGATGTCGGTCTGTCGGTTTCTCGATTGCGGTCGGTGTCGGTGGGAACTGGTGCTTTGCGACGTGAACTTGAGGGCCGCCACGGTCGCGCCACGCCATGGTTCCGGAGAAGGCACCAAGTATGCCGTGGTGGCTTTGCTTGACGTGGCCGCGTCCAGATAAGGGCCAAGGGGGCTCCGCGCGCTGCCATGCCAGCCGCATTGCAGCACACAGAAATAAACTGTAGGGAACACCCTACGAACACTTTCTCCCTCCATTTTTATTTGGGGGGGGACCCCCAGACCCCCCTTAAGAATTCTGGAGGAGACCCCCAGACCCCCCTTTAGTATTCTGGGGGAGACCCCTACGCCCTAAATTAATTTTTTAAACGGTCTGAATGGTTATTTTGCTAAACTATGAGGGGTTAATTTTACTGTGGGCTGGTTGTAGAATGTTTTTACAATTTTTCTTCCAAATCCACAGATCTAATATTGAAATATTTAAATTCTTCTCTTTTTTGACCCATTTTCCCCATTGATTTTAATGGAAATCATTTTTCATCCATATAACTAACCTAAAAATTAAAAAAAAAAAAAAAAAAAAAAAAAAAAAAAAAAAAAAAAAAAAAAAAAAAGTCTCTATGGGGAATGTTAAAAGCAAAGAGTAAACAAGAGTCGCAATTGAATGGAAGGCCTGCGTGGTCAACGTAGATAAGGGATCGGAACGTGGGCTGGCCTCTGATTGGCTGCAACGGGTGGAGCAAAAATGACTCGGGGTATAGGGAAAATAACACGGGATTTTCGTTCCGGGGCGTTTATCTCGAAACCTAAGCAAAATCGTACCCAAACAATTTATACGAGTCGATTCAGCAGATTTTTCCGAACAATTTGATAGGTCATAAGTGCCACTTTATTGCAAATTCGAAAAGACTGTTTCAATTGAAAAGTACTCACAATAGTGATGAGTTACTCAAACACTGCTCAAACACACGCCAAGCATGTAATCACACTATTGTGCGTACTTTTCAACTGAAACAGTATTTTCGAATTTGCAATAAAGTGGCACTTATGACCTATCAAATTGTTCGGAAAAATCTGCTGAATCGACTCGTATAAATTGTTTGGATACGATTTTGCTTAGGTTTCGAGATAAACGCCCCGGAACGAAAATCCCGTGTTATTTTCCCTAAACCCCGAGTCATTTTCGCTCCACCCGTTGCAGCCAATCAGAGGCCAGCCCGCGTTCCGATCCCTTATCTACGTTGACCACGCAGACCTTCCATTCAATTGCGACTCTTGTTTACTCTTTGGTTAAAAGTAACATCTCTGCAAATTTTGGATGCATAATGCTATGGATCAATAGTTTAGAAGTTATGCTGAGTTTCACGTTCATGACTACAGACAGACATACAGACGGACAGACGGACAGACAGACGCCACAGAAATTTTGTGTATTTACTCCTCTCTACCGCATATGGGTAATAAATATTGAAATATCATGAATGGATGTTCTTTAGGATAGTATTAGGCATGATAAGAGCCAATTATTTTATAATTATCATGATTGATTTAGTCACAGCGGGCCAAGTATTGATACAAAATGCATCAAAAATCTCTGCGCCATTGCAATACTTTCTCAATTTTTCTAATTTCATTAGAGAGGGAAAGTAAAAATATACTGTAGGAAACACCCTACGAACACTTCCTCGCATCAAATTATCAAATTTAATCTAGGAGAGACCCCCAGACCCCCATTTAATATTCTGTGGGAGACTCTCAGACACCCCTTAACCATATTTGAAATATTTAAGTTTTTCCCTTTTTTTGACCCATTTCCCCATTGATTTTAATGTAAACCATTTTTCATCCATAACTAACCTAAAAATTAACATTTCAAAAAAAACAAAAGAAATCCCTCTAGGTAATGTTAATAGCAACGTCTCTGCAAAATTTGGATGCATACGGATCAATGGTTCAAAAGTTATGCTGGCCGGGTTTCACGTTTCACACCCACAGTCAGTTAGACAGACAGACGGACACCTTCTATGAGATAGTATTAGGCATGCAGTAGCGTAGCGTGCAATTTGGCAACGTTGTATTGTGTCTATTTAAACTAAACTCATGTGAAAGGTCGAATGCGAAGGTATTCACCGAACACCCAATAGTTCGGTCTTTTCCAAGGGTTTAAATGGACACAATACAACGTTGTCAAATTGTACGTTACGCCACTGTAGGCATGATGAAAGTCAATTATTTTATAATTATCATCATGATTGACTTAGTCGCAGAGGTCCATGTTCTATCGAAACAAAATACCTTGAAAATCTCTTCAGCATCGCAATACTTGCTCAATTTGTCAAACTTCGTTAGTGTGAGAAAGTAAAACATGCTTTATGTAACTATTTGCTTTGAGAAAAGTACCTTTTTGATAAACACTTAAAAGCTGTTCGTTTTATACCATTTAAAAAATATTAAAATAACCTCCGTCCTGCTTAAATTTAACTGTTTCAAACAGTAAAACTATCTGTTTTTAAGTGTTATCCATTCTTTTTCACCGAGCAAATAGTTAAATTGAGCACTTTTTTCACTTCTTGTTTGAATTGAGTTTTAAACTTCTGTAACCTGTAAGGGTCATTCTACGGTAAGAGTGACACCTGCATCATATTTCTGTGGTACCAACAGAAAAGTGTTGAATTTTTGAGGCGAAGAAAGAGATATGTGCTGCATTAAACCCAGAGTTGGGCAAAAAATTATTCGGAAATTATTCGGTGTGTCCGGCAACGCCGAGTCAATCGAATTATTCGACGAATAATTCTACAATTAACCTATACCTTCCGTGTGTTTCCCTTTCCTCAACTCAGGTAGCAAACCCAGTTTTCAGTGATGCCGGAGTCATTTCATTATTTCTGATTATTCGGTTGCCCAACTCTGATTAAACCTCATACCGCCAGGGTCAGCTTACCGGAAGAAATAAAAGGTTTATTAACTCGCTTAAACCCTTTACAGACCAGGTTAGTTTAAAAAAAAAAAAAAAAAAAAAAAAAAAAAAAAAAAAAAAAACTCCACTCTCTTCCGTCTAAGAAGGGAAGGTAGTTATCTGGGACCAAATAGTGTTACGGCTTGACGGTCCTCCGAAAGACGTTGGATGGTGCGCACGTAAGTATATTTGCGTGTAGTTTATACCCCCCGTAAGTGCTCACCGATCATCTGCGTGCGGGACCGTGAGGACGCAACACTATTTGGTCCCTGTTCGTACTCGGGGGAGTTGGAATTGCCTATACGAAGAATTGAAGGCGCCCGAACGAAACCTTATCTTGTAAGTGTCTACATCCAGAATCAAGTTTATTCGGAGTCATAATAATGGAACAATGTGAAATAGACTAGAAGAGTAACATAGAGTACTCGGGCTTGGTCTGTAAGAGTGCAAGGGGTTAAATTCAGTGGGTAGTTAAATATTCGTGTTAATTTTGCCTGTCCATGTAATTGAAGGCGCTCGATGCATAAGCGGATACAGTATTTCGTCTGTCTCTCTGTCCTCTCATTTGAATGTGTGCATTACAAAAAGACGGAGATGGGGGCTAAAGTAACGTGATGACCCCCTCTGCTTTCCTTTTCTAAGACATGTGTTCAAACGGCCGGAGAGAGCGAAATATTAATTCATGTGTCCGCTCATGGCTTGGTGAAACATTACTTAGCAAGTTTTAACGATTTGGAGTAGTTTTTACTATCAATAGAGCCATAGATGTAGCCAGAGCCAGGGTAATGTGTTTCTCTCTCTCTCAGCCCATTTGAACGCATGTGTTAGAAAATGATGGATAGGGGCTGTCACGTGACTTCAGCCCCGGCTTGGTTTTGTCCTTTTCTAACGCATTCGTTCAAATGGGCTAAGAGAGAGAAATACAATATCCTGACTACGGCTATGAATGGAGCAGTTGCTAGGATCTGGAATTTCGTGTTTTTTTATAAAGAAAATGGTTGTACTTGATAAGCTGAGAACAATTGTGCCTTTGGTTTTGTCTTAAGGTGATTCTATGGCAAACTCCCGAAAATTTTAATCCGATAGATGGCGTTACTTGTCGATGGCTCCGAAAATAGCCGTTTTTTGACGGTTTTCGGCTGTTTTCTCTGAACAGACGAATAATAGACAAAAAATCGGAATGTCAGCACCTGCTTAATCTTTAGCTTGATTTTTTGAGCCATAAACGGGCCAAATTGGTTCTAAAATAAACGCGAAACTATGCAAAGAAAAAATTATGTGTAACTTGGAGTTGTATCAGTAAAGATTACAGGTTTCTGTTTCCCCTGTAATCTTTACCGATACAACTCCAAGTTACACATGATTTTTTTTTTTGCATAGTTTCGCGTTTTTTTAGAACCAATTTGGCCCGTTTATGGCTCAAAAAATTAAGCAGGTGCTGACATTCCGATTTTTTTGTCTATTATTCGTCTGTTCAGAGAAAACAGCCAAAAACCGTCAAAAAACGGCTATTTTCGGAGCCATCGACAAGTAACGCCATCTATCGGATTAAAATTTTCGGGAGTTTGCCATAGAATCACCTTAAGTGTCACGGTTTTGGAGATACTCAAGTGTAAAGTTGTAAAAAATCGTGTGCGTAGTGACGTCACTACTCGGGATTCCTATTTAAAACAATGTATTTTGGGCCAAAATATCATCTCCAGAACAATAGGACTTAGTTAGGAACCAAAGGCATCTTTGTTCTCAGCTCATCAAGTACTTTCATTTTCTTTATGAAGAACACAACATTTCAGACCCTTGCAAGTGATACATTAGAGATCGAGGTACGAAATAAAATAATATACAATATTGATGAAATGAAATTGTTTTTCGTGGAAGCATGATATTAGAATAGCGTTATGGGTGTCACATATTTTATGCCATGGAATGACTCGCATAGTAAGTCATCGGTATAGGCGACTTCATGAGTAGAGAGGCTTAAGCCTTTTTGATTATCCGAGGTAGTGATTGGAATTTATTTTTTCGTTTACTTGGTGAAAAGCAAGAAATCAAAGTAGGAACCTACACCACACTTCTAGTTCATCGACTGATCAATAAAAAAACAAACAAACAAAAAAACACCCAAAAAACACAAAAAAAAAAAAAAAAAAACAAAAGACAACAACAAAACACTACGAATAAACACCACGAAAGTCGTTACTTTCAGACCGTTGATGATTAACTTATATTTTCGATGACGAGGATGACGTCGTTTGCAGGATTCGTTTGACGACCTTGTCAAATAACCCTGTCAAATAACTGTCATTCTGTGAGTCTGTTAGTGAAATTCATATTTGTTAATGTGCTCATTGTAATTTTTGCTGTGTTTTACTCAAAAATTAACTATTCAATCGTTCGTAGCAAAAGTCAGCTAGAGCCCCATTGCACCCGTGCAACGCGTATGTAAGTGGCACGGAGAGTCGGTGAGTTCATTGAGGAGTCCTTGATACTACTTAATATCAGGTAGCAGAAACGTTTGGTTCTCCGAATTGAAGGACACATTTATTTTCAGCGCAAGCAAGTGGATGTCAACAAGAACCAAAAACGTGAGTCATTTATGTACGAGCAGTAGCGCACCGAGAGTTTCTTCATCTCTCTCTTTTCTCCACTAAGAAACGTATGTTAGACAAGGATGGACAAGGGGATAAAACCCCCTCCTTCTGTCCTTTTCCTACTCATACATTCAAATGGGAAATGAGAGAGATGGAAGATATCCTGGTTGCGCCAGTGTGTACGAGGATACAACGTCCCCAACATATTTTCGCGGGAAGGAGCGATTTTAGCGCCACTTTCCTCTCGCGAAATATTATTGTCTTTCAATCTTTCCTCCATTCTTTTCCTCTGTGTTACTTCATCGTACCAATAACAATGTCTGTGACGTTAAAACACCCTTACCTCAGACAATACTAAAACATACAAGCCAAAGTCATCTTGAGACAATTTTCAGACCTTTTTCCTTGATTTTTATTCTTTTTTTTTTGCCAATGTATTACGCAATGTGTTATAGATCCTTTTTTTGTTCAGAATGTTGACCTACCTTCATTCCGCGAGCAGAGGAGAGGTCATTGGCAGGACCTCCTTTGCCGAAAAATGGCGACGGAAGAATTCAGCGCTTAAATCATTAAATAATTGCGTAGATTTTTTTTTTTTTTTTTTGTGAAAAATACCTTAGAACCAGTTCAGCGACTGTTTCGTCGCCGTGCGAAGCTGTGATCTGTTTGTGGGAAAGGCGACAACAGGAGTTTCATTTACCCCTACCTACCTGGTCAGCCAAGGGCCAATCACACAAAAGTGTGTCTTTGAATTACAAGTCTTTGCTCTCCAAATGGTCCCCAACAACTTAGCAACTCAACGATGGGCTTCAATCTTCGTTTCTGCCAAAAATTATTTAATAAAATCTTTGACGTCAAATGAGAGAAATCGGGCTCCGAAGAAGCGGTCCTCCGGATACCTACCTAAACCGTTAATTCCCAAAATGCGCATTGCATCCGGACAACTTTTTCTTCTTCTTCTTCCTCTCCTTTTTATTCTTCTCTTTCTTCTTCTTCTTTCTTTCTTTTTTCTCGACCTTTACACACACTCACATCTTACCAGAGCTGTTCCAGTTGGGGACATCATTTTCACCTGAAATATTCAAAACTCAGATTGGCAAACATTTTATAGAAAGTCTTCTCAGATTGATGTAAGGCATATGCTTTGTTTAGGAGGGCAACATTTTGTCGGTATGATAACTCTAAGAGTACACAAAGTGGCAAAAATTTCGAGACTTGGATTGGCTGATCAGGGGCGTCATTTCAAGTTCGGCTTGGGGGGGGGGGGGGGAGATCTGAATCTGATATGACCTTTTTTTTTTCTCTCTCATCAATATAATTTTAGAGCCATAGAGTCGGCTTGGGGGGGGGGAGGGGCAAAAAATTTGATGACTTTTTTTTGGGGGGGGGGGGGGCTGATGATTAGCGCGGATTTTCATCCGAAAAAGTCAGATTTTTGCGACTCGAAATGGATTGGGTGATTTTATCAGGATTGTCCACCGGGGGGGGGGGGGGGGAGGATTCTATGAAAAGCAATTAGTTTTAAGATTTTGGAAGTGAGAAAGTAATTTTTATGAAATTTTGTGCAATTGTTTTTTGTTGGCCAACGCCAGTTTTGTGCCGTAGCGCTCAGTGACGTAGCGTGCAACTTGGCAACATTGTATAGTGTCCATTTAAACCCATGAAAAACATCGAACTGTTGGGTGTTCGGTGAACACCTTCGCATTCGACCTTTTATACGGGTTTAAATGGACACAATACAACGTTGCCCCATTGAACGCTAGACCACTTATACCGCACCCCCATAGAAAACCCCCCTAACGGATAAGCCCTTCCCCTAACAGTATAAATTACCCACAAGCTACCCACCCTTATTATAAGTGCGAAGCGCTCTATAAAAAATGATTTCTCCGGTAATCTTTCTTCATCGAAACATGTTTGAGAGGAATAGGGATTTCCCCCATTTTTTTCTTTAAAGAAATGTTGTGAATCATCGTCTTATAAGCAGCGGTTGCCAACATTTTTTGTGCCTTGACTACTATTGTGATCGTAAGTTTTGTCGCAAGCGATTTTTTCAAAATAAATTTCCGTAGGTATCTACCACCTACTGGACATTTTTCGCCCTTCAAGACTTATGGAATGGTATATGAGGTTTTGTCGTTCGTCCCTTTCTATCCCACGGCGCCTCTGCTTCCATCTTTTTGACATCGATCGAATTAAAATAATCAATCCTTATTCTGATGTCTGATACAGCTCAGTGGCGTCGCGTGCAATTTGGCAACAATGTATTCTATCCATTTAAACTCTTGTAAAATATCGAATTCAGGGGGTGCACAGTGCACAAGGAAAAGCCGATATATTTAATGAGTTTAAATGGAGCAGTTGCAATGTTGCCAGATGGCACGCGACGCCACTGATACAGCTTTATCACCTTCAAAAGTTGCATGCATTTGTTTTTGAGGCACGCTCCTTATGAGCTGGACGGGACCCCTTTGTAATGATTTTCTTCCTCCGTCAATTTCCCCCGTTCAGTCCGGTTGGAAGAAATAACTATTCGAGTCGGTTTCTGGTGATCGCAGTGGCGTAGCGTGCAATTTGGCAACATTGCAGTTCGTCCAACTGAATCCTTGAAAAACATCGAACTGTGGGTGTTCGGTGAACTTCTTCGCATTCGACCTTTTAAAAAGATTGAAATGGACGCATTACAACGTTGTCAAATTACACGCTATGCCACATAGCTGGTGATGCCTATTTAAATTGATCATTAGCCATAGGCAGTAGCGGCCCGTGAGATTTGGCAACCATGCATTTTTCCCACTTAAACTTAGGTAAAAAATCGATTCAAGCGGAGGCTGGCAGCCTCCGCGAGTTTCGATTGTTTTCCATGTATTTAAATGGGATAAATGCATAGTTGCCAAATCGCACGAGCCGCCACTGGTTATAGGACCTGCACCAATATGACGTATCTAGGCGCTGAGTAATGAATGAATCACTATCCATCAATAGGACATTCCAAATGCCTTCCTTTTGGAATGATGTAACAAGGCCTACAAATCGTGAAATTGATTGTCGAGTGTGCCTTCCTGGGAGGTTGTAAATTCCGCCGATTTTACTTTTTCGCATTGTAAATTCCGCCGATTTTACTTTTTCGCATTGTAAATTCCGCCGATTTTGCATTCACCGAAAGTGTAAAGTGCGCCGATTTTCAATCTAATGGGAGTGTAAATTCCGCCGACGAATGTTTATAGGATGACAGTATTTTCAAGTAGTTAAAAATATAAATTTATTTACCTGAATGATGAATGATCGCTGGCTCGAAAGCTCCAATGTAAAAAATCCATGACGAAATTTTTCTTCCACCTATGTTGGAGATATTTGAGAGGAGAGCGAATAAAATAATCAGGGTGTAAAGAACCCCACGTCGTAAACAATAGAAAAGAGAGTTCACTTATTATTTGCCTTTTTTTCTTTCAAACGGCTGAACCGATAAGACACTTTTTTAACAAATTTAAAACGATTTTTGTCATCTTTGAATTTAGTGATTGCTTTTTCTAAATGAGCTTTCTGTTCAGAAACTTCTGAGCGAAGCTTAGCCGGGGAACCGACACATACACTTCTAATTGATACCTAGTTCACTGATGCATTCGCAGATTTCACAAACAAGCTTTTACATATAACACCTCAATCTTATACTTACGTTCGGAGAATCAAATATTACTGCCGTTCCAAAAACATTTTCCGCCTACCTCATCGGCGGAATTTACACTCTCGTTAGATTGGAAATCGGCGTAATTTACACTTTCGGTGGATGAAAAATCGGCGGAATTTACCCATTTTCGGCGGAATTTACCAGCGCCCGCCTTCCTGAGGAGTACGAACGTTTTGGTGATGATAGAGCTGTCAGATCATGCGGCAAATCTTTCGAATTTGGTCTCCCGAAAGCGAAGGAGCAGGGGCTCAAAGTCATGCAAAACTATTCTGTTTGATCGTTTGAAGAAGTCTGTTGAAAATTTCTTGGGATCGGAAAAGTTGAGTCCTTTTCGCATGGGCGAATCAAGCAATTTGACAACCATGTATTCTTCCCATATGAACACATGAGAATGAATCGATTCTTGAGGGGGCCATAAACATTTTACTAATCGATTGTTTCTGATTCATTAAAATGGGAAGAATGCACTAATGCTCAGTTGCTAAATTGCTGGATCCGCCGTTGGTCCTCCATTCAGTGGCGTAGCGTGCAATTTGGCAACATTGCAGTTCGTCCATTTAAACCCATATGGAAAAGATCAAACTGATAGGTTTTCGGTGAACATCTTCGCATTCGACCTTTTATACGGGTTTAAATGGACACGGTGCCACGTTGCCAAATGGGTCTGTTGCGTACTTTAGCTACATCAATATAACTCATTGTTTCTAACGCAAAATTCTGCGAAAATAACGATGCGCACATTAAAAACTTTCAAAATCCACTCATTAACTCAAAAAATACCTTCCATTTCAAACAACCCGCGCTACGTTATACACTATATCACCGACTTATAACTACAGAGATGGAACCATCTCGTTTATGTAAACAAGAACTGAACTTACAAACATTGGAATGTTTCGTTTAGATGCGTACATTTCTCATATTATTTTGTAATCTTTGATAAACCGAAAAGACCAGACAGCAAATGCAGCTTATATTTCACGTATTAAAAAAGAAATTCCATCATTTTGTAGTTACGATGTTGTTTACTTATGCACGGTGGTTCCGTCTATGTAGTAGTATACCGGTTCAAATAGTGTCTAGTGTAGCGCGGGCTGTTTGAAATTGAACTGATTTCCTAAGTTAATGAGTGGATTTTGAACGGATTTAATGTGCGCATCGTTATTTTCGCCAAATTTTACATAAGAATCAAGGTTCTATATTGTTGTAGCAAAAGTATGCAACAGACCCATTGCACGCGACGCCACTGCCTCCACTCGATAGAGGCGTCCGCTAATGGGGCTATTGCACACTTTATAAGCGATTTAATAGTCGATTATGGCGTAAAAACCTCAAAAAATAACGATGGCGGTACTAAAAACTTCCAAAATCCACTCCTAAACTCAATAAACGCAGTTATTTGGGCGAGCGTAATGGTGTCCGAAGGCACTAACAATGGGAGATTTCCATCTAACAATTCTGAAACTCCATCAAGAAGTGACCAATAAGAGACTACTTTCATTTGACACCGGTGTCACTAGGTGTTGCGGCACCATTCATCGGATGTGGATCATCACTCTTATGACCAATTACTCTGTAAATCATCCTTGTCAACATAGAAAGAGTGACGAAATTAAGATAGGAATCTCCCATTGTTAGTGCCTTCGGTCACCATTACGCTCGCGCAAATAACTGCGTTTATTGAGTTTAGGAGTGGATTTTGGAAGTTTTTAGTACCGCCATCGTTATTTTTTGAGGTTTTTACGCCATAATCGACTATTAAATCGCTTATAGAAAAAGTGTGCAATAGCCCCATTAGAGGTGTCCCAGAATTAGAGGTGTTCGCTAGTGGAGGTGGTCTCACTGTATTTTATCGGATATGTTAGCAAAAGATTCCAACAATCCAACAATCCAACAACACCACAACAAGATTCAAAGCGAGACTCAAAGGATCTCGAACTCGTATTTCTTTCTTTTCCAATTATGCAGAAAAACCAACAGGTAAAGTGAAAGATAGACATAAAAGTAGATGGGCGCGAACGCGAACGCGAACGCGAAGTTCGATGATGTTGATGTTGGACGTGTGCGCGGGCGCTGTAGATGGTAGCATGATGCGTTTCACCGCGCAGCAGTCACCGCACTTGGTTCTGAGATCGAAAAAAGCGGGAACAAATCGGTGGGGGAAAAAAAATCATCTAAAATCAGTGTTTTCGACCTCTTTAGGCATTAATTTAAACCTACCAGTGACATTTATGGGTCTAAATTACATGTTTAAAAAGTTATTAAAATTGGTCTTGAAAGTTTATAATTGATGAATTAACGAGAAACTTGCTTTCTGGTTTTTGGCCAGTTTTTTTTAGGATCTGAGACTCCGGTGCGCTGGGTGTCGCCGCGCCGTGGTTAAGGGGATTTAGGTTACTGACCCTGACCCAGATCCGCTTGTGCAAGGCCACTTCACCGACTCAACAGTATCCTGCTTGCGTCTGGATCTTCCGACTGCTGCTCCGACCAAACCAACTCGGAGGAGGCGAACGCGAACGCGAACTTGCCATTTGCCGCACTTTCTCTCCAATCTCGATGCCTGTATTTCTCTTCCTCTTTCCTCTCTCGCCTTCTCTTTCTCTTTCTCTTTTTCCCCGGCTTCCTCCCCCCCCTCCGTCCCTGCTTCCCCACCCTCCACTCTTCATCTTTATCCCCGCTGCCCCTGAGGACTGAGGAGGGGTAGACTTGCCGTCCGTTCGCGACTTGTCGAAGGAGCAGTCTTTCTCTGTGATGTAATCCTGCCGGATATCTCAATGCTCGCTGAATGCTGCGCTGCTTGCCTCCGCCTCAGCTCCGTGGTCTTGGTATCTCATTGCAGCCAGCGCAGCGCGCGGATTTTTTAAAGATTACTGTATGGGTGCAATGGGTCTGTTGCATATTTTTGCCAAAGCAAAATAGAACCTTGATTCTTATGTAAAATTCTGCGAAAATAACGATGCGCACATTAAAAACGTTCAAAATCCACTCATTAACTCAGGAAATCACTTCAATTTCAAACTACCCGCGCTACACTAGACACTATTTGCACCGGTATACTACTACACATAGACGGAGCCACCGTGCATAAGTAAACAACATCGGAACTACAAAATGATGGAATTCCCTACTAAATACATGAACTATTGGCATGCACTTGCTGTCTGGTCTTTCCGGTTTATCAAAGATTACAAAATAATATAAGAAATGTACGCATCTAAACGAAACATTCCAATGTTTG
Source organism: Trialeurodes vaporariorum (assembly GCA_011764245.1). Taxonomy (NCBI): domain Eukaryota; kingdom Metazoa; phylum Arthropoda; class Insecta; order Hemiptera; family Aleyrodidae; genus Trialeurodes; species Trialeurodes vaporariorum. Next base: position 75,621,694 of record VMOF01000388.1, read on the forward strand.
TAAGTTCTGTTCATGTTTACATTAACGAGATGGTTCCATCTATGTAGTTATAAGTCGGTGATATAGTGTCTAGTGTAGCGCGAGTTGCTTGAATTGAAAGGTATTTTCTGAGTTAATGAGTGGATTTTGAAAGTTTTTAAAGTGCGCATCGTTATTTTCGCCGAATTTTACGTTAGAATCAATGAATTATATTGATGTAGCAAAAGTACGCAACAGACCCATTGTTGAGATTTTTCTTGACATCTCCTTGGCTTGGTTTGGACTTTAACGCTTCCACATTGGTCTTGAGATCGAAAAAATCAGTGAAAATAGTCGAATCAAAAATCATCGTTTTCGACCATTTAAGCTTATAATTGTCAACTTTCCATTGACATTTCTAATTGTAAGTATGAATTATTTGTTCAAAGTGTTCTCAGTAGGTATCTATATTGGTCTTAAAAGTTTATAAATGAAAATTAACGAGAAATTTACTTTCTGACTTTATGCCTCTTTTTGACCATCTCAGCCCGGTTAAAAATGGTCCACATAGCTCTATACCCAATTCCCGTACAGTATGAATATGTATTTATCCATATGGATATATATATGGATCTGTATGAAGAAAGGTGTTGATATCCTTACAGATCCATACGATATCCATACAGATCCATTCATATCCATACAGTGGCGGATCCAGCCCTCGCGAACGGGGGGGGGCGAATTTTGAATTTTCGCCCCTAAACGACCCCTTTTTCTTGTTTCCGCTGTTGCTATACCCCTTCCTCTCCCCTCTTTTCCCACTTTTTGGGCCGAACGGGGGGGGCGATCGCCCCCTTCGCCCCCCCCCCCCTGTATCCGCCAATGTATCCATACTCTGTATGGGGAATTGGTCATGGACCTGTATGGACCATTTTTGCCGGTATGACCATAGTGCGTTCTCCAGATTTAATTTGCAATTCAGAGACACACACCTTAAGCCAAACCGCTGTGAGATTTTTCGAGAAAGTTTAAAAGGATTATCAAATGAGATTAACCCACGAATTTTCAATCAGAGACGCTCTGGAGAGGCACAATAAAGTTGACTCGCCTCACTTTTATAGCAAGGGAAGCATAGCATATTATGTGCAAAGTTGCTGAGTCTCTAAAGTCTCTGACTTAGCTCATCTGAACTCTTGTCAATTCGATGGAAATTATGTGTCTTGACTTGACTTGAGAAATCTCGAGTTCAAAAGGCGACTCTGAATTGCCCCCTGAGATTCCAGATGGTATAAATCAAAGATTACAAACTAACCCTTCATGGGCCAAGCCCGAGTATACTCGTTTTACTCCGTTAGTCTATTTCACCTTGTGTCGGTCTTCACTCCGGATAAAGGCGATTCTCGATGACAGCACTTACAAAATAAGGTTCATTCGGGCGCCTTCAATGTATCGTATAGGCAATTACAACTCCTCCGAGTACGAACAGTTAACTACCTTCCGTAGTACATACACAGAAGAGTGGCGTTCTTTTGAACTAACTAGAGTCCCTTGATGGAAATATTGTATAGGGAGTACCGACACGACGCTTTATGCATTTTGACAGGAGTCGATTTGGTCGACTGCCTGAACGAATTCAAAGGTTAAGTTCGACAGTGGACCAGAGGTGGACTGGCGGATTTGCCGGTATTCCGGTCCGTTCCCATACGTTCCTCTACGAATCGACTCCTTTCGTGTGGAGCCTTCGATGTCGTCGACTCCTGCTCGACTCCGTGAGAGCCTAAAACCAACGACCAATCACAACTCGTTGAGCTCGTGTCGGTACTCCCTATACAATATTTCCATCAAGGGACTCTAGAACTAACCTGGCCCTTAGAGGGTTAAATATCCTTAAATAAGACCGCCGCGCAATCATGGATTCAAATTTGATCACATAGAAGAGCCACCAGCCCTTAGCAAAGATTACATGCGGGTCCAGTGGCGTGTTCCGTTCGCTTTTTTGAAGATTATGTGTAGGCGGTGTAGGTATGTATACTTACCGAAGATGTGTTGTTTTCATTTCATATTGAGCGTATATCAGTGGCGTATAGCGTGGAATTTGGTAACGTTGCAGTTCGTCCATTTGAACCCATGATAAAGATCGAAGCGTAGGGTATTCGGTGATCTTTCGCATTCGACCTTTTGCATTGGCTTAAAGTGACAAAATACAACGTTGCCAACAAGCACGCTACGCCACTACATATCTACTGAGGAAATGACCGTCGCGTCGATATGATGGGTCGATGATGTGGGTACACCTTGGCTCTTGGCTTTGAACGTACAGAGTTTTAAACTTTTAAATGAGTTTTTCTGGGAAGTGACTTTTTCAAGGGTATATCCTCCTTCCGTTCCATCCATAGCTTAAAACTATAGTCACCGGTAGCTTTAAACTTTTTAATGGTGCAATTTCTGAATGACAATTATTGGTGTCAGGGAAAATTCTTGTTATCGCGTGAAAATACCATGGGATGATATACAAGAATTTGTCTGACTCTCTCTCTCTCCGCCCACGTGAATACATGCGTTAGAAAACGACCGCGGACAAAGAGGCTAAAGTCTTGTGAGGCCCCCTCTACCACAGAATAATACAACCAGAACGGAAACTCTGTCGGATTTTGAGGCAAATTCATTCCGCGTCCGCCATATTGGGATATAGGATGTTTATATCTGGATTCGTGCGCGAAAAAGAAAATATAGGACATGATCCGCGAAATTTTCATTCTGAAATGCCAGTAGAATAAAAGTGAGGCCGGAAACTAAGATTTCTTTCCAGAATTTATAGAAATAAATGAGTTTCAACGCAAATCACACACGTCCGCCATGTTGAGATATAGGACCAAAGCGTTGCCTATTATGGTGCTGTTAAATTCCAAACTTGCTTCCATTGGCTCTTATGGGAGTTTCCGTTCTGATTGTATTATTCTGTGCCTCTAATATCTCTTTCTAATGCATGTTCAAACGGCTGAAGAGAGAGAGAGAGAGAGAGAGAGAGAGAGAGAGAGAGAGAGAGAGAGAGAGAGAGAGAGAGAGAGAGAGAGAGAGAGAGAGAGAGAGAGAGAGAGAGAGAGAGAGAGAGAGAGAGAGAGAGAGAGAGAGAGAGAGAGAGAGAGAGAGAGAGAGAGAGAGAGAGAGAGAGAGAGAGAGAGACAGACAGACAGACAGACAGACAGAGAGAGAGAGAGAAAGTTCCTCTAACTTGGGAATCACTTCGTATAGTTTTCTCCCACAAGAATGAGTTTTAGACTTTTTTGATCGTTATTTTCGCAGAATTTTACGTAAGATTCGATAAGACATTTGCTAACATTAAGTCTTAGCTTGCAAGAAATGCTATGGTGTGTATATTTTACTCAGTAAACATGGCAACATCTAGTGCAGCTTACTTCAACTGTATGCATGTAAAGCGCTCTTTCTCAATGAATAAAACACACTCTCCTTCCCCTCTTTCTTTCCCCCTCCCCTCCTCCTGTCGGCCCTGTCTATCACGACCCCCTTGAGACATCTCACGAATCCATTACTTCTTCACACACCTTATCCATAATGGATTGACTTTTTCTTTTATTCGTTCAATCATAATTTTCTCTCTCCTTCTATTCCTGATCTGCCTCATTAAAAGAAATTGCAGATTTTTTTATTTTTATTTTATTTCAAGTTCATAAATTTAATTATTCATTCGTGAGGCAGGTTCTCCCTAAATTTTGTTGTCTGCATAATGATCCAAATCGCAGATTTCTGAGATGGAAAGTTTATCATTATGCTATACAATTTGATCCATTGTTTTTGCTCTCTTCTGAGGAAACACAGCGGTTTTTAATTTAACGCAACTAATTCAATATCATATATTATGAAGAACTGGTTTAGAGTAGAGGGGTTTGATGTAAGACGGATATTCGATTTCCCATCCGAAAAGAAAAAAAAATGATCACGGTGCGCGCTTGAAAGTACCAGTGGCGGCTCGTGCAATTGGAAACAATTGTTCCCCCTCCAACACGCACTGAAAAAAAAGTAAATGTGGAGCAACGGTCAAATCCGGGCGTGACACCTGGATTTTGCCGTTGTTCCATATTTGCCCGGAACGTCCGGGTCTCTGGACCGTACTTTTTTTTTTTTCTTCAGTGAAATTAAATCTATGTATAATAGATTTCTGATAAAGCACGTCTGCTTCCTGATCGAATCCATTGTTGTACATAGAATCAAATGAAGGGGTTAGGTTAAGTAAGGTTAGGTTAGGATCAATTTTTTTTTTTTTAATCAATATATATTTTTTTATTTCTTTTACAACCCACCAGTACGTTCGATTAGGTTATTGTTTCCAAATCGCACGAGTCGCCATTGTCTCCGATGTTTTATGGTCTGACAATGAGATCGGGGGGAAAAAAGTGGTATAACAAATCAGTGGAAAAAAAGTAATCAATAATTATTGTTTTCGACCTCTGAATAAGCGGAATTTAAAACTTTAGTAACTTTTCTCTGTTTTAATTTCTTACACAACCAACTTCCATGCTTGATAGTCAAATCTTAATTTGAATACTGACCAACTTTGAAAATTAACCGACAACTTTACAGACGGGTTTACAGGGACAAAGCTTTGTAGCAATGTGGCATCGCAGTCGTCTTGATTTAAAGTTACTCAGGTTAAGTTTCCTTACTAAAGTTCAAAGGCGGATCCAGCAATCTGACAACTGTGTATTATTCCCATTTGAATGCATGTAAAACAACCGATTTGTAACAGAGCCATGGCCCCCTCAAGAATCGATTGTTTTGTATGCGTTCAAATGGGATTCATTCATGGTTGCCTAATTGCTGGATTCGCCTATGCTAAAGTACGATATAAAGACACCGGCCGCCGTTTTTGATGAAGTCGACGGATGCATCGTGTTTATGTAATCATGCAAGGCAAAACTGAATGGTTGAGAGCATCATAGACCCCTATTCCACCAACGTCAGGCATTTTCTCATCAGAAATTTTTATGATTTACGTATTTATTTATTGCATACAGACGCTCCGAATCGAATCAGGTTCACATGAAGCACCATTGGTGTAGTGTGCAACCCAGCAGCGGTCCATCATAATAAATTTCCATTTAAACCCATGTAAAATATCGAAACCTTACTCCGATTGCGTAGACCTTCGAAGTCGACCTTTTTTAACTGGTTTTAATGGATAATATGATCGATGTTGCCAGATTGCACGATGCACCATTGCATGATATTGTCAGGAAATTTGGCAGAGTTAATCCATCGCATCGATGAGCTCTTGAAAACTTGTGACGTACCAGAGAGCCCTCTCTTTCACCTTTTCCCGCACAACTGCACCGCCATATCCTGAAAACAGATGAAGCAAATTTAAGTCATGATACTTCGTATTCAGCATAAATCATTGCATCTTATCAATGGGAGGGGATTCCGGGATCAGGATCACCCAAGGGGTGAAGGGGCAAGGTGCAAATGAAGTACATTGAAAAAGATCAATTGTTAAAGCAACAATTCAAAATTTGCTGATTTAACAAAAATTGGAAGTTGCTAAATCAACCAGGGTTTTCTGTTAAGTTAACAATTTATTTGTGGAGTTTACAAAAATAGTTGTTAAATAATGGTGGCTTTTTAACAAAATAGACATATTGTCAATTTAGCAATTTTAAATAAGTAATTAAAAACATACAGATAACTTAACCCAATTAGTTGATCTATCAATTCAGCTTGTTATATCAGCAAAATAAATTGCTGATTTTACTTACTAATTTGTTATTCCAGCATAAAAATTGTTATTTTTACTATTTGAGCTAACAAAATGAATTGCTGATTTAGCATTTGAGTTGTTAATTTAACAAAATTATAGGTTAATTTAGCAAATAATTTTGTTCTGTACTTTTTTAACTATTTATTTTTTTCAGTGTGATGAGGGCGGTTGTTGCGGCTCGTGCGATTCGGCAACCATGCAATTTTTCCATTTAAACGTAGGGAAACGAATCGATTGTGTTACATTGGTTAAATGAGCGAGGAGGACACTGTTGCCAAATTTCACGTGCCGCCACTGGGGCAGAGAGCCATCTGTGGGGAGTAGCAGGATCGGGTCGCAGTCGGAGGGCTGGGCGGAGGGTATATAGAAGAGAAAATGATTTACAAATCTCGAGTTAAATCCGAATCAATTTTATTTTTATCTGGGGGCCCGTGCATCTATGGACAACTTCGGGCCCTTGGGTGAGGGGATACCCACGCCTATAACGTTTTTTTTTTTTTTTTTTTTTTTTTTTTTCTTTATTTGCATCGCAGATATCGCACATTTTTTTGCTCGGAAGGGGGGGGGGAGTTTAACCCCTGGCTGCTCACATCCAATATGCGATAGTCTCGCGAGAAAATGGCTCGAAGCAGCTTATTTTCCATTCTGATCTTCAACCAAGATAATAATCTCACAAGTCCTAATCTGACCTGATTTTTTTTTTTTTTTTTTTTTTTTTTTTTTTTTAAATGAGTCAAACACAGTTTCCGTCTTAATTTCAAGAGTCAGAAGTCATTCAATCATCGCTCGTAGTGGATTTTAGCTTAACGTGGACATCGTTGAGTTTAATTCAAATTGGAGCTCATTTGTTCCCATTCCGGGTCGAAGATGCTTCAAAGAGACAGAATGGAAAACGAAAGAGTTGAAAGCAGATGAAAGATGACACGAATCTGCTCGGCGCACATTGATCTTAAAATCACAATATTCTAGACGTACATCTGAATGGAAGCAATATATCGAAGCGACTATATATATATATATATATATATATATATATATATATATATATATATATAATATATATATATATATATATATATATATATATATATATATATTATATATATATATATATATATATATATATATATATATATATATACATATATATACAGGGTGTCCGAGAAATGAGTTCACACTTTTGCTGTGAGCGCCTGGTTGATTGTAAAAATCTGAAAAATTCAGGAATAATCTATTACCCCTAATTTCATTTTTTCAGATTTTCGGTAGCCTCTCTCAAAACAAAATGGCGGCCAAATAGCTACCCCATACTTTAGAGGCCCATAACTTCGGTTTGAATCAATATTTTTTCAAAAACTAAAAACTTTCTGAATCCTCAGAATGCCTTCTTTCCAATGATGTGCCACACTTTATCATTTGGTGGGAAAAAAATAGGGCGCGGCGCCCCCCCAAAAATTTTTGAGTTTGGGGGGCTGTAGTTCAAAAAAGTCAAATGTAAAGGGGGGTCGTGTTGTACATCAATCGAAAGTTCTTAAAAAAAGGAAGAATTTGGCGCAAACCCAAAGTCGCTACGATGCGTCTATTCAAAATGGCGGCCATTTAACCATTTGGGGGTGGGGGACCGTCCCCCCCAAATAAAATCCCTCCATCGAATGATACACCAATTGAAAGGTCTTGAAAAGAGAAAGAGAATGGCGCAAGCCGGACATTAATACGATGCTTGCATCCAAAATGGCAGCCGGTCAAAGTTTTTTGGCTATAGCCCTGCCGGGTCATAAGCCAAAAAGCTTTGACCGGCCGCCATTTTTGATACAAGCATCGTATTGACGTCCGGTTTGCGCCATTCTCTTTCTCTTTCCAAGATCTTTCGATTGGTGTATCACTCGATGGAGGGATTTTATTTGGGGGGGACGGTCCCCCACCCCCAAATGGTTAAATGGCCGCCATTTTGAATAGACGCATCGTAGCGACTTCGGGTTTGCGCCAAATTCTTCCTTTTTTTAAGAACTTTCGATTGATGTACAACACGACCCCCCTTTACATTTGACTTTTTTGAGCTACAGCCCCCCAAACACAAAAATTTGTGGGGGGGGGGGGCTCCGCACCCCATTTTTTTCCACCAAATGATAAAGAGGTGGCACATAATTGGAAAGAAGACGTTCTGAGGATTTAGAAAATGTTTAGTTTTAAAAAAAATATTAATTTAAACCGAAGTTATGGGCCTCTAAAGTATGGGGTAGCTATTTGGCCGCCATTTTGTTTTGAGAGGGGCTACCGAAAATCTGAAAAAACGAAATTGCTCAGTTTTTTGAGCCCTTTTGAATGATGAAATAAAAAATACCCCCTGCCATTTGAAATATGCGAGATATTGGCAACACGGGGTACATTTTGGGGCCTACGCCCCCCCTCAAGGGGGGGTGAGAGCCCCCCGACATTTTCTCTGAAGTTGCTTAGGGGTAATAGATTATTCCTGAATTTTTCAGATTTTTATAATCAACCAGGCGCTCACAGCAAAAGTGTGAACTCATTTCTCGGACACCCTGTATGTATATGTTACGGGCAAATCCCGACGGCTGGGCAAATCGCGATCTGCCCGGGCAAATGCCCGCGATTCGCCCACCCTTTCTGGGCAAAAAAGCATTTTTGCCCAGAAAACTGGGCGAATCGCGATTTGCCCAGCCGTCGAGGTTTGCCCGTAACATATACAATTACCGTATTTTCCCGAAACGTCTCGTTTTTTGCTCTTTTGTTCCTCGGTTTTTTTCCCAATTAAGTTTTTATTTTATTTTATGTGACGGGCTGTTTTAATGATTGTATTTATACAATTACCTATATATGAATTAAACATTTTAACTCGGCCCAAAATAATGTAGAAGACAAGTTGGTTCCAGGAAAAAGACCGCAAAAAAAAATTCGAAAATTCGAAATTTTCAAACAGCAACCCCTATCTTGTAATACCTCGTTTGAAAGGGCATAAAATTCCAAGACTTTTGGCGCAAATCGTTGTCGATATAGTTTTTCGTTTTCGATATATCGAAGGTCAAAGTTCGCTATCGACCCATCTTCAAAAAACCAGAACTCAGATTTTAAAAGTTGGAACTGGAAACAACTAGGGAGTCAAAATTACTTAAATATAAAGCAAGTACTTTTCAGAAAATTTACGGTTCCGACAAAAATTTAGTCAAAATTTGGTTTTCAAGCCCCCGACGGTTATCAAAAAATTGCCCCTCGAAGGGGCTATCTATAGAATCCGAAGGCACGACCCCTATCGAGTGATACATCGCTCAAAAGGACACACAAAACTGAGCAAGTCGGCGCAAGCCACAGGTTGATGTCCTTTTTTTTTTTTTTTAAGTAGATTCCAAGAATCGGGGTTTTCGGATTTTTTGGCAGTGTTTTTATACGAAGAAATTGTTTTTTTGTTTCATAAATTTAAGTATATATCGTGGAGGATGTTTTTAGTTCATATGCTCCATTCCTTGAATTTTCCTTGTGTTTTACGTTTTTTACGAGCTATTTAGTTTCTTATGGGATTTTACAAGTGAAAGACAAGGATGGTGTATTGGTATAATTGCTCGTTCTTTGTTTTACACGTGCACTGTTGCTTAGGTGCGTTATTTATTTAATTTCTTGTTTTATCAGCTGCTCTTATTCAGATTTATCTCTCATTAGCGTTACAAAGATTACACATTTTTCTGTTTTGGTACTATAATCTTTTTCTTATGGGTATTTTTATTTAAATGTTGAACAGCTGATAAAAAAAAAAAAAAATTGAATAATTCAAAGAAAATCATAACATAACTTATTTATTAAAATTTGTGAAAAACTTATAAAACCTAGCTTGTATTTCTCATTGCATTGAAAAGATTACACATTTCTTTATTGGTAATATAATCTTTTTCGCAATAATATTTGGATTTTGAGCAGCTGATAAAATAAAAAAGAAAAATTCAACGAAAATTATAACCTATAATTAAATCTGTGAAAAAATGATTTAACCAAGCATGGAATCTACTTCGTCTTACCGGCCTGCCGGGAGGCATTTTTTTTTTTTTTTTTTTTTTTTTTTTTTAGAAAATGGTGTCCTTGGTATGGGACGCAGTGAGCGAAAGGGTTAACAAAAAGCTGTAAAGAGCTACTTTTGAAAGCAAAAAATCACTCAAACAGTTCTGCTGTCCGGCTTTGGGGGCGCGGAGGTGGGTTCGTTGACCACGCTTAGTTTGGTTCATTCACGCGATACTCAACACTCACCGAGAACAGGCGCGGCGCAGCGATCGCGGCGTGGACTTGGGTCGACTCGCGATCCCCACCCCGACTCACAGGCAACTTTATTTAGAAGCTCAAAGTTGATACCGTGACAGGAGCGGCTCCGCTCAATAGGGAAAGGACTAGTGGAGTTCCGGACATCGGAATGGAGCTGTTGCGAACTTTTGATACAGGGTTAATAATAGTTGTTAGAGGGGTAAAACCAAAGACATTATAGAAGAAGACTGGCCCCTAGCGGCGAGATTTGAAGCCGGTTACTGTAATAGGCGAGGGCTTCTCCGCTAGGGGGTATGAACCAAATTAACATTGCGTCTTATGGAGCCGATACATAAAACTGTTTCAAAAGAATGTTAATTACTGTTAGTTTTCAAAAGTACGCAGATATGATATGCAGCTTGTGCCAAAGTTGAGATTGACGAACTTAAACGAATGTTTCGGTCAATTTCTCCGCTAGATATTTACGATTAAAAGTACGGCAGAGAGGTTATGGGTGCTAAAGTAAACAATGACCGACCGATCGTTGACTTCGATTATTTATTAATAAAGAATGGACGCTTTAAATTGACCCAAATTTTCGGTTTAAATGTATGGTATACTATACTGTACAACATATGTGAGACTCGACACGGTTATTCGCAAGAATAATTGTCTAAAATAGGTTTGAAGAGCGAGGCTCCATAAGAGCTAATGTTAATTTGGTTCATACCCTACCCCCGCGCGGGGAAGTGCCCTGCCCATCAGCCCGTGCCAGGACCGGCTTCACTTTTCCCCCGTGCAAAGAGATAGCAGGGGCCAGTCTTCTTCTATAATGTCTTTGGGTAAAAACCCTGTAAAAATGACGATAAACTGTAGGGATGAACACCCAACGAACACTTTCTCACATCAAATGAAGTTAGAAAAATTGAGAAAGTATTGCGATGGCGCAGAGATTTTCAAGGGATCTTGTTTCGATACTTGGCCAGCTGCGACTAAGTATATCATGATAATTATAAAATAATTGGCTCTCATCATGCCTAATAGTATCTTAACCCTTTACTGCATGACTTTTTTTTTTCAATAAAATAATTTTTTTTTCAGTACAATTTTGATCCTTGAGACAGGGAAAAATAGTGAAAAAATTCTTTCCATTATATTTCAATGGTAAAGAGCCTGAATATTAATTGTTCAAAATATGGCCTTACCCGCATTTAGGTATCCATGCAACTGAAAATAAAGTTTTCAGGCTAAAAAAAAAAAAAAAAAAAATTAAAATAGTGAAAAATAAGTTACTATAAGTTTCAATGGTTGTTTTTTTTGTACATGGTACCCCTGCGTTACTCCCAAACATAACAATGAAAATCGGAAAATCTCTATCAGATTTTCAGTAAGCTATTTTCAACCACTCTGCACGTTCTCAATCCTGTGCTGCGCGCTCTAGGACAAAATCGACAATTCTTACTCGTTTAGTATCTGTTCCACATGTGACCCACCATGCAGCGACAGTACAACTCAATAAGTCCCCTACTTTTAGATAAGGCTTCAACGTAATTGTTCCAGATCTGGGCTCATCTGCAGTTAAGGGTTAAAGAACAGGGGCTGGGGGTCTCCCCCAGAATATTTAAGGGGTTTGGGGGTCTCCATCAGATTTATAGGTATTATATTGCGTGGACGATTTGACCATTGTGCGCTTGCAACTTCGCCGCGACAACTTTGGCGCGAAAGAATTTAATGTCATTATTACATCCGCGATATCTGTAATGAAAGTAGCGAGGAGCAGGATTCGCGAGCCGTCCTGCCATGACCCAGGCCCACCCCTTTCCCGCCTTTCATATCTGTTTCTTGAAATGTCCAGAATCGGCAACGCTGCCACCGCCACCGCCCCGGCCGATCCGCCTAAAGTCTGGGACAAGAATTCACAAAAGGCAAGATGAACACTGAACAGCTCTCGTTGCCAATATGGGTGTGTTTGCGTGTGTGTGTTTCGTTTAATTCGAAAGCACTGGGTGGATTTTTTTCTTTCTTCCTTTCTTCGATGTTTTCCAATTTTTTCGATTTTTTCTCGATATATATATATAATATATATATATATATATATATATATATATATATATATATATATATATATATATATAATATATATATATATATATATATATATATATATATATATATATATAATATATATATATATATATATATATATATATATATATATATATATATATATATATATATATATATATATATATATATATATATATATATTTAAAAATCTTAAAAGTTTCGCGAAGAATGTCGCCATTGTTGCTTTTTAGGACAATATTTTCAAAGAAGCGCTTAAATCAAACGGCTGCAGCTCCTCGTTCCGCAACATCAAGTATACAAGCTATTTTTTTTAACTGGAACACAATGGAATTGATGGAGCATAAGTGGAACCGATGGAACACAATGAAACCGATGGAACACTTTGGAACATCGGGAGCACAACGAAACCGATGGAACACAATGAAACCGATGGAACACAATGGAACATCGGGAACACAATGAAACCGATGGAACACAATAGAACTGATGGAACACAACGGAACACAATAGAACTGATGGAACACAACGGAACACAATAGAATTGACGGAACGCAATGAAACACAATAGAATTGATGGGACACAATGGAACACAATGGATACAATACAACTAAGTTTCACCGCAAAACTTGAAACATTTGTTTGAACCCCCGAAAAACCTCCAAGGGTAAAATGGAAAATGAAAAATTTGGGGTCAATCACCAATCTGACTTTCTTGTCATTTCAAATCATTTGGTTCAGTAGTTTTCGAGAAAAATGCCCTACCCGGGTGGTCCAGTGCATCCTGTACAGTATTTCCATCAAAGGACTCTTAGTGACAACTGCCGCACTTATGCGTTTGTGTGTGGGACTGTGATCTGCAACGGCTCTCCCCGGCCGAAAGAGGATGAAGAGTGGCCGACCCGGAACCTTGAAGGCGAAACTAATCTCATGAAAATCTCGCGACGATTTTTAATTCGTCGATAGTACATTCTATTGTGCTTTAAAGTGATCGTTTTTTTTTAACATGCAGTAAGTACTGCATGTTTTTTTTTTTTTTTTTTTTTTTTTTTTTTTTTTTTTTTTTTTTTTTTTTTTTCGATTTGCGATTCAGTAAAGGGTTTTACAATCTTTTTGCCCACGGGCCGATGGGTTCACCGACCACCGTTGCGAATCCGGGAATTTCATTAAGTTCACGACCAAGGACCAATGACAGACCGGCCTGGTTGGAAAGAGAAGCTATAAGGCAGCCGGGAAGCAAAAAATCAAGTGGAATTTGGGTGGTATGTTCGGTATCACCGTGATGTCAGATTGAGCGGGCATCTATGGTCAAGGTTGCCTCATTTTGCAGGAATTCTCGTATTCATTACGCAGGAATGGTAAAAAAAAACTGTATGTATGTCCAACATTTCATGCCCAATTTATTATTTGGTCAAATCACAATGGGTCTGTTGCAAACTTTTGCTACAGCGCTATAGAGTGTGCAATCTAATGTAAAATCGCCTGAAAAGTCCAATGATGGCATCAGAAAGCAATGAAATGCAACAATAAACTCACAAAATGCGTTTAATGAAATCCAAGATGGCGGCAAAATATCGAGCAATCTGTATGCATGCACCACGAACATCCAAGGATAGCCAACCTCACAATATCCATCACAACCAATCACAACGTAAATAAACACATAACCTCTACCTGCAGTGAGGTTGTCAAAGTTGGCAATCCTTGGATGATCACGGTGCATACATTCAGATTCCTCGATATTTTGCCGCCATCTTGGATTTCGATAAACGCCTCTTGTGAGTTTAATATTGTATTCATTGACTTTATGATGCCACCAATGGACTTTTCAGGCGATTTGACATTGGAGTAAACACTTTTTATCGCTGTAGCAAAAGTTTGCAACAGACCCATTTGTCTTTGACTTTTGGTCCTTTTTGTTGTAGTGCAGTTAGATTTTGAGTCCTCTTTTTTCATGTTCGATAGAATATTCTGTCTAGTACCTGCAGCTATATTTATTTAATTTTAATTTTCTTAGTTTTTGTCATGATTTTAGATCAGCCGTCACTGGCGAATCCAGCCCTCGCGAACGGGGGGGGGAATTGGGATTTTCGCCCTAAGGCGACCGCCTCTTTTGTTTTTCTCCCTTTCTTTCCCCCTTCCTCCCCCCTTCCCCCTCTTTTCTCCCTTTTTTTGCGGAACAGGAGGGGCGATCGCCCCCTTCACGGACCTCCCCCCCGGAGATTTTTCGATGCTTTCAATGTGATTTTCACGCGATATTCTTAAAAATGGGAACTGTTGGGTTTTACCGATGAATGCGTCTGCGGGCGGGCATGCTTCCATATCTGTTATCCCGTCTCCAATCACGACCATTGACTGGAAATTGTGAACTTTCCTCAAAAGATCGACCACCTCTGCTTTTCCACCTTGCTTTGATGTGGGATAGTCCTGGTTGAACCCATTGTAATAACCTGAAATAAGAAAAGAAAACATTGCCCTGTGATAACTTCTCGCACATCAAGTACCCATATACTTAGATAGGCAATTAAAACTTTATTCAGGATAGATTCAACCAGTTACCTTGATTCAAACCATTTACGCAGTTATAAAGGAATTTTCAACACCGAATAATTCAATCAAGATTTAAGACAGTTTGTAGACAATTTCTAGAAAGCTAACCGACGCAAAATTTTCATGAGCCACGCGTTTGAAACTCGTTTCGAAAAGTTTTTTTTTCCAAGAGAAAGGTCCGAAGTCGTCTTACAAACGGATTCGAAACAATTTCAAACAGTTTCTCAGAAGGTTTGCAAACTATTTTCAAAGCAATCTGCTTGGTATCAGATCCGTTTACTAACAGATCCAAATCAGTTTGTTAGTCCGTAATGATGAGTTGGGACTGCAATTATTCAAATTCAGGAAGGTTTGAAGCGGTAGAATTAAGTATTTAAAGTAGAAGCGAATATTTAAATGTAGCATTTTGTTACAAAGCGTGATTGCGTATCGTTAAGTTGAACCAAAAATGTTGGGTTCATTTAATTTTGTCGTGTTTTTAGTTCTCGGATAGTATTTTTGGCGAAAAACACGTAAAAACTTGACATAATTCTGGGCGTAAATGGGTCTTACGTTACTAGTATTCGGAAAGAGGGTGAATATAATTATTTGTATGGGTAGGCAAGTGCAGGGGCGTGCCGTGGTTTCCAGAGAGAGGGGGGGGGGCAAGAATGCAGCCTTGCCGCCCTCCGCGAATAAAATTATAAATTTGATGACCTTTTATTTTTTCTTTTGCTTGTTACACACTGATTTTGCCGCCCTCTGAAATTCATTGTGAGATTTGATAACTTTTTTTTTTTTTTTTTTTTTTTCCCCCTCTTCTTTTTGGTTCTTTAACCTGATTTTGCCGCCCTGACGGCACGTCCCTGGGCAAGTGTCTTTACTCATAGGTACCTCGTCTGTCAAATTTGAGTTCGTTGGCGTAAACACATTCGGGAGGGATTCCAAGAAGTCGGGCAATTGGCTCGATGAGAAGTTTGAATCCTCCAGAGACCAGGTAGACTTCACAGTTGGGTTGGCGCTGCTTTAAACGCATTATCAACGGTCTGCAATAGCAAATGCACCGTCAGTTTCCCACTAAAATTCTATAAAATTCAGCAAAATTTTGCAAGTCAAAATAATCAATTGTCGTGACTTTCAAACAACTTCTTTACTTTTTAAGTCATGGTCAGACCTGAAGAAGTTCTTTGGACCAGATTTACTATTACATGTTGCGGACTACTCTCTTGGACAACAACTCACGGTAGAAACACCTAAAAAACTCTATGCATAATCAAAATCTCAACGGATGCCGCGACTCAAATTTCTTTTTTGTATATCTCTTTTGAAAGACAGTTTTTTCAGACTCAAAGTACATACACATATAAAGGAGGCAAATTGATATGATCTTGTAAATGTTCCAAGAGATTTGATTCAATCCTAATCCGTACAAAATATTTTTGCCCCCCCCCCCCCCAGAAAAAATCTTCCATTGTGAATTTGTTCAAATTAAATCGTACATTCATACTTCGTCTAATTCTCCGATTCGTCCAATGTGCAGCCTATGTCTACAAATTATTTAATCCATTATCCAATGAAGGGTATAAGCAAAATGAATAAGGGGAATGCGCATTCAGTAATTTTTCAGACATACTCTTAAATGTAAACGGACAATTCAACTGAACACATTTGATTAAAAAAGAGACAAACTATCTCATTTTTTCTATCGAAGGGGTCTATATCAAATTTATCATGTTGGCAAAATAAATACTTTGTAGCAAACCTGCATAGGGATGAAGTAAGTAAATAAAGATCTATTTTCATCGGAGGTGAACTTTTGAGGTATTCATTTCCGTGGCAAGGATTGAACGCCCCCCCCCCGCTGAACATACTTTTTTAGCCGTGTTTCTTATATCGAAAGAAAGTACACCGAGAGAATTCTTTTTTTAATCCAAGATGTATTTCGATTGTGTTAAAGAAACTGACAAGAAATATTATTATTATATTTTTATTTATTTTTTATTTTAAGGGGGAATTCCTTTGACCCAAGGAAAATGTTTGCTGCTACATGAAAAAGATTCCTTGTTGTGACAGTGATTTTCCTCCATGCAACAGAACTTTATTTTGTGCAAGGAAAACTGTCACAAGTAAACGTGTTTCCTTGTTTTTAAAGAAGTGATTTCTCTCAGTGTAAACCCTTGACTTTAAAGCATAGATAATTTTTGGACATAATATATCCTTATACTGTCCGAAATATAAAATTGGACCACAAAAAATGTGGACATTTCTCCTTGGAGCGTAATCTCTTCTTATACCCATGCAAAGTTTGACAATCTGAATCGATAGTTTTTAAAACTTAAAAAAAAAAACAAAAAACAAAAAACAAAAAAAAAAAAAAACAACAATAAACAACAACAATCTTCACAACAAGTATATAATCTAATTGTGGCGGTTCATAAAAACCATTCTTTCTGCGTGCATCATTATGGTTTCGGTGAATCAGCGCTAGAATGCTGTTCAGCAAAGAAACCCAAAAGCAGTAGGTACAAATGATTCAGTCCATTCTAATGTACTTACTTGATTCCAAACGATAAATTTGGGGGATTCATTTCCAAGAAAGCCTCAATTCTCGTTATATTCGGATTGAGAATGTTTAGTCTCTTCGTCAAAGATTCTCGAAAGTCCATTTTACCTCCCATTGCCTCGTAAGTTCTGTGAAAAGTAAACAAATTTTTGACAATATGATCACAGAATATTCTAATTAGAACGGAAACTAATGGGTCTGTTGCAAACTTTTGCTACAACGATTAATAGTGTTTAATCTAATGTAAAATCGCCTGAGAAGTCCATTGGTGGCATCAAAAAGTCATAAAATGCGATAATAAACTCACAAGAGGCGTTTCATGAAATCCAAGACGGCGGAGAAATATCGAGCAATTTGTATGCATGCACCACGAACATCCAAGGACAGCCAACTTTGACAACCTCACTGGAGGTAGAGGTTATGTCAGGGGCGTGCCGTGGTTTCCAGAGAGGGGGGGCAAGAATGCAATCTTGCCGCCCTCCGCGTTAAAAAATTATAAGTTTGATGACCTTTTTTTTTTTTTTTTTTTTTTTTTTTGCTTGTTACGCACTGATTTTGCCGCCCTCTGAAAAATTCATTTTGAAATTTGATAACCTTTTTTTTGGTTGTTCACCCTGATTTTGCCGCCCCCCCGAGAGTGCCGCCCGGGGCAAGGGTACCCACATGCTCCCCCCACGGCACGCCCCTGGGTTATGTGTTTGTTTACGTTGTGATTGGTTGTGATATATATTGTGAAGTTGGCTATCCTTGGATGTTCGTGGTGCGTACATAAAAATTGCTCGATATTTCTCCGCCATCTTGGATTTCATTAAACGCCTCTTGTGAGTTTATTATTGCATTTTATGACTTTCTGATATCACCAATGGACGTTTCAGGCGATTTTACATTGGATTAATCTCTCTTAATCGTTGTAGCAAAAGTTTGCAACAGACCCATTAATTTTGAAAAAAAATTTTACCTGCGAAGAATGTTTGGGTCCGCCATTGCTGCGGAAAGTGAGCATTTTCGGCAGTTTTTAGTGCTACCACCGTTATTTTCGGAGGTTTTTACACCAGAATCGACTATTATATTGGTTACAGCGAAAGTGTGCAACAGCCCCATGATTCAGGGAACAGGGGATTCAGGGAAAGGTGGAACGAGCAACTTTCCTTTGGTCCAAAGTAACTAACAGCGCGGCGATCAGTGAATCAAATATTCTGATTGTGAGAGACTGAGAGGTGCTCGGAAGGATCGTTCCATATGAAAATAATCGATTCATATGATCAGTGGCGTAAACTTGGGATTTTTATTGGGGGGGGGGCAAACCAACTTTTGAGAGATGCACTATGGGGGGTCTAGGGGGACACCCCCCAGTGAGAGGGGGTCCGGGGGTCCTCCCCCGGAAAAATTTGAAAATTCAGGCTCTCTCAGACGTTATTTTAAGCAATGTTATCGCATACAAATGCCACCAACTTTAAACAAATTAAAAATAGATTTTACGTTTATTTTCTTAATTTATCAGGCAAAAAGGGAACTTTTTAATTTAGACTTTCAACTAAGTACATGAAGCTGATATTTCTAGGCTTTGAGAAACTGTTCCTCACGGTTAGAAGTCATGTGGAAATTTAAAACTGCAGTAAATGTAATGTTCCTCTTAGTGGCGTAAAATTTTAGATTCTTTTTGAGGGGAGGGGGTAGCAAATAGTCCGATACTTTGGTGAATCTGGGGGGGGACACTTTCCAGTAATAGGGGGTCTGGGGGTATTCCTCCGGAAAAATTTGAACATTTGGGTTCTCTCAGACTTTATTTTAAGCAATTGAATCTTTCAAAAATAACCAACCGACAGAACAGAAGTTAATAGACTCAATGTATATTTTCTTTATTTCATTGAGAACAGAGGAATGTTTCACTTTAGATTTACTTTAGGTGCAGTTTCAGCGTAAAATAGAGCCACTTATTCTTGCCATTTTTTGCTTCTCGGTTCCTGTAATTATTCCTTTCTTTCTTTATTTTGTTGTATTTTTCCGTCTTTTCTTTTCTCCCTCCCTCTTTTTCATCAAATTATTGGGGGGGGGGGCAAAATGATACTTTGCCCCCCCCCCTTCTCAAATATTGTAGGGGCAAAAAGGTCATGCCCCCCCTAAGATTACGCCACTGCATATGATGCTCGACCCTCAGGACTTCCCACCAAGATGAATCGTTCATTCGATTCATTTCATCTGATGAAACTCGTTTTTTGGAACGACTCAATTGATCAGGATTATAAGATCCAGCGGATCAAATTATTTTGAGAGCATGCAACCGAACAGCGGATGCCACTATCGGGATTCGAACCTAGGACCTACAAGGAAACCATCATTTTCATTTCAAGGTTTGAAATCTAGCGCAATTGACATTCTTCTTTTCTCTTCGACTTACAATTATGCTTGAACAACACTTAATGTAAAAATTTTATTTCGTCGTTTATCGCAAAAACAGCCGTTCTAAAATCGATCGGTTCAACATGAGACGTGAGGCTTTTTCGTCCTAAAACGCTTGTATGCTAGATCGTCCACTTCGCCGATCGACTTGCATGAATTATTTTGTGTCCAGTGCCTCGTGCAACATTGGATTTTTCCTACCGAACACTATACAGAATAATCGATTTTTCGATTCACTCACATAGAATCGACATTTTACATATGCTTCAATGTAGCAAAAATACCACGACCACTAGATTGCTTAACCCCTTATAGGACAAACCCGAGTTTACTCGTCTTTCTCCTCTGGTCTATTTCACATTGTTCCGTAGCATGATGATTCAGAATAAACGCCATTTCGGATGTAGACACTTACACAAGATAAGGTTTCGTTCGGGCGCCTTCATTTCACCGTATAGGCAATTCCAACCCCCCCGAGTACGAATAGTTAACTACCCTCGGTCTGTAAAGGGTTAAGCCGGCAAATGCTTGGCGTTTTATTGTCAATATCATCACAAGTATAAATATAGAAAGATAAGAGGGAGGTACTCACAGTGCACTAACTTCTTCGTATCTACCCATGAACTTCGCTAATAGATCTAAAGCTTCATCTTGAATAACGGTAGAATCGACATCGAACAAAACAGCATCTGCTCCTCTGAACATTTCCTTCACCTCTTCCTGTGTCCTACACTTGCCACGACCGATCAATTCATTGTGAAGATTTAGAGGTGTGGCTGTATCACCACTGTGGCCACTATGGCCACTATCACTTGCCATTTTGAATATTCTGTAAAAAATGATAATTATTGTTTTGCGGTTAGTTCAACTACCTCCCTCCAAAAAAAATTTCAAAAGAAAAGTTTTTTGTTTTTTTTTGTTTTGCTAGTTCAAACTGATTCCCCCATCCCCTTTTCGTCCTCACAATGGGGCTCTTGCAAACTTTTGCTGTGAGCGAATGAATAGTCCAATGTGATGTAGAGACCAGCAAAAATCACAAAAATCACACCGAAAAAGTCTAAAATTCAGTAATAAACTCACATAACTGCTATAACGGTAAGTTTGTGTAATGGCGGCTCAACGCAGGTATCATGGGAGATTCCTGTCTATTATGTCACTTTCTCTACAGAAATATAGAGATATGTCTCAATTTAGATTTAGATCAATTCCATGATACCTGCGTCTATCCGCAATTAAGCCCGAATTTGAGAGTGAATTTCGTGATTTTTCAGTGTACTCAATGTCATTTTTACAGGTTTTTATGCAAGATTGGTCTCTTCAATCCCTTATAGCAAAAGTTTGCAAGAGCCCCATAGAGACCCTCTCAAAATTCTATCCAGGACATATTTTTCGACATTATTCCGATTATTTGCCCCTTAGATAGATGCGGGACCCGTGGTTTATGGTTCTGAGGCCTATCAGTTCAGTTTGTATTGCACCGCCAAAAAATTTGGAACTTTTCGATAAATATTACAGTATCAAAAGTATTTTCGTATGAAAAATAAATCGACAGATAGAAAAATAGCTGGTATATGATGATCTCTTCAAACCCCTTATTTTTTATACTTCCTGAATGCAGTTTGAGTCTCCAAATTCCAGAGCTCTGGAATTCTGATTCTCCTTTAGTAATCACCTGTCTATACTAAATTAGTTGCCTTATGTTACTCAACTATAATACCAGAGTGATTAAATTATTATAGTATTTTGTTTAAGATTTGATCGAAAATTGGTTGTTAAAGTTAAATCATAGGTCTGATTTTTCGGGCGATAAGATTCCGAAACCACAAATGAATCATAATGTGTTGACAAAGTGTTACTGAGAAGCTTACAGACGACTCTTTGTCAGCACGAATCTATTATTCATAAATGACGAGAATTGATAAACGAACCGTTCGATGGAATGATGTATGAATACTTAGGTAGGTACACACATCGTGGCTTTGACAAATATTTACTTTTATTTCCTAACTTATTTCGATCCGAGTTAGGCATTTACAAGAAAATAAAAAGGGCCTTTCGCGAAGGGGAGCAAAAAATCACAATATCGGTAGGTACTTTCTTCAAAGAAAAAGCAAACAGCATAGTAACCAATGACGTGGCATGAATTAACGCCTAAAGTTGCGATGGATATTTATTTCTTGTCTAAAAACCGACGGAAGAAATAACTCATCTATCGCATTATTCGTGACTCAGAAAGATACCGAGTTAATTTTATTTTACCTCCGTCGAATAGTTTACGCATTTTAGAACTGAATTTCATCAATGAGAGATGGATGCGAGCAGCTTACCTATACTGTAAAAATTGTCCCCTAAAAATTGTTTAGTTACATTGTACTTTGATGCAGGTATGTATGAGTCAATGATAAACCTAAGCTTATATAGCGTCAAAAAGTTTTACAGAGGCTTGCGGACAATGAGCTATAACTTTAGAGTGGCTGCGGGCTGGTCCACCTTGTGCCACACAGGGTAGAAGGAATCCCGGGAAAAAGCCGAATTTGGACGGCAGATTCCAAAGTCTGAGGTTAAGTTTTGTAGGTCGTTTCCAAGTCGTTTCCGGCTATGCCCGAGTTTGTTTACGGAACGACCGGAAACTACCTACAAAATTTAACCTCGAAATCAATTTTTACGGCAAGATGGCGGCGCCCTAGGTGACAACAATGGACCAGCGGAACGTTCCTTGATGTGCCACTCTAAAGTTATAGCTCATTGCTTGCGGAAGATTATCTGAAAAAATTGACGTTACACAAATGCAATAACCTCCCTTGTTCCCCTCCCTTTCATTCACCGACACAATTTCCTACATGCCTGATGTGAATTTGCACCAACTTGAAATAAATGTGCCTTACGATTGTTATAATAACCTAGATAAAAGTCTGGCTCTTGACTGGACATCGATGCGACCGGCGGTCTGCGATAGCTATTCCTTACACACAACCGATGTGAAACAACGTCTTCCCAAAATGAAGGCACATTGTCATCGTTAATCTGTCGAGAAAGTCTCTCCAATGCATTATTGCTATTGCGATGCGTGCAATCACTGACCGTGATACTCGGACGTTACACTCGCCACAGTGTGCATAACTATTCCTACATGACCGATATGGAATTGCGTCCAAGCAAATTGAAGGCGCCCGGCGTCGATAAGTAATACCACTCTTGACCTAAGTTGAATCCTCTACACTACCGCTAGACCTACAGCCTCACCCTGTTCTAAGCAATGTGCCCTATGTCCTGGCTCTAAACTCACAGTTATTGCAGCACTGACCAATCAAAAGCGAGGATTCAAATCTTGTACGGTAAGCGAGGACTGCTAGTGTCAAAAATTTTTTGGGCTCAGGGGTGATCCGTTAATTTATTGGAAACAACATACTACCTATGTAAGTACGTCTCAAACTAGATTTTTAACAGAAAGGTTTGGCAGTTCAACACATCTGTATATAGACTGTTTTAGTAGAGCGATATATCGTATCGATTGCCGTCCGAGGGCCTCTGGTTCCAAACAAACTCTGGTTCAATGTAATTTCCCCATAAGCGAACTTTTGAACGGAAATTTAGGGTATTAAATCAAACAATAAATGCGACCTTTTTGCGATTATGAATTCTACGTCCTCGAAAATGCTTAATTTCGCCTGGTTCCACCCGTAAAACTGCCAAAATCAAAAAGATATTGCAGATTAAACAATGCGTTTGGAGGTTGGAATCACCCAAATGTTATTGTTGTAGTTGTGGAATGGGGCTATTGCACACTTTTGCTATAAGCGATTGAATAGTCGATTTTGGCGTAAAAACCTAAAAAAATAACGATGGCGGCACTAAAAACTTCCAAAATCCACTCCTAAACTCAATAAACGCAGTTATTTGCGCGAGCGTAATGGTGGCCGAAGGCACTAACAATGGGAGATTCCTATCTTAATTTCGTCACTCTTTCTATGCTGACAAGGATGATTCACAGAGTAATTAGTCATCAGAGTGATGATCCACATCCGATGAATGGTACCGCAACACCAAGTGACACCGGTGTCAAATGAAAGTAGTCTCTTATTGGTCACTTCTTGATGGAGTTTCAGAATTGTTAGATGGGAATCTCCCATTGTTAGTGCCTTCGGCCACCATTACGCTCCCGCAAATAACTGCGTTTATTGAGTTTAGGAGTGGATTTTGGAAGTTTTTAGTGCCACCATCGTTATTTTTTGAGGTTTTTACGCCACAATCGACTATTAAATCGCTTATAGCAAAAGTGTGCAATAGCCCCATTGGCGGGATTTCTGGCGATTCTAACCTACAAATGCAACATTTAATCTGTAATATCTTATTGCTTTCGGCAGTTTTAGTCAAGGAACCAGGCATAATTAAGCATTTTCGAGGACGTAGAATTCATAATCGCAAAAAGGTCGCATTTATTGTTTGATTTAATACCCTAAATTTCCGTTCAAAAGTTCGCTTATGGGGAAATTACATTGAACCAGAGTTTGTTTGGAACCAGAGGCCCTCGGACGGCAATCGATACGATATATCGCTCTACTAAAACAGTCTATAGACTCACATATATGTAGATATAGCTTGAATACACAAATAAATACGTAACACTTTATAAAATGTGTTGATTTGAAATTAACGAGATAGGATTAAGAAAGTCAACATAAGTCAATAGGCTGGATGTCTATCGAGAAGAACATTTAGTGAAAATTAAACACAGCCATTTGGATTGACGTTGACGTTGACTTGAATCAATTCAATTAAATCGGCAATGTCCCCCCCCCCTCTCCTAAAAAGCTGTGGTATTAACAAATTTGTGCGTTATCTTTTTTCCTCCACTCAGCATCCACCATCAACTAGTATGATTCTATACCGTTGGTCATAATTAATTGGAATAATGATTGCGACAACAGAAGTATAGAAAATATTACAAAAATGCTTGTTTCATCAATAAAATATGCAGGCACAAAATTTACAATGAGCTGAGTAATAATTTTATAATTCCTCATACGTTCTTCGAATGGTCGTTGCTTGAACGAGACAAGGCAATAATCATTGAATCGTCGTCATTGATACAGCACGTGTCATAATAGAAATCATAATCGTACATAATATAGAGGCAACAATATTATATATATCGCTTGCATATCCTTTTTACTTGCATTTAATGCATTTCTGGTACCGCAGGCTGGCCGCCCTACGGTCATTTGTGCATCTTCCTTGCTCCATTCTGATACAATAAATGCAAAAAGAAAAAAGAGAGGGGGTGGAAAGGAAGAAGAATAAGATAACTGTACCACGAATATAATCTAATATCTGTAAATATGTATAGTATGAGAATGAGATGCACTCACCGTTTCTAAAACCTATCGATTGCGCTTGAAGAGGACGACGTTCCGGTTCACTTTTCCTCCAAACTGATAAAATATTTATCAACGCGCGACTTCTTCTAATCAGCCGGTGTTATCAGCTTACATTAAACTAAATATTACAGCATTGTTGCCTTTTAAAACCACGCCTGTGTTTTCTGAGTTGATTCGGTATTTTTCAAAGTTTTATTTAATAATTAAAAAAAAAAAAATAAAATAAAATAATAGAATTGTTTTTATTCCTTCTCCACCCGTTAACTCTCTATGGGCGTCAGTTTTATTTTTTTTTTATTTTCGGTCAACTCTAAATTTGTTTAAAGAACGAGAAACTTTGATTTTTTGAAGAGGGCTTGAAAGCCTCAAATTGATTTAAAGAGCTCTGGAGAAGAATAAGTTCTGTTACGCAACAATGGATCTAGTTTTACCAACTTAAAAAAGTAGACTGCTATAATTATTAGACATTGTTGCATTTTATCTTGAGCTTTGGAGAGAGTGGTAGGGAAGAGTTAGTGACACGTGACTTTTTTTTCTTGTTTTTAGCCAATCAGCAGTTTTCTTCGAAGAGACACAATCGACGAAAGCGGCAAATCCAGATATATTATAATTAGCACTCAATTATTCTCGGGGCTGTTGCACACTTTTGCTATAAGCGATTTAATGGTCGATACTGGTGTGAAAACCTCCAAAAATACTTATGGCATCACTAAAAACTTCCGAAATCCACTCCTAAACTCAATAAACTCTTTTAGTTGCTCGAGTTTAATGGTGGCATAGGGCAATAATAATGGGAGATTCCAATCTTAATTTTGTCACTATAAGCAAATTTTAGCGATCGATTATCATTCATCGTCGTATGATATTCGATGGATTTGCGTTTTTTTATGATATTCGATTGTTTCGTTGGTCTCACCGGAGACCGTTGAATTCCAACAATTGGAAATTTCGAATTCACCTCTGGAGGTAGATTCGATTTTGAATTGTTGCAACCGGTGTCAGAAATCTCATCTTCTATCCTTTTTGACTCCTTTCGCCACAGTAATTTCGGAAATGACGAACTTTTCGAATAAAGTTTATGGTACAGACCATGCGTAGAAGTCATTTTCCTATGAGACAAACTTAATTTTAGCTTCGAAAACACTAGCTTTTTTGTTTTTGTTAAAAATGGCCATGTCATTCAGAGCTGATTTAGAGGTTATGTTATGGAATATTACTATCGCAGTTTTCATTTTTACGAGAATATCATTCAGAAGTTCATTCTCGACTCTCATTGGCTAGATTTTTCACCGATCAGCGGCATCAGTTAGCAATCATCAATTCTTTGAAGTGGATGATATTCGATCGCTAACATTTGGTTTTTTTCTCTATGCGGACAATGATGATTAACAGAGTAATTATTAGCCATCAGAGTAGTGATCCACATCCGATGGATGGTACCGTGATACCTAGTGACACCGGTGTCACATGCATAAAATTTGTTTTTTATTCACTTCTTGATAGAGTTAAAGTATTGTTAGATGGAAATCTCCCATTGTTACTACCCTAAGCCTCCATTGCGTTTGAGCAAGTAAAAGCGTTTATTGAGATTAAAAAGTGGATTTCGGAGGTTTTTAGTGCTGCCATTATTATTTTTGGAGGTTTTTACACCAGATCGACTATTAAATCACTTATAGCAAAAGTGTGCAACAGCCCCATTGTTTTGTCAACAATAGCTGGAAATAATTGAGAATTGTTGTCGTCAGTGGCGAGGCGTGAAATTTGACAACAATGTATTTTCTCCATTTAAATTCACCAAAAAAGTCGAACGCTTCAGTCATCGGCGATGACCAGGCATTTCGACCTTTCTAATGTGTTTAAATGGGGAAAAAAAAGTTGCCAAATCGCACGCCTCGCCAATGGTTGTCATTGAATTTGCAAATAGTTTACACCGGTAGCAGCTCATTAATTTTGGGATGTATCGACATTCCTCCACATTTAAACTTATGGGGAAAAAGTAGATCCTTGGGGGCTCAATTGAACCCACTAATGATCGATATTTTGTATAGATTTCAAGTGCGCCGGGAGAAAAAAGATAAGCTGTGTTTCATTAGCCACGTCTGATTTTTATTTGGGATAAAGCGACATGATACTGATTAAAGTAGAGGTGAGGGATGATTAAAGTAGAGGCAAGGGATGATCTCCAAAAAAGACGAAAGGAGTTTTGAGTTTAAGAAAGTTCAAGGAATCTATCTAGAAATTGCACCATTTGAGGCCGACGAGGCCCCCTCCCAGCATAAAATCCCTTAATCTAGGTAATCATTTTTACCCGGGAAGTTTTCAGAGAGCAAAATCAAAACCGAAATTAGTCTCTTTAAATACTAAAGTATTTATACCTATAGTATAAGTATAAAATCGGTACCAGATATACATATATCCTAGATTTCAAGCATCATCTTACAAAGACACGTCCTTATTAATTTATTGTTTAATTTTTCACGAGACTGTCAAACATCATTCAAGTTCAGTATTTATAGTAAGAGACACAAGGATATTATGTAAGAGCTTCAAGTAAATACAACTTTTTTCGTGGGGAGGGCATATAAGGAGGGGTCTTGCCCAAAAAATATATCCAGCTCAAACTCGAGGAGGGGAAGGGGGTAGGGCTATATAGGATGAAAATCCGTTTTCACTTCACAGACCTTTTTATGCACCAAATAAAAAAATACGAAAGAACAATTATGCGGAAAGGCAGGATGGAAGGAGGGGGGGTGAAGGACATACGTGAGGAGGGGAGGGTAGAAAGGAAAAATATGCATGAATTAGTATATACTCATTGTCAGTATGGAGAATAATGTTCATCGTCGTAATATTTTTTAAAGTTTCGCCTGCAAAAAAATATGTATGCAATAACCAATGCACCATTGAGATCCCAAGCATTAAAACTGCCAGAACTTTCGGTAGTCGGTAGTAATAAACAACGTCACCAATGTCTCCATCCCCGATTTTAAGTTGACAAATTTACTTCGAGCTCCCCAGATGAACCGTGATTAGGAACACAGGAATAAAAAAAAAAAAAAAAAAAAAAAAAATAGAGAAAAATAAATTTTACCGGATAGTAATTGCTTGGGAGTTGGTGTCACTACGCAAGAGCGTTATTGATGTATTTTTGGGCTTTCCTATGTGCTATCATATAGGAAAAAGTGTAGATCTGATTATATTTACAGGATGACTATGAAAAAAAAAAAGACCTCAACCAAAAGTTTGGGTGGTTGCCGCTCGAGAAATTGAAGGGGCTCATTCCATTTACAGTAGGTACGGTACGATTTCAACACAAGCCTCGCAAGATTTAAGATGATTCCATGGTCGATTAGTTCCAACCGTGGACTCCACGTCGCACAGTGAATCGAACGCGTGAGCTAGCTAGACAAAACCCATAACTTTTGAACGAATGCAGATAAAGTAACGAAACTTTCAGGATATTACCTTCATTGTATGCTCTATCGATCCACTAAAAAAGAATAAAGGAAAAAAAATCCTTCGGAGGTGTGTAAGGGGGGGAAGGGGGACCACAATTTGAAAAAACAAAAATCGGTCGACAAACCCCATCTTGTGATACATTGATCAAAAAGACATAACAAACTGAGCATTTTGGCGCAATTCGGGGATCGATATAGTTTTTCGTATTCGAGATATCGAATATTAAAAGTTCAATTTTCACCCATCTTCAAAATTCGATATCTCGAAGACGAAAAACGATATCGAACCCTTAATTGTGCCAAAATGCTCAGTTTGTTATGTCTTTTCTATCGGTGTATCACTCGATAGGGGTCGAGGCTCGGAATTTTTGAGATAGCCACCCTGAGGGGCCATTTTTTTAACTATTTTTGGGGGGCTCTAAAACCAAATTTTGACTAAACTAATTTCAAAACCGTATTTTTTTCTGGCAAGGACTTGCTTTTTAGAGTATTTTTGACTCCTCGTTTTTTAAATTCCGACTTTTGAAATGGGAATTCTGATTTTTTGAAAATGGGTCGAAATCGAACTTTGACTATCGATATATCGAAGACGAAAAACGATATCGACCTCCGGTTTGCGCGAAAAGTCTTAGAATTTTATGCCCTATAAAACGAAGTATCACAAGATAGGGGTTGATGTTTGCAATTTTTAAGATAGCCCCTCTGGGGATTAGAATTTTACGCCCTTCAAACGATGTATCACAAGATTGGGGTTGCTGTATGAAATTTTTAAGTTCCCTGAGGCCTCCCAGAGGGGGAGGGAGGGGGAGATTGACCCCAAACAAGAAAATTCATCTGAAGTGATGAAGAATCGTCTAAACCGCAACTCTTTATCTCAATTAGCAAGAAAAACCCAGGCAAAAAACCAGGGGGGGGATAAGAAAAACACCCTGTCGATTAATAACCGGCCAGAGTGTCGTTAAACGCGTTCAAATACGACTAGGGTTCTCGGGTTCGAATCTTAGCCCAAGCTCTGCTATTTTACCCTCGTTTTTATAGGTTTCTTCGATTCTTCAATTTCCGGGTTCAAACCTCCCTCGGAAAAATCGAAAATTCTTAACGATTGAGCGTTGTGGAGCGTTTGAACAAAAGATATGTTAAACTGCATTAAATTTGCAATATTTTAAGGCCAAGTTGAGAGCGCGTACACGCGTGGGTACATAAAATTTGAAAAAAAAAATCAAAGTTGAAAAATGTGAAAATTGGCTAAAATTTAAGGGAATTTTTTAGGATACATTAAAGGATTTACAATTCGATTTTGATGCAAGAACGTCTTTCTACAATGGTGAAAGAGAGCCAAAAAAATTCTTGGACCAAACTCTCGACGCACAGTGGTACTGCTAGGTAAAATGTCGGGAATTCCTGCAATTCCTTTATTTTTGGGTTTAAACCTCCCTCAGAAAAAGTGAAAATTTTTACTGACGCATTGTTGAGCATTGTTTGGGCAAAACATGTGTTAAACTACATTAAATTTGCTATCTTTTAAGGCCAAAACGAGAGCGGGTACACGTGGGTACACCAAAATAAAACTCTATCAAAGTTAGAAAAGCATAAAAATTGGCCAAAATTTGAGAGAATGTTAATTTTTTTGAATACATTGAAGGTCTTAAAATTCAAGTTTAATGCAAGAAATCTTTTTCATAATGAGAGAAGAGAGCAAAAAAAATTTTACCGATCAAAATTATTGACATACAGTGGTACGGCGAAGTAATAAGTCAGACGAGATCAATCAACAGAAAAACAAGATTTTTTACCTGCAAAATGAACTTTGAACCTATATCTTAGGCACCATAGTCAGGTTTTGAGACAAACGGGCATTGATTAGGGCCTATCCAGACATCCATTAACAAGAAAATCAAGTCCAAAAGCGGCTTTCTTGACTTGAGTTTTGTCCAGCTAGAATACATACGTCGATTCACAGTGCGTCGCGTCGCTCTGTTCAGAAAGTCAACAGTTTTTGGCTAAACTTGACGAATTCACGCTAAAAATACACATTTGAGGAACGTCAGCACCCGCTAGCATACTTCAGAAAGATACTCTTAAAGTTTCAAGCTGAATCACTCAAAAATAAAGCCGGAAATTATGAAATACGAAAATTCCCATAAGCCTCTATGAGTGCGCGTGAGGCAGATAGAAGTATTACCACTCTCACTCACTAAGCTTATGGCGAAATGAATTTCATAATTTACGGCTTTAATTCTAAACCAATTCTGCTCGGTTTGGGCTCAAAAAATTCATAAAAAAAATTTCGCAGGTGCTGACGTTATTGGATTTTGTGTTTTATATACGATTTCAGTTTAAAACGCCAAAAACACGACTTTTCCGAAAAGCGACTAGTTGCGCTATCCATCGGATTGAAATCTGGAAAAGTTTCGCCTGGAATCACCTTAAGTTCTTTATATTACTCCCTCATTTACATGTATTTTTACTTTCGAGTCGACTTCATCCCAAGTTTTTGTAGAAATTGTCTCTCTAATGGTAAAAAGCCCCTTCAATTTCTCGAGCGGCCACTATCCCAGCTTCTGAGTGGAAACCGATGGTTTGTATCTGACATTCGCTATATACATGCAACACGCTTCACAAATTTCACATTCAATCACAATTTACTCCCCCCCTCCCCTCCCCCCCAACCCAGACCGTTTAATTTTTATTCCTCGTATGAACACTACAAATCACACGAATGGGGTCTTATGGTCTCATGGATTTAGAATGGATGTTCTGGGCTTCAGCAACTTCAGTGAGCCTTTTTATTTTATTTAGATTCACGGAAGCCGGAAGCCACTAGTCAGAAGAAGAAGTAGGAGTACTTATTATAGAGGTCCGTGAAGCTATCAACGATATTTCTATCAACGTTTTTTTTTTTTGTGAACACCCTATAGTTCGTCGAGGGTATCGCTGATGAATGCGATGTATCGAATAACTATCGAAATATTGTTCTCTTTTTTCAGGGCTCCCAAAATTTGGGATTCCTCAGGGATTCCTACAGATTACCCTCTGTTGTTCTCTGCTGTTTTGTTGTTTTATTTATTTTGGTTGTTGTTTTCGTTTCTTTCGGTAATAACTATAAAAACCGCAATAAATACGAAGAATAATCAAACTTCTGGTTATGACTCTGTGAAAGCGAGTACGACGTACGTGTTGATATAAGTGCTGTAATTATATCACTAATAAAAATTACTATATGCTTTATGTCTATATTTTATTAATTTAAACTACATTACATAGGTACTCGTTGTGTGTTTCAAGTGTGTCAGTAGTGAACTTTAAATTGTGTCTTTAATTTTTAATCTGAGCCAGGTTCAGGCAGCTTCTGCTTCTATAACATCATCAATCTTATGCTTCATGTGCCATCTATTCTTCGAAGTATGCAGAGGCTTAAATCGCAAGATACTCATGAGAATAGATTTTACTTGATTGCAAAAAAACCAAGCTTCAGACCCCAACAGGAGTATTCTAACTTCATCCTTTTACATTCTTATTCACTTAGTATTATGATTATAATTCTGGTCATGATGTCAGCCCTATCATAGCTCTTAAGTACTCAGACTGGAAATGAAATTTATTTTCAGAACTGCAACAGGTGGGTCATAACAATACTTCATTTCCTTTTCCTTTATTTATCTCATCAAACTAGGATGCAGCAATTTTTCAACCATGAGATTTATTATTAAGTAGATACCCCTATGGTCTGTTCCGCTTTACCGCACCCACTCGGATACTGCATTATTTTCATGACAGCAATAATCCACTAATTTTTGAGCGAAAAGCTAATCTGTGCATCCAATACCTTCATGTAGAATCCTCCGTTGCTAGTATAATTGTTTCCCCTCATTTGAATATCAACAATTTTCAAGTTGCCCTTCCGCTCCATCGCAAGAGTGGTCAAGTTGCATTTTTCCAATACCCGACTTACTATCCGATCTAAATTTTTTATAGGGGTCGCCCGAAGGGTTCCTCTAGCATCCCGCTATAGTCCCATGTTCTCGAGTGAAATGATATTCAGGCTAACCTGAAAAAAATTTGGACCAGATCGTATGTCGGGTATTGGAGATATGGAAGTTGAAATATCCATATTTAGAGCCTATCTCCTTTCTGAAAAACGTTGATGGGTCCATATGAGAAAATCAGTGAGCTGCAGAATATGGGACCCTATGTGGGTGCTATAGGACCTATAGGCTTACATGAAAAAAATTTGGACCAGATCGTATGTCGGGTATTGGAGATATGGAAGTTGAAATATCCATATTTAGAGCCTATCTCCGTTCTGAAAAACGTTGATGGGTCCATATGAGAATATCATTGAGCTGCAGAATATGGGACCTTATGGGGGTGCTAGAAGACCCTATTGGCTTACATGAAAAAAATTTGGACGAGATCGTATGTCGGGTATTGGAGATATGGAAGTTGAAATATCCATATTTAGAGCCTATCTCCTTTCTGAAAAACGTTGATGGGTCCATATGAGAAAATCATTGAGCTGCAGAATATGGAACCCTATGTGGGTGCTAGAGGACCCTATAGGCTTACATGAAAAAAAATTTGGACCAGATCGTATGTCGGGTATTGGAGATATGGAAGTTGAAATATCCATATTTAGAGCCTATCTCCGTTCTGAAAAACGTTGATGGGTCCATATGAGAAAATCATTGAGCTGCAGAATATGGGACCCTATGTGGGTGCTATAGGACCCTATTGGCTTACATGAAAAAAAATTTGGACCAGATCGTATGTCGGGTATTGGAGATATGGAAGTTGAAATATCCATATTTAGAGCCTATCTCCGTTCTGAAAAACGTTGATGGGTCCATATGAGAATATCATTGAGCTGCAGAATATGGGACCTTATGGGGGTGCTATAGGACCCTATTGGCTTACATGAAAAAAAATTTGGACCAGATCGTATGTCGGGTATTGGAGATATGGAAGTTGAAATATCCATATTTAGAGCCTATCTCCGTTCTGAAAAACGTTGATGGGTCCATATGAGAATATCATTGAGCTGCAGAATATGGGACCTTATGGGGGTGCTAGAAGACCCTATTGGCTTACATGAAAAAAAATTTGGACCAGATCGTATGTCGGGTATTGGAGATATGGAAGTTGAAATATCCATATTTAGAGCCTATCTCCGTTCTGAAAAACGTTGATGGGTCCATATGAGAATATCATTGTGCTGCAGAATATGGGACCTTATGGGGGTGCTAGAAGACCCTATAGGCTTACATGAAAAAAAATTTGGACCAGATCGTATGTCGGGTATTGGAGATATGAAAGTTGAAATATCCATATTTAGAGCCTATCTCCGTTCTGAAAAACGTTGATGGGTCCATATGAGAATATCATTGAGCTGCAGAATATGGGACCTTATGGGGGTGCTAGAGGACCCTATAGGCTTACATGAAAAAAAATTTGGACCAGATCGTATGTCGGGTATTGGAGATATGAAAGTTGAAATATCCATATTTAGAGCCTGTCTCCTTTCTGAAAAACGTTGATGGGTCCATATGAGAAAATCATTGAGCTGCAGAATATGGGACCCTATGTGGGTGCTATAGGACCCTATTGGCTTACATGAAAAAAATTTGGACCAGATCGTATGTCGGGTATTGGAGATATGGAAGTTGAAATATCCATATTTAGAGCCTATCTCCGTTCTGAAAAACGTTGATGGGTCCATATGAGAATATCATTGAGCTGCAGAATATGGGACCTTATGGGGGTGCTAGAAGACCCTATTGGCTTACATGAAAAAAAATTTGGACGAGATCGTATGTCGGGTATTGGAGATATGGAAGTTGAAATATCCATATTTAGAGCCTATCTCCTTTCTGAAAAACGTTGATGGGTCCATATGAGAAAATCATTGAGCTGCAGAATATGGGACCCTATGTGGGTGCTAAAGGACCCTATTGGCTTACATGAAAAAAAATTTGGACCAGATCGTATGTCGGGTATTGGAGATATGGAAGTTGAAATATCCATATTTAGAGCCTATCTCCGTTCTGAAAAACGTTGATGGGTCCATATGAGAATATCATTGAGCTGCAGAATATGGGACCTTATGGGGGTGCTAGAGGACCCTATAGGCTAACCTGAAAAAATATTTGGACCAGATCGTATGTCGGGTATTGGAGATATGGAAGTTGAAATATCCATATTTAGAGCCTATCTCCTTTCTGAAAAACGTTGATGGGTCCATATGAGAAAATCAGTGAGCTGCAGAATATGGGACCCTATGTGGGTGCTATAGGACCCTATAGGCTTACATGAAAAAAAATTTGGACCAGATCGTATGTCGGGTATTGGAGATATGGAAGTTGAAATATCCATATTTAGAGCCTATCTCCGTTCTGAAAAACGTTGATGGGTCCATATGAGAATATCATTGAGCTGCAGAATATGGGACCTTATGGGGGTGCTAGAAGACCCTATTGGCTTACATGAAAAAAAATTTGGACGAGATCGTATGTCGGGTATTGGAGATATGGAAGTTGAAATATCCATATTTAGAGCCTATCTCCTTTCTGAAAAACGTTGATGGGTCCATATGAGAAAATCATTGAGCTGCAGAATATGGAACCCTATGTGGGTGCTAGAGGACCCTATAGGCTTACATGAAAAAAAATTTGGACCAGATCGTATGTCGGGTATTGGAGATATGGAAGTTGAAATATCCATATTTAGAGCCTATCTCCGTTCTGAAAAACGTTGATGGGTCCATATGAGAATATCATTGAGCTGCAGAATATGGGACCTAATGCGGGTGCTAGAGGACCCTTTAGGCTTACATGAAAAAAAATTTGGACCAGATCGTATGTCGGGTATTGGAGATATGGAAGTTGAAATATCCATATTTAGAGCCTATCTCCGTTCTGAAAAACGTTGATGGGTCCATATGAGAATATCATTGAGCTGCAGAATATGGGACCTTATGGGGGTGCTAGAAGACCCTATTGGCTTACATGAAAAAAAATTTGGACCAGATCGTATGTCGGGTATTGGAGATATGGAAGTTGAAATATCCATATTTAGAGCCTATCTCCGTTCTGAAAAACGTTGATGGGTCCATATGAGAATATCAATCTCATATGGGCCCATCAACGTTTTTGAGAATACAATGAGGCTCTAAATATTGATATATCAGGTTCCATTTCAGGTTTATTTCAGGTTCTACACCGCTGCTGCCCCCCCCCTCACCAAAAAACCGGATATAGAGCGTTTCGGAAACTTTGCTTCTCTTTTCCCTCCTTTTCTTTTTTCGATTTTATTTATATTTCATCGATTTGCCTCGATTAAATCCCCCCCCCTCCCCCGCGGAGCTGTTTCTTCGCTACTCTCTTGCTACGCCAGTGTTGTCAGAGGTTTTCATCGAGTCTTATGACGCGTCACTTTTTGGACTTCGTGATAGGTCAGGACGAAAGATATTAAGATCAGGCTCCTGTTTTTCTTAGTCCTAAAGATTAAGAAGGGGAAAAAAGGAGCAGAGTGCGGAAACATATTTGCGAAGCAAGAAAGAGACACTCATACGTTCTGCAACAGTTAAACCACAGAATAATACAATCAGAACGGAAACTCCCATAAGAGCCAATTGAAGCAAGTTTTGAATTTAACGGCACCAATAGGCAACGCTGCGGTCCTATATCCCAACATGGCGGACGTGTGTGATTTGTGTTGAAACTCATTTATTTCTGAAAATTCTGGAAAGAAATCTTAAGTTTCCGGCCTCACTTTTATTCCAATTGCATTTCAGAATGAAAATTTCGCGGATCATGTCCTAAATTTGGTTTCCGCGCGCGAACCCAGATGTAAACATCCTATATCCCAACATGGCGGACGCGAAATGAATTTGCTTCCGTTCTGATTGTATTATGCTGTGGTTAAACGAGAGTACGAAGAAATAGACTGCGCGATGACTCGCGACTGATGTGAGAGGACATGTCCCTCGCCGAGTCGCCGCGCGCCCGTTCAAAACTCCCGCGCGAGAAATAAGGCTGGCTCACACGAACTGACTCCCTCTGCAGACTCATCTCGCCGTGCCCGCGCCGCGCCAGCCGCTGTCCGGAGTCAACGTAAGGTTTGCCCTTTATGATCTAAAACTTTGTTCGAATTTGATCTCTCTGTGTCTCTTGGACGCAACAATGCTTTCTAAGTCTCTCTACTTCTCCTTTTTATATATTCTTCTTTTCAAATCAAAAAAGAAAAATGGATAGAAGAAGCTTTCTTCATGAGACTGAGATATTGTCGATTTGTCGCTATAAGTCAAAGCATAATCAGCATAATGTATTCTCACCTGAGCCGTTATCATTAACTGATCGGAATCGAAAATCGAAAAATACCAATGCGCATTCGGATGGGCTCACTTTGTAAATTTGAATCACTAAGGAAGGAAATGAACTCAGGTTTTTCCTGTATCCCTCCTTTTGCGGGTGCACTCTTATATTCAATATAGGGAAGTATAGTACTCAGTGTCCCAGACCTACCGTCAGGCCTTTTTCTCGGCCGATATTCGACATAGAAAGCTGAAAATTAGTAAACGAATGTATTTTGACGAGACAAATTAAAAATTTTGGGGTTTAAAAACCTCCCGACTATTTTTTAGGGAGTTTTTGTGGGGATCGACCTCTTTTCCCAATGGGGGATCCCCGCTTTAAAAGCGAAAAAAGTTCAAATATTGAGTCAGATTAGTACTCCTAATCCTGTATTACAAGATGACATTTGGTTTGTCAACTGAAAATCATTTTTAGGCCCCCCAAGTCCCCCTTAAAATAGCCCCCAAGCATAAAAAACCCAATTTGTGCAAAACTGATCGTAAAATCTCCGGAAAAATTCTAGAACAGGCGTATTTTGGGTCAGAAAGCTCTTTGACGACTAGACGCTGCTGGTCGGGGGGGGGGGGGGGGCGTGTCATCGCAATTTGGGCTTCTGATAGACCAAGATAAGACTCCATAGATTTGACGCAGCCGGCGAAAACGGATTGAAGATGAGTAAGAATCTTAATTGGTGCCGCCAGACGTCTAAGTCGGTCTCCAGAGAGGGCGAAAGGAGAAGTAGGGGGGGGGGGGAGTAGATCCTGCTCCCCAGAAATATCGGATGAAGTAAAAACTGTCGTAAAAACGCCGAAAAAATTGCTAGATAGCGGTTTACGAGGTCACAGCTCGAATGTCATGGTCTCATGACTCTTAGATACCCTTCGTCACTCTTAACGGAAGAGAATGGGGCCCCGGGACAAGACAAAATTCTACAGCCCCATTTCTTGGTTCATCTTTTGGCTTAGCATGACATTTTTTGCCTTGGCACCCCACCTTTTAGAGTGACGCAGCTAGGGCTCCAGGAAGTCATGAGTTCATCAAACTCGCGATTACTGTCCCCACAAACCGCTATATTTTTGGCGTTTTTTCGCCAATTTTTACTTCATCCGATGTTTCTGGGGAGCAGGACCTACTTTGGGCACCCCTCCCCCGTGGCGTACCGGAAACTTTGGGGGCCTCCCGCGAACCTTCAGTCGGGGGCACCCTACATTTTTACACAGTGAATGGAGGGTCTATAAAGACACCCCCCCCCATCTAGAGGGAGCTCGGGGATCCTCCCCTGAAATTTTTTGAAAATTTAGTGTTTTCGTGACGTTTTTTTACGCAGTTTTAGCTGTAAAATTCCGTTTCTCTCCCAAGAAAGAAAAGAGCTGAATTTCTGTTTCTGACAGCCTTATAATATCCATTTAATACCACGGAAAATGCATGGCCAATTTACCACATTTAACGGAGGAACAAAGCAGCTCTTTTTACTTTAATTTTTCACTTATTTATTTCTTCCTCCGTCTTTATCTTCATTCTTTCAAATGTTATATTTTGTCAAATACACGGGTCAGATGTAATCATGGGGCCCTAAATGAGGGCCCCTTGGGTCGCCCCCTCCCGCGCCGCGGGGGCAGCGGGGGCCTCCGGTTCGCCACTGCCCCTCCCCCCTACATCTCCTCTCGCTCTCTTTGGAGGCCAAGTTAGATGTCTGGTGGGACCAATGAAGATGCTTGCCTACCATATTCAATTCGTTTTCGTCGGCTGTGTCAAATCTATGAAGTCTTACCTTCGTCTATCAGAGGCCCAAATTGCGATGAGACGTCCGTCGTCCCCCCACCCGGCCCCGTTAGCACTCTTAGAGTGACCGGGGGCTCCTGTAATCATCAAATTTGAGTTGTTTGACCTACAATACGCTTGTTCTAGAATTTTTCCCGAGATTTTACGATCATTTTTGCACTTTGGTTTTTTATGCTTGGGGGCTATTCTGAGGGGGAGTTGGGGGCCCAAAAATGATTTTCAGTTGACGAACCAAATGATAAATTTGTGTTTTAAGATTACGAGTAGCACTTTGAATCAATTTTTGAACTTTTTTCGCTGCTGAAAGGGGATAACCGTATGTGGATAACCACTCTGAGAACCTTCCTAATGTCAGCATACAGAAAGTGAAAAACTTGAAATGGTAATCTCCCATTTGTTAGTATCACAAGCCGCCATCACTCTCGCGCAATTTATAAGCATTTAAGGAGTTATGGAGTGAATTTCGTGAGCTTTAGTGTTATCATCGTTATTTTCACCGGGTTTTGCCTGTAATCATTCATTAGATCGCTTACAGCAAAACTGTGCGACAGCTTAGGGGCGCGGGCACTCGTTCAATCTGGCAACCGTGCTCTCTTGTCATTTAAATCTATGCAAAATTATCGATACCAGGTGAAGCACAGCGCGTCACCAAAGAATCGAGTATTTTACACAGGTTTAAATGGAGAAAATCCATTGTTGCAACATTGCACGAGCCGCATCTGCAACAGCCTCATTACAGTGCATGGTCCGTTGTAATTAAGCTTTTCAAGATCAACGAAATGTACTGGCGCAGTAATCTCGGAGATAATACCGGTTATTAAAAGGCGTAATTTATTATCTAGAAATTTCTAGCTTCTTTGTGATTTTCCGCACGTGAGAGCGGAGTTAGATGGAACTGTAGCTCGATTGTAATTTGCTCGTGAAGTCACCAGTAAAACAGTGTAATACACGTCAAAACAACGTCTGTAGATAAGTGGCGTCAACAAGTAACTGAGAGACATTAACATCCCTGTAGAGGTGAAAAAAAAGAGAGAGAAAAGAAACGTTTGTACGTCTAGGTAGAGGGAGAGAAAACAAGGAAGAAAACGAAGAGATGGACAGAAGAGGTGGAGAGGGAGGAGGAAATAGAGCCTTTCTTCGGAAGACACACACTATTCCGACCCTTCTCAATGCTTCTGACAGTTTTATAGCACCCCAAGAAGGATGATGAACAGGAGGGGGTGAGGAATCGAGGTCTCACATGCGGTCCCGTGAAAACACAAGACAATTTCTCGCAGTATAATCTCATCAGTCGGCAATTTTGTAAATCAATTTGGTTACCGACTGTAAGTCGTATGTATGTTCCTTTTGCCCAGAAGATTTTATAAGAGAGCAGAAAATCTAAGTTGATATAAGTAAGCAAGAGCAAATTTGGAAGTACTAACTCAGCACTAAAAAATCTTCGATGTTTCAGAATGTTGGCACTAAAAATAAAAAAACAAAAAGTTACTCAGCCAGCCCTTAGCTTGCCATTTTGCTTTTCGCGAATAGCTGAAAAATGAAGAGTCGGATCGGATATGTGCAAAGGAGATTTCGGAAGCACTAACTAAGCACTAAATATCTGTGAAGTTTCAGAACTTTCGCAATAAAAATAAAAAAAGTTACACAGCCAGCCTGAAGTTAGCTTGCCATTTTGTTTTTCGCGATTAGCCATGATGAATGATGTCGGGTCTTGTCGGCATCAAAAGGAATATGAAAGCACTACTTAATTGAGCACTAAATATGTGGAAAGTTTCAGACGTATTGCTTCATAAATAAAAAAGTTGCACAGCCAGCTTTAAGTTTGCCTGCCATTTTGATTATCCGGCTGTATCTTCAAAAGTTTTGGGTATTTTTTACATTTCGAAACAGAACTAGGAGGCACTAATTAAGCCCAAAACGCCTGGACTATTGCCGATAGCACTGAAATGTAATTAAAAAAAGTTCACACAGCCAGCCTGAAGTTAGCATTGCTATTCGGTTTTACACCGATTACGCGGAAAGTTCAGGGCCGGCGAACTTTCGAAAAAAAGCACTAAAAAGGACCAATTAAGCACTAATTATTGGTATGAGTCCCATAATTAGTGCTTTTCATGACCAAGCCAACTTCATGCAACTCTTCAACTCCGATACACTGGAGCTTGCACCGGAGCAGCTCCAGGCGCATCGCACCGCTAATAAAATAACACTTCGGTGCGCTCCGGTGCTGCGGCACCGGGATAAAAAAACACTCCGTTGCAACGGAGCTGCACCGGTACGCGCTCCGAAGGGTAAAAACACGCAACCAAGGATTCTGAAGAGCCCGTTGGGCAACCCCTATAAAAAGTTTTGACCAGATCTTACATCGGATATTGGAGACATAATGTAAAATATCATTCCATTTAGGCTAACTACCGTTTCGAAATGGAGCTGTTGCAAACTTTTGCTACAGGCTTATTAATAGTTAATTATGGGGTAATACCCTGTAAAAATAACGACTACCGCACTAAAAAATCACGAAATCCACTCCTAAACTCACAAAATGCTTTTAAATGCGAGACCGTAATGGCGGCCGAGGCCGCGGTTTTCTTATGGCAATTGTATGCTTCTTCTTCTTCTTGTGTGGTGTTGCGTCGTGTAGATGGCGTTGATTGAAGATAGAAAACCCAATGCAAACCGCGGCCCCGGCCGCCATTACGGTCTCGCTTTTAAAAGCATTTTGTGAGTTTAGGAGTGGATTTCGAGATTTTTCAGTGCGCTAATCGTTATTTTTACAGGGTATTGCCCCATACTCAACTATTAATAAGCCTGTAGCAAAAGTTTGCAACAGCTCCATTCTTGATGGCCACGTGTTGGAACATCATTCATGTGCAGAATATTACCAACTACAGTAAACAGGGATGCTTGAGGGACCCATGGGCTCCCCCAACAAAATTTGGACCGAATTGTATTTGGGATCTGCTTTCTCAAAAACGTTGATGGGTCCATATGAGAATATCATTGAGCTGCAGAGTATAGGACCATATGGGGGTGCTAGAGGACCCTATAGGCTAATTCTCCAAAAAATTTGGACCAGATCGTATGTCGGGTATTGGAGATATGGAAGTTGAAATATCCATATTTAGAGCCTATCTGCTTTCTCAAAAACGTTGATGGGTCCATATGAGAATATCATTGAGCTGCAGAATATAGGACCATATGGGGGTGCTAGAGTACCCTATAGGCTAACATGAAAAAAAATTTGGACCAGATCGTATGTCGGGTAATGGAGATATGGAAGTTGAAATATCCATATTTAGAGCCTATCTCCTTTCTGAAAAACGTTGATGGGTCCATATGAGAAAATCATTGAGCTGCAGAATATGGGACCCTATGTGGGTGCTATAGGACCCTATAGGCTTACATGAAAAAAAATTTGGACCAGATCGTATGTCGGGTATTGGAGATATGGAAGTTGAAATATCCATATTTAGAGCCTATCTCCTTTCTGAAAAACGTTGATGGGTCCATATGAGAATTTCATTGAGCTGCAGAATATGGGACCTTATTGGGGTGCTAGAGGACCCTATAGGCTTACATGAAAAAAAATTTGGACCAGATCGTATGTCGGGTATTGGAGATATGGAAGTTGAAATATCCATATTTAGAGCCTATCTCCTTTCTGAAAAACGTTGATGGGTCCATATGAGAATATCATTGAGCTGCAGAATATGGGACCTAATGGGGGTGCTAGAGGACCCTATAGGCTAACCTGAAAAAATATTTGGACCAGATCGTATGTCGGGTATTGGAGATATGGAAGTTGAAATATCCATATTTAGAGCCTATCTCCGTTCTGAAAAACGTTGATGGGTCCATATGAGAATATCATTGAGCTGCAGAATATGGGACCTTATTGGGGTGCTAGAGGACCCTATAGGCTTACATGAAAAAAAATTTGGACCAGATCGTATGTCGGGTATGGGAGATATGGAAGTTGAAATATCCATATTTAGAGCCTATCTCCTTTCTGAAAAACGTTGATGGGTCCATATGAGAATATCATTGAGCTGCAGAATATGGGACCTAATGGGGGTGCTAGAGGACCCTATAGGCTAACCTGAAAAAAAATTTGGACCAGATCGTATGTCGGGTATTGGAGATATGAAAGTTGAAATATCCATATTTAGAGCCTATCTCCTTTCTGAAAAACGTTGATGGGTCCATGTGAGAAAATCATTGAGCTGCAGAATATGGGACCCTATGTGGGTGCTATAGGACCCTATTGGCTTACATGAAAAAAAATTTGGACCAGATCGTATGTCGGGTATGGGAGATATGGAAGTTGAAATATCCATATTTAGAGCCTATCTCCGTTCTGAAAAACGTTGATGGGTCCATATGAGAATATCATTGAGCTGCAGAATATGGGACCTTATGGGGGTGCTAGAAGACCCTATTGGCTAACCTGAAAAAATATTTGGACCAGATCGTATGTCGGGTATTGGAGATATGGAAGTTGAAATATCCATATTTAGAGCCTATCTCCGTTCTGAAAAACGTTGATGGGTCCATATGAGAATATCATTGAGCTGCAGAATATGGGACCTTATTGGGGTGCTAGAGGACCCTATAGGCTAACCTGAAAAAAAATTTGGACCAGATCGTATGTCGGGTATTGGAGATATGAAAGTTGAAATATCCATATTTAGAGCCTATCTCCTTTCTGAAAAACGTTGATGGGTCCATGTGAGAAAATCATTGAGCTGCAGAATATGGGACCCTATGTGGGTGCTATAGGACCCTATTGGCTTACATGAAAAAAAATTTGGACCAGATCGTATGTCGGGTATGGGAGATATGGAAGTTGAAATATCCATATTTAGAGCCTATCTCCGTTCTGAAAAACGTTGATGGGTCCATATGAGAATATCATTGAGCTGCAGAATATGGGACCTTATGGGGGTGCTAGAAGACCCTATTGGCTAACCTGAAAAAATATTTGGACCAGATCGTATGTCGGGTATTGGAGATATGGAAGTTGAAATATCCATATTTAGAGCCTATCTCCGTTCTGAAAAACGTTGATGGGTCCATATGAGAATATCATTGAGCTGCAGAATATGGGACCTTATTGGGGTGCTAGAGGACCCTATAGGCTTACATGAAAAAAAATTTGGACCAGATCGTATGTCGGGTATTGGAGATATGAAAGTTGAAATATCCATATTTAGAGCCTATCTCCTTTCTGAAAAACGTTGATGGGTCCATGTGAGAAAATCATTGAGCTGCAGAATATGGGACCCTATGTGGGTGCTATAGGACCCTATTGGCTTACATGAAAAAAAATTTGGACCAGATCGTATGTCGGGTATGGGAGATATGGAAGTTGAAATATCCATATTTAGAGCCTATCTCCGTTCTGAAAAACGTTGATGGGTCCATATGAGAATATCATTGAGCTGCAGAATATGGGACCTTATGGGGGTGCTAGAAGACCCTATTGGCTTACATGAAAAAAATTTGGACCAGATCGTATGTCGGGTATTGGATATGGAAGTTGAAATATCCATATTTAGAGCCTATCTCCGTTCTGAAAAACGTTGATGGGTCCATATGAGAATATCATTGTGCTGCAGAATATGGGACCTTATGGGGGTGCTAGAAGACCCTATAGGCTTACATG
This sequence comes from Trialeurodes vaporariorum, assembly GCA_011764245.1. Taxonomy (NCBI): domain Eukaryota; kingdom Metazoa; phylum Arthropoda; class Insecta; order Hemiptera; family Aleyrodidae; genus Trialeurodes; species Trialeurodes vaporariorum. Next base: position 75,665,873 of record VMOF01000388.1, read on the forward strand.
AAAAAAAATTTGGACCAGATCGTATGTCGGGTATTGGAGATATGAAAGTTGAAATATCCATATTTAGAGCCTATCTCCGTTCTGAAAAACGTTGATGGGTCCATATGAGAATATCATTGAGCTGCAGAATATGGGACCTTATGGGGGTGCTAGAGGACCCTATAGGCTTACATGAAAAAAAATTTGGACCAGATCGTATGTCGGGTATTGGAGATATGAAGTTGAAATATCCATATTTAGAGCCTGTCTCCTTTCTGAAAAACGTTGATGGGTCCATATGAGAAAATCATTGAGCTGCAGAATATGGGACCCTATGTGGGTGCTATAGGACCCTATTGGCTTACATGAAAAAAAATTTGGACCAGATCGTATGTCGGGTATTGGAGATACGGAAGTTGAAATATCCATATTTAGAGCCTATCTCCGTTCTGAAAAACGTTGATGGGTCCATATGAGAATATCATTGAGCTGCAGAATATGGGACCTTATGGGGGTGCTAGAAGACCCTATTGGCTTACATGAAAAAAAATTTGGACGAGATCGTATGTCGGGTATTGGAGATATGGAAGTTGAAATATCCATATTTAGAGCCTATCTCCTTTCTGAAAAACGTTGATGGGTCCATATGAGAAAATCATTGAGCTGCAGAATATGGGACCCTATGTGGGTGCTAAAGGACCCTATTGGCTTACATGAAAAAAAATTTGGACCAGATCGTATGTCGGGTATTGGAGATATGGAAGTTGAAATATCCATATTTAGAGCCTATCTCCGTTCTGAAAAACGTTGATGGGTCCATATGAGAATATCATTGAGCTGCAGAATATGGGACCTTATGGGGGTGCTAGAAGACCCTATTGGCTTACATGAAAAAAAATTTGGACGAGATCGTATGTCGGGTATTGGAGATATGGAAGTTGAAATATCCATATTTAGAGCCTATCTCCTTTCTGAAAAACGTTGATGGGTCCATATGAGAAAATCATTGAGCTGCAGAATATGGGACCCTATGTGGGTGCTAAAGGACCCTATTGGCTTACATGAAAAAAAATTTGGACCAGATCGTATGTCGGGTATTGGAGATATGGAAGTTGAAATCCCATATTTAGAGCCTATCTCCGTTCTGAAAAACGTTGATGGGTCCATATGAGAATATCATTGAGCTGCAGAATATGGGACCTTATGGGGGTGCTAGAGGACCCTATAGGCTAACCTGAAAAAATATTTGGACCAGATCGTATGTCGGGTATTGGAGATATGGAAGTTGAAATATCCATATTTAGAGCCTATCTCCTTTCTGAAAAACGTTGATGGGTCCATATGAGAAAATCAGTGAGCTGCAGAATATGGGACCCTATGTGGGTGCTATAGGACCCTATAGGCTTACATGAAAAAAAATTTGGACCAGATCGTATGTCGGGTATTGGAGATATGGAAGTTGAAATATCCATATTTAGAGCCTATCTCCGTTCTGAAAAACGTTGATGGGTCCATATGAGAATATCATTGAGCTGCAGAATATGGGACCTTATGGGGGTGCTAGAAGACCCTATAGGCTTACATGAAAAAAAATTTGGACCAGATCGTATGTCGGGTATTGGAGATATGGAAGTTGAAATATCCATATTTAGAGCCTATCTCCGTTCTGAAAAACGTTGATGGGTCCATATGAGAATATCATTGAGCTGCAGAATATGGGACCTAATGCGGGTGCTAGAGGACCCTTTAGGCTTACATGAAAAAAAATTTGGACCAGATCGTATGTCGGGTATTGGAGATATGGAAGTTGAAATATCCATATTTAGAGCCTATCTCCGTTCTGAAAAACGTTGATGGGTCCATATGAGAATATCATTGAGCTGCAGAATATGGGACCTTATGGGGGTGCTAGAAGACCCTATTGGCTTACATGAAAAAAAATTTGGACCAGATCGTATGTCGGGTATTGGAGATATGGAAGTTGAAATATCCATATTTAGAGCCTATCTCCGTTCTGAAAAACGTTGATGGGTCCATATGAGAATATCATTGAGCTGCCGAATATGGGACCTTATGGGGGTGCTAGAGGACCCTTTAGGCTTACATGAAAAAAAATTTGGACCAGATCGTATGTCGGGTATTGGAGATATGAAAGTTGAAATATCCATATTTAGAGCCTATCTCCTTTCTGAAAAACGTTGATGGGTCCATGTGAGAAAATCATTGAGCTGCAGAATATGGGACCCTATGTGGGTGCTATAGGACCCTATTGGCTTACATGAAAAAAAATTTGGACCAGATCGTATGTCGGGTATGGGAGATATGGAAGTTGAAATATCCATATTTAGAGCCTATCTCCGTTCTGAAAAACGTTGATGGGTCCATATGAGAATATCATTGAGCTGCAGAATATGGGACCTTATGGGGGTGCTAGAAGACCCTATTGGCTTACATGAAAAAAAATTTGGACCAGATCGTATGTCGGGTATTGGAGATATGGAAGTTGAAATATCCATATTTAGAGCCTATCTCCGTTCTGAAAAACGTTGATGGGTCCATATGAGAATATCATTGTGCTGCAGAATATGGGACCTTATGGGGGTGCTAGAAGACCCTATAGGCTTACATGAAAAAAAATTTGGACCAGATCGTATGTCGGGTATTGGAGATATGAAAGTTGAAATATCCATATTTAGAGCCTATCTCCGTTCTGAAAAACGTTGATGGGTCCATATGAGAATATCATTGAGCTGCAGAATATGGGACCTTATGGGGGTGCTAGAGGACCCTATAGGCTTACATGAAAAAAAATTTGGACCAGATCGTATGTCGGGTATTGGAGATATGAAAGTTGAAATATCCATATTTAGAGCCTGTCTCCTTTCTGAAAAACGTTGATGGGTCCATATGAGAAAATCATTGAGCTGCAGAATATGGGACCCTATGTGGGTGCTATAGGACCCTATTGGCTTACATGAAAAAAAATTTGGACCAGATCGTATGTCGGGTATTGGAGATATGGAAGTTGAAATATCCATATTTAGAGCCTATCTCCGTTCTGAAAAACGTTGATGGGTCCATATGAGAATATCATTGAGCTGCAGAATATGGGACCTTATGGGGGTGCTAGAAGACCCTATTGGCTTACATGAAAAAAAATTTGGACGAGATCGTATGTCGGGTATTGGAGATATGGAAGTTGAAATATCCATATTTTGAGCCTATCTCCTTTCTGAAAAACGTTGATGGGTCCATATGAGAAAATCATTGAGCTGCCGAATATGGGACCTTATGGGGGTGCTAGAGGACCCTTTAGGCTTACATGAAAAAAAATTTGGACCAGATCGTATGTCGGGTATTGGAGATATGAAAGTTGAAATATCCATATTTAGAGCCTATCTCCTTTCTGAAAAACGTTGATGGGTCCATGTGAGAAAATCATTGAGCTGCAGAATATGGGACCCTATGTGGGTGCTATAGGACCCTATTGGCTTACATGAAAAAAAATTTGGACCAGATCGTATGTCGGGTATGGGAGATATGGAAGTTGAAATATCCATATTTAGAGCCTATCTCCGTTCTGAAAAACGTTGATGGGTCCATATGAGAATATCATTGAGCTGCAGAATATGGGACCTTATGGGGGTGCTAGAAGACCCTATTGGCTTACATGAAAAAAAATTTGGACCAGATCGTATGTCGGGTATTGGAGATATGGAAGTTGAAATATCCATATTTAGAGCCTATCTCCGTTCTGAAAAACGTTGATGGGTCCATATGAGAATATCATTGTGCTGCAGAATATGGGACCTTATGGGGGTGCTAGAAGACCCTATAGGCTTACATGAAAAAAAATTGGACCAGATCGTATGTCGGGTATTGGAGATATGAAAGTTGAAATATCCATATTTAGAGCCTATCTCCGTTCTGAAAAACGTTGATGGGTCCATATGAGAATATCATTGAGCTGCAGAATATGGGACCTTATGGGGGTGCTAGAGGACCCTATAGGCTTACATGAAAAAAAATTTGGACCAGATCGTATGTCGGGTATTGGAGATATGAAAGTTGAAATATCCATATTTAGAGCCTGTCTCCTTTCTGAAAAACGTTGATGGGTCCATATGAGAAAATCATTGAGCTGCAGAATATGGGACCCTATGTGGGTGCTATAGGACCCTATTGGCTTACATGAAAAAAAATTTGGACCAGATCGTATGTCGGGTATTGGAGATATGGAAGTTGAAATATCCATATTTAGAGCCTATCTCCGTTCTGAAAAACGTTGATGGGTCCATATGAGAATATCATTGAGCTGCAGAATATGGGACCTTATGGGGGTGCTAGAAGACCCTATTGGCTTACATGAAAAAAATTTGGACGAGATCGTATGTCGGGTATTGGAGATATGGAAGTTGAAATATCCATATTTAGAGCCTATCTCCTTTCTGAAAAACGTTGATGGGTCCATATGAGAAAATCATTGAGCTGCAGAATATGGGACCCTATGTGGGTGCTAAAGGACCCTATTGGCTTACATGAAAAAATTTGGACCAGATCGTATGTCGGGTATTGGAGATATGGAAGTTGAAATATCCATATTTAGAGCCTATCTCCTTTCTGAAAAACGTTGATGGGTCCATATGAGAATATCATTGAGCTGCAGAATATGGGACCTTATGGGGGTGCTAGAGGACCCTATAGGCTAACCTGAAAAAAATTTGGACCAGATCGTATGTCGGGTATTGGAGATATGGAAGTTGAAATATCCATATTTAGAGCCTATCTCCTTTCTGAAAAACGTTGATGGGTCCATATGAGAAAATCAGTGAGCTGCAGAATATGGGACCCTATGTGGGTGCTATAGGACCTATAGGCTTACATGAAAAAAATTTGGACCAGATCGTATGTCGGGTATTGGAGATATGGAAGTTGAAATATCCATATTTAGAGCCTATCTCCGTTCTGAAAAACGTTGATGGGTCCATATGAGAATATCATTGAGCTGCAGAATATGGGACCTTATGGGGGTGCTAGAAGACCCTATTGGCTTACATGAAAAAAATTTGGACGAGATCGTATGTCGGGTATTGGAGATATGGAAGTTGAAATATCCATATTTAGAGCCTATCTCCTTTCTGAAAAACGTTGATGGGTCCATATGAGAAAATCATTGAGCTGCAGAATATGGAACCCTATGTGGGTGCTAGAGGACCCTATAGGCTTACATGAAAAAAATTTGGACCAGATCGTATGTCGGGTATTGGAGATATGGAAGTTGAAATATCCATATTTAGAGCCTATCTCCGTTCTGAAAAACGTTGATGGGTCCATATGAGAAAATCATTGAGCTGCAGAATATGGGACCCTATGTGGGTGCTATAGGACCCTATTGGCTTACATGAAAAAAAATTTGGACCAGATCGTATGTCGGGTATTGGAGATATGGAAGTTGAAATATCCATATTTAGAGCCTATCTCCGTTCTGAAAAACGTTGATGGGTCCATATGAGAATATCATTGAGCTGCAGAATATGGGACCTTATGGGGGTGCTATAGGACCCTATTGGCTTACATGAAAAAAAATTTGGACCAGATCGTATGTCGGGTATTGGAGATATGGAAGTTGAAATATCCATATTTAGAGCCTATCTCCGTTCTGAAAAACGTTGATGGGTCCATATGAGAATATCATTGAGCTGCAGAATATGGGACCTTATGGGGGTGCTAGAAGACCCTATTGGCTTACATGAAAAAAAATTTGGACCAGATCGTATGTCGGGTATTGGAGATATGGAAGTTGAAATATCCATATTTAGAGCCTATCTCCGTTCTGAAAAACGTTGATGGGTCCATATGAGAATATCATTGTGCTGCAGAATATGGGACCTTATGGGGGTGCTAGAAGACCCTATAGGCTTACATGAAAAAAAATTTGGACCAGATCGTATGTCGGGTATTGGAGATATGAAAGTTGAAATATCCATATTTAGAGCCTATCTCCGTTCTGAAAAACGTTGATGGGTCCATATGAGAATATCATTGAGCTGCAGAATATGGGACCTTATGGGGGTGCTAGAGGACCCTATAGGCTTACATGAAAAAAAATTTGGACCAGATCGTATGTCGGGTATTGGAGATATGAAAGTTGAAATATCCATATTTAGAGCCTGTCTCCTTTCTGAAAAACGTTGATGGGTCCATATGAGAAAATCATTGAGCTGCAGAATATGGGACCCTATGTGGGTGCTATAGGACCCTATTGGCTTACATGAAAAAAATTTGGACCAGATCGTATGTCGGGTATTGGAGATATGGAAGTTGAAATATCCATATTTAGAGCCTATCTCCGTTCTGAAAAACGTTGATGGGTCCATATGAGAATATCATTGAGCTGCAGAATATGGGACCTTATGGGGGTGCTAGAAGACCCTATTGGCTTACATAAAAAAAAATTTGGCCCAGATCGTATGTCGGGTATTGGAGATATGAAAGTTGAAATATCCATATTTAGAGCCTATCCCCTTTCTGAAAAACGTTGATGGGTCCATATGAGAAAATCATTGAGCTGCAGAATATGGGACCCTATGTGGGTGCTAAAGGACCCTATTGGCTTACATAAAAAAAAATTTTGGACCAGATCGTATGTCGGGTATTGGAGATATGGAAGTTGAAATATCCATATTTAGAGCCTATCTCCGTTCTGAAAAACGTTGATGGGTCCATATGAGAATATCATTGAGCTGCAGAATATGGGACCTTAGGGGGGTGCTAGAGGACCCTATAGGCTAACCTAAAAAAATATTGGACCAGATCGTATGTCGGGTATTGGAGATATGAAAGTTGAAATATCCATATTTAGAGCCTATCTCCTTTCTGAAAAACGTTGATGGGTCCATATGAGAAAATCATTGAGCTGCAGAATATGGGACCCTATGTGGGTGCTAAAGGACCCTATTGGCTTACATGAAAAAAAATTTGGACCAGATCGTATGTCGGGTATTGGAGATATGGAAGTTGAAATATCCATATTTAGAGCCTATCTCCGTTCTGAAAAACGTTGATGGGTCCATATGAGAATATCATTGAGCTGCAGAATATGGGACCTTATGGGGGTGCTAGAGGACCCTATAGGCTAACCTGAAAAAATATTTGGACCAGATCGTATGTCGGGTATTGGAGATATGGAAGTTGAAATATCCATATTTAGAGCCTATCTCCTTTCTGAAAAACGTTGATGGGTCCATATGAGAAAATCATTGAGCTGCAGAATATGGGACCCTATGTGGGTGCTATAGGACCCTATAGGCTTACATGAAAAAAAATTTGGACCAGATCGTATGTCGGGTATTGGAGATATGGAAGTTGAAATATCCATATTTAGAGCCTATCTCCGTTCTGAAAAACGTTGATGGGTCCATATGAGAATATCATTGAGCTGCAGAATATGGGGCCTTATGGGGGTGCTAGAGGACCCTTTAGGCTTACATGAAAAAAAATTTGGACCAGATCGTATGTCGGGTATTGGAGATATGAAAGTTGAAATATCCATATTTAGAGCCTATCTCCTTTCTGAAAAACGTTGATGGGTCCATATGAGAAAATCATTGAGCTGCAGAATATGGGACCCTATGCGGGTGCTATAGGACCCTATTGGCTTACATGAAAAAAAATTTGGACCAGATCGTATGTCGGGTATGGGAGATATGGAAGTTGAAATATCCATATTTAGAGCCTATCTCCGTTCTGAAAAACGTTGATGGGTCCATATGAGAATATCATTGAGCTGCAGAATATGGGACCTTATGGGGGTGCTAGAAGACCCTATTGGCTTACATGAAAAAAAATTTGGACCAGATCGTATGTCGGGTATTGGAGATATGGAAGTTGAAATATCCATATTTAGAGCCTATCTCCGTTCTGAAAAACGTTGATGGGTCCATATGAGAATATCATTGTGCTGCAGAATATGGGACCTTATGGGGGTGCTAGAAGACCCTATTGGCTTACATGAAAAAAAATTTGGACCAGATCGTATGTCGGGTATTGGAGATATGGAAGTTGAAATATCCATATTTAGAGCCTATCTCCGTTCTGAAAAACGTTGATGGGTCCATATGAGAATATCATTGAGCTGCAGAATATGGGACCTTATGGGGGTGCTAGAGGACCCTATAGGCTAACCTGAAAAAATATTTGGACCAGATCGTATGTCGGGTATTGGAGATATGGAAGTTGAAATATCCATATTTAGAGCCTATCTCCTTTCTGAAAAACGTTGATGGGTCCATATGAGAAGATCATTGAGCTGCAGAATATGGGACCCTATGTGGGTGCTATAGGACCCTATAGGCTTACATGAAAAAAAATTTGGACCAGATCGTATGTCGGGTATGGGAGATATGGAAGTTGAAATATCCATATTTAGAGCCTATCTCCTTTCTGAAAAACGTTGATGGGTCCATATGAGAATTTCATTGAGCTGCAGAATATGGGACCTTAGGGGGGTGGTAGAGGACCCTATAGGCTAACCTGAAAAAAAATTTGGACCAGATCGTATGTCGGGTATTGGAGATATGGAAGTTGAAATATCCATATTTAGAGCCTATCTCCGTTTTGAAAAACGTTGATGGGTCCATATGAGAATATCATTGAGCTGCAGAATATGGGACCTTATGGGGGTGCTAGAAGACCCTATAGGCTTACATGAAAAAAAATTTGGACCAGATCGTATGTCGGGTATTGGAGATATGAAAGTTGAAATATCCATATTTAGAGCCTATCTCCTTTCTGAAAAACGTTGATGGGTCCATATGAGAAAATCATTGAGCTGCAGAATATGGGACCCTACGTGGGTGCTATAGGACCCTATTGGCTTACATGAAAAAAAATTTGGACGAGATCGTATGTCGGGTATGGGAGATATGGAAGTTGAAATATCCATACTTAGAGCCTATCTCCTTTCTGAAAAACGTTGATGGGTCCATATGAGAATATCATTGAGCTGCAGAATATGGGACCTTATGGGGGTGCTAGAGGACCCTATAGGCTAACCTGAAAAAAAATTTGGACCAGATCGTATGTCGGGTATTGGAGATATGGAAGTTGAAAATCGATGTTGAGCGCCAGATTGCGTTTTTTGAATCGTTGAATGGCTCATGGAGGAATCCATTTTACTGGAGTATATGGGACGGTAGTGGGATGCCAGAGCTTTCGATGGCATAGATTTTCAAAAAATTTAGGACAAATATCACCATGATATGGAAATATTCAACTGGACCCGTCTAGCGATGGAGCAGAAGAGCAAGTCGAACATTGCTCATGTTCAAAAGAGGGGAAACAAGTTTTACCGGCATGGGAGGATCCTAAAAGAGGGCATTGGAGGCACTGATAAGCTTTTGTGGAAAAAAATAGTGAAGTATTGCAGGACGGAATGAAAATAATGCTGAAACTAAGTAAATGTGATAAGTCGAAGAGACCTTCGGGTACTTGAAAATCATCCGCAAGATTGAAACATTATCTGAATCCTAGTTTCATGAGATAAATGAAGGAAAAGAAATGTAAGTAGTGTTTTGACCCACCGGTCTGACCTGTTACAGTTCTGAAGGAAAAATTTCATTTTCAGTCGGAGTTCTCTGGAGCTGAGTGAGGGCTGATAGCAGGGCCAGAATTTTATTCTTAATACTGAAGGAATAACGTAAAAGGAGGAAATTAGAATCTCCTGTTGAGCCCTGAAGCTAGGATTTCTTGCAATCAAGTAAAATCTATTTTCTTGAGTACCTATCAATCAAGAGGATACTTCGAAGAATAGGTGACACATGAAGCAGAAGATGGATTTTCATAATGAGCGAATATTCAAGTAACACCACACTTTTACACTATTTGCTAACACAATTATAAATAAAATAAAGAAATTAGGTATTCATAATGAACGAATTGTACTTTTACACTATTCACTAACACATTTATAATAACGATCAAATTATGTATATAATATGTATTTCAGCCCTCAAACTAATAAAATAAAAAAAAAAATCAAACAGGTATTATACATCAACGCACAAAAACAATCAACATTCACTGAGCCGCAGCAGCATTGGCAATATCATATTTTGAGAACCCCTAGAACTCTCGCAAATTCTATCGAAAACCAAACTATAGGGTGTTCACAAAAAAAAAAAACGTTGATAGAAAAAGCGTTGATAGCTTCACGGACCTTATTATAGACTGATTTAGTGAGTCGATATATCGTGCGATTATATGCGATATACTCGTCTGGACCTATCGAAGTTCCGACTGGTTCGATATACATGGGTTTTCCCATAAGGAATCGGAATGCGATTTTCAAGCGGAAATTTCGGCCTTTTTGAGACATTTTTTACACGTCGGAGGTTGCGATAATGGAATCTACGTATCCTCAAGTGACAGGAACCAGCATAAAATAGGGCGATAGCGCAAAATTTAAACTAGTTATGCCGCATATATCGAACCAAGTCGTGAAAGTGAGGTTATGGCACCCCATTGTTTACATCCTTCCTTCCAACCTCTATGAACTGCAAAACTTCCATAAATTTCGACATTTAGCTGTTATTTCTTTAGAACTTTTGGAGGAATAATATACTAGAGTATTGTAGTTCACCTGCTTTGAAATTTTGAGCTCCAATATGCTTGATATTACTCAACAAGTTAGTGTTTCCTCATCACCGCAACGGTACAGAATCTAAGTAGGTACTTTATTGTCGTTTGCCTAGCCTAAAATTTTATCGCTGGGTTACTAACACATCTAAATTACAACAATATGTTCTTACCTTCTATCTGTAATTCAAATCTAGACAAGTTAAAGGGGGAACACTCAAATAAAGCTAGAGGAAGGCTACAGTCAGGAACGTGTGGGAGGACGGTTGATTGATGACGGGACTGAATCACCCTGCCGAAAGGTTCTTTACAGTCGACAATGTTTTTAGAAGTATGTTATTGAAGGGTAAGAGGTAAATGAAGGATACAAGCATCAAAAAAACGAACGAAACACCGGCAGGTTGAAGAATATGACTGAAAAATTCAAACGAAGACTCGGGTAGAGTTACGGAACATGCCTTTTTCTAAAATCTGTGGTAATGTCAGGCATTACAGGACTCAAAATGTTAGTGCAAGTGTGCTACTATACTCTGACGCATAATTCCTCCAAAAGTTTCGAAGAAATAACTGCTAAATGTCGAAATTTATGGAAGTTTTGCAGTTCATAGAGGTTGGAAGGAAGGATGTAAACAATGGGGTGCCATAACCTCACTTTCACGACTTGGTTCGATATATGCGGCATAACTAGTTTAAATTTTGCGCTATCGCCCTATTTTATGCTGGTTCCTGGCACTTGAGGATACGTAGATTCCATTATCGCAACCTCCGACGTGTAAAAAATGTCTCAAAAAGGCCGAAATTTCCGCTTGAAAATCGCATTCCGATTCCTTATGGGAAAACCCATGTATATCGAACCAGTCGGAACTTCGATAGGTCCAGCCGATTCACTAAATCAGTCTATGTGTTCTGTGGTATATAGGGACTCTAGTTAGGCCAAAGCCTCCGTAAGATGGCAGCACTGCTGGAGTGTTTTTGTGAGGCAGTTTTTGTTTTGGTTGTAAATTGAGGTTAGGATTCAAATGATTCAATCCCAGTCAGTTTTTTGAGTTCGGTAATTTTTTCGTCCACGGTCGAATGCTTTAAACTCTCTAAACTCATGTGGTTTAGCCCCTTCAAATATTTTTATGTGGATGTGAACATGTTTGTGGAAATGGCTTAGTCTACTCGAGTCACTTTTCTCCACGACGATACTATTTAAATTGTTCTTCTCCTTCATTCTAGAGTATCCTCCCAAGGATATGAAATGAGTGAATTATCTTGCTCTTCACCAGTTTTTCTTTAAAAGAATTATACCGTATTGTCTTCGTATTTCTGTAGATTACTTTCTACATTTCTTTAGCTACTTCAATTTTCTCGCTGAAAGATGTCCTCCGCAAACTCTGATTCTCAATTGGAGCAGCTTGCCTCCGATTACTCCAAATACTTGAAAATTGAATCTGGGAAGGACGTAAGTTTAGCTTCTTTTGATTAATCTTGTGAATCTGGATTCTTGAAATTTATAGATCTTAAGGCAAGGGATGGCAGCAGATGGAAGACTTTATGTCATGTAGGCCAGTTACACCATTAACGGGTTCCAGTTGTGACGGTTGATTCATGTGTGAAAAGCCAGGAAAATTTCTACAAGGGAATCCCGTCAAGATTGTTCTGTTTTAAGTGAAGAAAAGCTGTTGGAAAATGCTTTTTCTTGCTGTCAATCCTTGTAGAAATTTTATTCCCTAACCCTTTACACAATGCATTCAGCGATGCACCGTGCACTTGATGTTGATATTTTTGGTTTCACTACATACCACTCATCGTGAGTGGAGTGCAGTGCAAAGATGCTAAACCATCCAAAACTTATGCAAAGATTGTTGTCATGGAACTGTACTTTTAAACGGCTGGATTCGGAATGATTCCGAGCGGATCCCAACAGAATTACAATCATTGTAAAGTTCTTGGTATTTTCCACCAGAATCAACCAACAACTTTGAGATCTGGTGATGGTGTAACAGGCTAGTATACAAAACGTATCCAATAATGTGTGATAGGGCCGAGTATAGCATAATTTCTGACACTACTTGTTGTATGCAAGGATACTATTTATAGTATCCTTGCATACGAATCTATTGTCCAAAATTGAGGGAAAGTCTATCAACTGGTGTCGAAAAAGCAAACTCAACTTCTTATTCCAAACTTACCTACTTAATAATCTAGAAATATTGTGATCAAAGATTGATGAAACACAATTGAATTAGCAATATAAAACTATCGATAAGATAAATATTTGACTGAGAAAAGCTGTAAATCACGTGCACAATTGAAAATGGTACGTAGCACTAAGTAGACCACAATTGTGATGTTCTTAATGAAATTGAGATGACGCACTTTCTCAATAAACATTAATTCTAATTATGTACTAAATGAAACATCTACCTCTCTATCTCTGATGTTAGTTTGTTGGTCTCCAATTTCAACCAAAGATTACCTCAAAAAGATTTCAAACCTCCATAGTGATTCAATAGTTGTGCCAGCTGATGACTGTTGAGCACTTTTGGTGTCCATGCAATGTTCTATATGGTCCATGTTGGAAGTTGTTTTGTTGAAACCCCGAAATAAAAAGTAGTTACTATGATGGGCAAGATAGGTAGTGTGTGGTCTCTATTATATGTTGTCTCTGTTGGCCATCTAACATGAAGGCGGATGTCGAATTCAATGTTTCAAAACTTCCAATTTTATTTTAATTTTCAGTCGCAATCTATCTATCAATTACTACTGTTAACAGTTTTCTAAGATTTTTTGACTCGTGAAGAATGAGGAAAAAATATTCACATTTAAGATTTGAATTTTCCTCAGAAAAATCAAAACATGAATGATCATCTTGAAACGTTGGATTGGACTAAAGCTTATATGTTAGCTGACGGACGAAATGTGTCCACTGATGCAGGGGTGCAGAAAATCCTCGATCACACGTTCGCGTGAAAATTGTGGACACTAGGTAAAATTGTGGACACTAGGTAAATTGTGGACACTAGGTAAAATTGTGGACACTAGGTAAAATTGTGGACACTAGGTAAAATTGTGGACACTGCCTGGAAGAAAATTAGTTTTTTTTTTTTTTTTTAATACTTTTACCAACCAAAAATTGTCAATTGAGTTAATCCTACATGCTAGGCCAGGCTAAATTTCGAGTGAGAGCGCTGTTTTAAGCCAAAGTTTTTGTTAACAAGTTAAAATAAGCACACAAAAAAGTCAACGAAAATTGTGGACACCGTCCTCTGTGTGTGTGAAAATTGTGGAGGCGAAGAAGATTCTGCACCCCTGCACTAATGTAAGCCATTCTCGGTAAAACTGGAAGTGAAAGTTCTACAACTCTCTTGTAATTCGAGCATTGTAATGTTGCTCAATGGGGTTGCTTCATTGGTGGTATGAAAGTGGTGTTTTCTTGAAAGCTGTGGAGCTGTCAAGTTCAATCTAACCTGGAACAGCCTATTCCTTCTGAATACAAGACATTGACGGTATCTGTAGCATTTTTGAACTTTCATTTTACTTTATTCCTTTGCAACTTAGCTTTCTCTCAGGAACTCTCATTACCTGCTTTTTTATTTTAGGTCAAATCTATTGAAGAAAATATTGATGACATGCTAACGCGATTGGAGGAATTCAGTGGAATTATGAACATGGTATGAGCACACTTTACTCTGTACTTACAATGATCTACAGACCTCCTGATTAAAATGTGAAAAAATAAATAAAATTCCTGTGGTTACAGAGTGTAGGACTAGTGGCTCTCTTCACATTTTGAAATTATTGTTTTATTTTTTTAAATTTTTGAGCTGATAATGGCTACGATTTTAGTTGAAGCGTCCTAATCAAAATTATTTTTGCGCGTTTTTCCGCATTTTCCCGTCCACATGTTTTTTTATGTTTAAAGTGATTCCAGGCGAAACTTTTCCAGTTTTCAATCTGATAGATGGCGCCACTAGTCGCTTTTGGGAAAAGTTGTGTTTTTGCCATCTTAAATTGAAATCAAAGAAAAAACGCATAATCCAAAAACGTCAGCACCTGCAATATTTTTTATAGAATTTTTGAGCCCGAAACGAGTCAAATTTGTTCAGAATTGAAGCCTTAAATTATGAAATACATTTTGCAATAAGCGTAGTGAGTGAGAGTGTGTGCGAGTGATCACATGTCTATCTGCCTCACTCGCACTCATCGAGGCTTATGGGAAGTTTTGTATTTCATAATTTCCGGCTTTATTTTTGAGTGTTTCTGCTTGAATCTTTCAGGGTATCTTCTTGAAAACTGCTCGTAGGTGTTGACGTTCCTGAAAGTTGTGCTGTTACTGTAAATTCGTCAATTCTTGACAAAAACTGTTGACTTTTAGAGCAGTGCGACGTGGTGTCCATGGTTCGACCGAATCAACCCTGGAATCATCTTAAAATGTGTATCTATTCAATGAAAAGTTCTTGTGGCTTATCATTAGCTTACTCTGTGCTGCTCCTTTTTTTTAATTCCGTCCACTCATGCAAAACACCAGGATAGGGGCAGTCCGTGGGTCTGAAAAGTGGGGGAAGGGGGCTAGAACTTGACAACCTTTTTTTTCTTTTGCTTGTAGGTTATAAACCAAGAAAAACATGTAGAAGTAATCTAGTTATCGCAGCCCTTTATTGTATTGTTACGTCAGTGTTTTGCTGCTGCAAACTTAGTGATTATTTCGTCATTATCTATTTTAAAATTTTGTTTAATGAACAAGATACCAAGAACACTAAGCCTCTGTTGCCCCATAGTAGACCGCAAGTACGACTTCAAAAATTTCAAGACATTGATTTTTGACTAAGAATTTTGAGATAATTTGGAAAAAAAAAAACTGACTTGAACGAAGAGGTTATAAAGTTTTAAGAAGGAAATGAAATAGACAACTGCGAATGACGCCATAGCGACAAATTCTTTTTTAATGAAAAAGAATGAAGGAAACATTTGGGCTTTTATACTATAGAATAGTAGATGAAAAATGTGTATTTACCAGCCCGGGCTTCCTGAAAAAGTGGGGGAGCTTAAGCCCCCCCCCTCCTTCTAGCCCTCATGACGCGCAGGCACTGCACCAGCATGACGAACCCAAAGTGTTTGGATGGTTGTACTAAATTTAACTATATTACTTACTTCTACTAGGCTTTTTTTTTTCCCTTTTTTTTTCTCAGGAAGACAATGTCTGGAAGAGTTGAAAAATTGAAATAAACTTAAGTAGCCATGTTTTTGGAGGACTCTTTTGTTTGTTACATTAAATGATTAATTTAATTATTATTACCTTACTATTATTTAAATAATTACTGTTTCATTTCATTATTTTTATAGATGGTGGTTGAAGTTCAGAAGTGCCAAAACGTTTGCATGCCAGAATTGTTTCAAATCAAAAATGCATTATTAGAATTTTTCCGTCAAGTTCACATGTTGGAAGCCCTTGTGGGTCGTGTCCATCAAGATTTAAATGTTATTGAAGCACAAGTCATCGAAGCGGAACTAGATGTCGGTGTATCTGATGGTCTTTTGAAGAATATTCTGAAACCATTTTTCTCCGTAAGTGTTGCTCCTTTTTAACTGTCTTATTGCTTATTGCTGTCTTACAATTTTGTTTACCTAAATAAAAGATTTTTGATAAATTTTTGTTCGTGTTCAGTTCTCAAGAGCTTATTCAGTGTGATTAACTTTTGAGAAATATTCCGTCATCTAGAAAAAATTAGATGATACAACAATTGAAATGTTTAAAACTCATTACTAATAAATGATTCTGTCTTGTTACTAATTTAACTAAACGGATTGCTTAATCAATAAAACAGCATTACAGTAATACCTCGTTATCCGCGGGGGTTACGTTCCGCGAAAACCTCGCGGATACCGAAACCGCGGATATGGAGGCATTAGTCTTATGGGAATATAGGGATAGGGACCAACGGCTGAAAAACGGTCACAAAAAGGAGGTAAAAAAGGGAAAAAATGAAAGAAAGGGAACAGTTTGTGCATAGGTACCTACATAGACTATTAAGAGGACTTTTTTTTGAAGAATGTCTCGAGCGTCGGCTGCTTTAGTTGACGTTGCAGGTCCCGTTGAACTTCGCGGTATGGTGACAGTAGAGCGGTAAGATCGCGTTGAAAGTTTAAGGCCCTATCCATATGCGGATCTATCCTCAGGGCCTCCTCGGCAAGATCTATGGCATGCCTGATGATGTCAAATTTAGATTTGACGTCTTCACGGCGAATTTTGATTTTATTTGAAAATAGATATTCGAAAATTGAAGGTTAAGAAAAGTGAATGTTGAATAAAATGTTGCCTTGGAAACCGTTAAAAATACAAGTTTCATCGTTTGAAATTTTTTTCCGGCCTCTCAATCGCGGATAACCGAGGTAAAGGGTCGCGGATAACGAGCATGGGTCTCAAAAAACCAATCGCGGATAACCGAAACCGCGGATACGGAGGTCGCGGATAACGAGGTATCACTGTAATTAAAATTACAAAAGTTATTGTCAATCAACAAATTGGTTTGTGAAATTCTTAAAAATGTTGTTGATAGAACAAACTTTTTGTTGATTTAACCATCTGTGTTGTTAGTTTAAGGTGATTCCAGGCAAAGCTTTTCCACATTTCAATCCGATGGATTGAAACTGTTCACTGTTCACTTTTGGGGAAAGTTGCACTTTTGGCATTTTAAATGGAAATTGGAAAGCAAAGAAAAAATGCAAAATCTAAGAACATCAGCTCTTGCATGTTTTCTTATGGATTTTTTGGGCCCAAAACAAGGAAACTTGCTTAAAAATTGAAGCCGTAATATTACATATAATTTTTGACGTATTTTGACGCGAGTGAGACGGAGTGATACTATGTCTGTTTGCCTCACTCGCACTCATTGAAGCATACGGAATTTTTTTTTCATTTCCATTATTTCGGCTTTATTTTTGAGTATTTCAGCTTGAAATTTACTGGACATCTTCCTGACGTATGCCTGCAAGTGCCAATGTTCCTCAAAGTTGTGTTTTTTATGTATACTCAGGAATTTTAGCCAAAAAGTGTTGACTTTTTGAGCAGCGCGATGTGGTGCCTACGGTTGAAACTAATCGACAGTGGAATCAACGTAACAATTCATTTTGCGAGTTTAATATTACTTTTTTATTGATTCAGCACTCTGTTTTTTTCTGTCCATAACTCTGTATTATGCACAGTTGCAACTTTTCATGGTCAAACTATTTAATGCTCTCTAGCACGATAATTTATTAAATTTGTGCGCTTTGTCAAAGGCATTGATTTTCAAGAGTTGGCTGGAAGTGTATTTTTTGTTGGATTTGTTGTTGGTTTTTTTTTTTTTTTCAACCATAGGCAAAGAAGGATGGAGAGGAATGTAATTTTTTGTAAATTTTCAGACAAAATGAAACTATTATTATTTTTCCCCTTTTACAGAGCAAATCAGGAGATCGAAGCCGAAATGAGCCTGCTGCGTCAAGATCTAAAAAACCTCTAGTTGCCTTTGAACCTCCCATTATTTTTAAAACTAGTGATTTTTTTCCTCCGGAAAACTCATCCTAGTCTTGAAGAGGGCTTATTCCTGATATTTGATTGATTCAGTGGTTTTTGAGACAAATATTTTTCGACGTGTTGTCTAAGCAAACAATTTCTTTTCTGATGAAGGTACGTATGTATTTTTTTTTTTTCTACTATTTTTATTTTTTAATGCGTTTGATTTTAATCAGTGCTGAAATTATACGCTGAGAAATTCACAGTAAAACGTCTGAAATAAATTAAACGGTCAAATATTATACAAGAGTACCTAAAATATAGCAGGAAAATATGGCAATTTTAATTTCTTTACTGGTTTAATGGCTTCAGGGATCATTATTTCCATTCCTTAACTTAAAGCCAACTAAATAATGGTTGTGGGTATTAAAGGTGATTTTGGTTGATTTTTGTTGGGCCTCAACAGCCATGCTCTTCTAGGTATTCGTATTTCTAACGTAATCTCTATTTACAGCCAATCCAAGGCTGCCAAGTTGATTTTTAAGTGTTGCCATATTTTCCTGCCTTCTCGTTCGGACTAATGGTTCACTCTTTGGGAGCAGTTTCAGTTTTATTATTCTTTATTTCACGTTTATTATTTCCCATTCAAGTCCAACCATTCATTTTTATGTTTTCTTAGTTCTTTCTTGTTATGAATTCAAAATTTTATTGTAATTCATTTGTATTGTGTTATTATTATTAGGTAAATAAATAAATATTTTATACTTGTTACAAAATTGTCTGTGTGTTTGTGAATAACTTACAGCGTTCCTTACCATCTTCCGGAGATGACCTCAATTCTGGTACCATTTGGTTAGATTGCAATGTATCACAAAGTTATGCTCAGATGGAGTTGAAAACTATCTAAATAGATACCCCTGATAAGCTAGGGTTGGATTGGCTTCATGAAAAGTCATGCAGAAACAAGAAATTTAAACATGATGGTTGGGTATTGAGATAAGATGTTTGATGGTGTATTCATATTCTGTAAATACAATGAAAAGGAAAGAAGGAAAGATGGGTATTTTTGCTGAGTAAAATAGGAAGTATATATTGTGCGAGGAAAAAAGAAGACATTCGTTTTTAATGGTATCATTTAATTTTTTTTTATTTACAAACTAAAAACCTCTTTATGTACAGTGTTTTTTTTTCTATTTTTCTATTTATTTTTTTCTTTCATTGAAATGCTTAGTTCTTTGCCAAATTATGTACAAGAAGGATTTGAAGTGTAGACGAAGAAATGAAAAAAATACCTCAGTTCGATTCATTCATGGTAGCTACCATACGCTAAAATGAAAAACATTGAAGCAGTGTGCTTGTTTCTGTCCAAGGTATCCTCTCTTTTCTTCATATCTATCAAATTTTTGATTTTTATTTGTAACTCAAATCAAATGTAAAGAGCTGTAGAGAAAAAAAAAAAAAAAACGTATTTTCGCTACCGTAGTTAAAATCATGGAACAAGAAAGTTATGTTTGTATTTACATTTATTTTTCCACTGTCTGAACCCTTAATGACCAGAACTTTGCCTAAGCTCAATTCTTTTGGTGAATTCCTAAAATTTCATTAAATTCGTGTATCCTACATGGATTTTACACCCGTTAAATATTCGGTTGTATGTTGTATTTCCAAACGTGATTTTGGGATGCATGCAATTGTGTTCCAAACCTAGCCCTTAAAGGGTCAAGGTAGGAGATTTGATAATTATATTTCTGACATTCAGAAAGAGTGATTGCCAGAGAAATAAATTAATTTTCCCAAAAGGTACTTCATTTGCTCAATTTTTTCCTCCTGTCTGGTGCTAAAATTTAAGCATAAGCGTATAGTTTATTACAAGATAGTGGACCCAAATGGCTTCTTTATTGTATGAAAGTAAATGAATAGTGAATCCACCTTCCTTTGTTGAAATTCCCTTCTTGAATAATTTTCATCATCAGCCAGATTGGGTTGAAAAAGCTGTACGTTTTACATTGATTTAAATGGGGACAATACGGCTTTTTACCCTCGATCTGGCAACACTGTCATCAGCTGTATTTTTTTTATTCTTTCATAGACTCATTTTAAATTAATATCTTTTAAAAACTCCCACTGGCCTACTGTTTTGTAGAGATCGTTTCAGAAGTGCGGGCGCATCTAGACTGATAATCTTTGGAATTCGTCTTCTTTATTTCTCATATTACACAGAAAAAATGAATTAAAACAAATTTGAGTATTGACTTTGCATTGAGGAATACTTTTAAATCAAAAGGTCAAAAATTTAAGCAAGTTTTGTTTCTATTTGAAGGAATGAAAATCAAAAATTAGCCAAAGAGTATCAGTGAGCTGCGCACACTTCTGAAATGAACTTTACCTGATGGTTTCTCCTGTAAAAATCAAGACGGAATGAAGGTCTACCTACTTGCTGAAGAATTGTTTCAAAAGGGTTTTTGTTTTGGTTGGTCTCTTTTACTTAACCGATCAGAGCTACATATATAAATAACGGCAGGAACTAAGCATTTTAACAATTTTTCCCTAGAGTTTTTTTATTACAAAATTTCAAACTTAGTAAACAAATTAAAGTTGACTATGATTTAAATTAAGATACCTACGTACAATATTTTACAATTTCCTATTTATATTTTACAGAACTTTTCAGTTGAACGGTTTATAATTGGTTAAATTTTGCACGGTCCCTTTAGTCTTAACCTAGCGTAAGTAGCCCATCTATGGCTTCTATATCAAGCCACCAGATTGTTAAAAATCCTCTAAATTTGAAGGTTCAGCGAGCGAAAAATCTTAGTTATTGAGTAGTAAATAAAAGAAAGGAATAATCATTTGCCATTTGATGTTGGATATTCTGGCAGGAAAACAGCTGACTATTTTAAAAGAAAAACAACCGAGGCTGAAACCGGAATCTTTGGCATCCAGGAAAAATAGCTCTTAACTTAATTTTGCAAAATATTCAGTAAAGCGTTCAGGAAATCTAATTTTGTGTCAAAGTTGGTGCAGTGATTGAGAGAATGGTATCAACACTGCTACTCTGCATACTGTCTCTAGATGGCCTCAGCTCAAAAATCAGTCAGAAAGCTATGCTCACAAAGATAAGTTTTGACAAAACCAGCAAACTTGACATAAAGTCTCTGTGTCTTGTCTCTGTGATCTCTAAACTAAAATTTCTCAAAATTAGGAGTTTTCATCTTGAACCTTTGAAGAGTCAAATTTGTTTCCATTTCAGGTACTTTTTTTTGGCACACTTAAACTCGTTTTATTTAGAATAAAATCAGTTCTCTGAGGATATGATACCAACTTAAAATTGATCTGGAAGTCGATGGGGTATTTTAAAGGAATGCTGTGCTTAATGGTTTGTTAAGCACTCAAAAAGGTATGATCGGCTACCTATTATTTAAAAAAATCATTAATTCTAAGCCTAAGATTTCTCAACCTTCAAATTCAGAGACTGTAACAAATTTCATCTGGCGATCTGTTCTCTATGGCAGCCGAGCTGTAAACATATAATTATCCTATCGTATGGCAGCTGATGAATTTAATAACCATCTTGAAATTTAGTGAATGATGTATGAAATGGGTGTGACTTAATGAGAATTGTTTTAAAATAAACATAAAATGTAACAGGTACTTACATAAAAAAAAAAAAAAAAAAGAGGATGGAATGCGATGAAAAAATGCGATGAAAAAATATGATCATGATATTTTTTATACTCGTTAGTCGTTTCTCATTTGCAAAAGTTTGCCGCTATGACGTGGCAACTGAGTTGAAGTAGAGAATTTTTGAACCTCATAATTTACAATTCAATTTTAAAAGATCCTTTTTTTTTCTGCAATGAAACTTTAATGATGGCACTTTAACTGTTTTTTGTAAATCTTCATTTTTTGTGGATCAAAGGAATCTTCACAATTTTTTTTTTTTTTTTTTTTTTTTTTGTGAAGCTCTTTGCTAGGCTCATAGATATGGTAAATAATGAGCATTTCTGTCAGCAACAACAGACGTACTGGACGCGAGGTGTCAAAAACAGTTTTCAACCCTCTTCAAAGTTCTCTTTGAGTTTACGATCTTTTTTTGTGACGATGATCTCAAAATATCAAAGCTGACAAAGAACTTTTTCTTTTAAATCTAATATTTTTGGCTTTGTGAATTCAGTGAGTTTATATTTTTTCATCGATTTTGCAAAAGAATCTATTTTTAGAAGTTTCAATTGAGCCTGTAATGAACTGACTCTTTTTCATCGATTTATGTAGACGCAATATTGAAACTTCACAATTCAAAAGTCGCCACTGTTCCTCAATTTTAGTAATCAATCGCAGATAAAAATATTTACATGGAAACTCCGGTTATAAATAAAAAAATTTACGGATAACAATATCTATAAGTTGGAAAGTACACCAATTTATCATTATTACTAATCAAAACACTCAATTTACTTGAGCTGTTAGAAGTAGAACCAGGTTTCAAAGCAGCAATTTTCTGAGCTGCTGTGAGGATTTTCAGTATTTATTTTACTGAGCTCACTTAAAAAAAAAAAAAAAAAAAAAAAAATAATTAGATGACTTACTTAAAAATTCTATTGTTAACAATCATGATGAATAAATAAATGGTTTTTTTTTTTTTTTATTTAAATAAAAAGAAATGCTAAATCAACCAAACAGTATTTAACAATTCATTCAAACATTTTAGTTAAATAACTACCAACATGGATTGTTAAAACACCAAAATTCACGAGAATTTCACTTATCAATTCGTTGATTCAAATACCCATTTTGTTGATTTTGCATTCCATTTCATTAAAACGAAACCATTACTAACCACAATTTTTGACATTACAACTGTGAAATCATTTAAATTGTTTTCGTAGCTAGATTAAGTCAGCGCACGTTGGGCTAAATGACTGATTCTGAGGCCTAAAATCAGCAAAACAACTTCAACTCAAACTATTATTCAGAGGCTATTACAGAACTAATGCCATTCTCTAATGGTGGTTCTATGGCAAACTCCTAAAAATTTTAATCCGATAGATGGCGTAACTTGTCGCTGGCTCCAAAAATAGCCGTTTTTTGACGGTTTTCGGCTGTTTTCTCTGAACAGACGAATAAGAGACAAAAAATCGGAATGTCAGCACCTGCTTAATTTATTGCTTGATATTTTGAGCCATAAACGGGCCAAATTGGTTCTAAAATGAAGGCGAATCTATGCGAAGAAAAAGTCATGTGTAATTTGGAGTTTTATCAGTAAAGATTACAGGTTTCTGTTTCACCTGTAATCTTTACTGATAAAACTCCAAATTACACATGACTTTTTCTTTGCATAGATTCGCCTTCATTTTAGAACCAATTTGGCCCGTTTATGGCTCAAAATATCAAGCAATAAATTAAGCAGGTGCTGACATTCCGATTTTTTGTCTCTTATTCGTCTGTTCAGAGAAAACAGCCGAAAACCGTCAAAAACGGCTATTTTTGGAGCCAGCGACAAGTAACGCCATCTATCGGATTAAAATTTTTGGGAGTGTGCCATAGAATCACCTTAAACTATGTAAGTCCTTAAGTTTTTCAAACAATAATTTTAGGTGATTTGATTTTGCTGATATTTGACCACTAAATCGGTCAGTTTCAGTTGTGCGACATTATTCACTGCAAATTGATCCTTCCAATAGACCAAAACAAAAAAAAAAGTTTCTAGTAGTAACTATTGCACAAACATTTCACAAACGTTTGGAGTCCTCTCGAATGACGCTGTCTCCTCTAAATCTCTATTCACTGTTTCTATTTAGTTTTGGTTAACTTAACATTTTGGTATGTGTTCTTCTAATGCGACGCACGTACGTCAATCATGGTGAGTTGGTTGATGATTTTGGTTTGATCATCATCGTAGACTTTTTGAGAGTGTAGTCCCATCCCCTCCATCTGAACCAAACGATGCCTGTAACATGACAAGACGATTTTCAGTTTTTTGAGGCCTTGAAGCTGAGAAGCACCTTGTTATATTAATGTCATTGGAATAATGTGTAACAAATGGGATGTTTACTCTTGAAAAAAATTCCTGTTAGAGTTTTTTTTTTTTTATTTACTACCTACACAACAAGCTTGAAATTTTATAATTTTTCCTTTTTAAAGTCTTTCATTAATTTAGAACCTAGAGGCCATAGAGATCTTGCATTTGAGTTTCAAGTTGAAGGATTCTGATGGATTCTTTTGTTGCTTTCTTCTGAAATGCATTGGTAAGCAGATGGTTAGCAACGAGTCGTAAATTTTGGCTAATCAATTGCTCACTAATCGTTTAGATGCATTTTGGAATCAGACACCATTATACTTGTCAGAACCTGTCAACCCAATTCTCAAAATGCAAGAGCTCTTATAAGTATAAGTATACTTTTTGAGTTCCAAAAGAAAAAAAAAAATTATTCAAAATGGAATGATAAGAAATTGGGGTCCAGGAAGCCCCACTTTGGAAGATAAAATCTAAAAAAATTATGTATTTCCTCTTGAACCACTAGACAATTTTTCTTTTTTATGTCACTCTTAAAGAGACCTGGTTTCAAAATCATGGTGTCTTCTGGGAGCAATGTCAAATTCAAATTTTCCCTTCAGTTAATATCACTCCTCTGGTCATTTTTCTGATAACCCACCTCTCGAGAGGTAGAGGTATCAGAAATCGGAACCAAGAGGCTCTAGTTCACTTTTTGTCACGGTACCGTCCCCGACTGTACACGTACAGACTACAGAGTTCTCGTCTTTCCAGCTTCATCCACTTTTTACGTGACAGGAGTAATAAAATTTAGGAAACCATCCATTTTCAAAACCCAATCATCAAAAAGTGACCTGCCTACCAATAGAATTTGCTTATTGGTGACGATTATCCTGACTGTAAAAGTAAAGCTTTGATTAAATTTCATTGTGATACTCACCTTGTCTGGCAGTCAAATCTTGAGGATCGTTTAAGTATAAACCATTTAGTCCTCTACCACATGACTTCCACCACCAGCCTCCTTTTAACATCGAGGCACAGTTCAAACTTGATCGATCGTTGTCCCTAAAAAAATAAAATTTGGTCATGTAGGTTAAAAAGTAGAAATAATAAGTATTTGTGCTAAACAGTGCCTATGTTTTTGGTCATGCCCATTGAATTAATGAACAATGGAGCAGTTGTAAGGGTCTAAAATTTTGTGTTTTTTATAAAGTAAATGATAATACTCAATGAGCTGAGAACAATGGTACCCTAGGTTTTTTTTCCTAAGTGGCCCCGTTTTGGAGATACACACGTGTACCTAAAGTTGTAAAAAATTGTGTCCTTAGTGACGTCACTACGCAGAATTCCCATTTAAAACAATATATTTTGGGTCAAAATCTTATCTTCGGAACAGTGGGACTTAGCTAGAAACCAAAGGCATCTTTGTTCTCAGCTCATCAAGTAATGTCACTTTCCCAATACAAAACACAACATTTCAGACCCTTGCAACTGCCCCGTTCATAATTGCTGAATTCAAAGAACTGAACCCTTTCCACTCTTGAGACTTTTTCTTTTTAACTTTTTTAATTTTATTTTTTAATTTTTTTTAAATTTTTTTTTTAATTTTTTAATTTTATTTTTAATTTTTTTAATTTTATTTTTAATTTTTTAATTTTATTTTTAATTTTTTTAATTTTATTTTTAATTTTTTTAATTTTATTTTTAATTTTTTAATTTTATTTTAATTTTTTTAATTTTATTTTTAATTTTTTTAATTTTATTTTTAATTTTTTAATTTTATTTTTAATTTTTTTTAAATTTTTTTTTTAATTTTTTTTAAATTTTTTTTTTAATTTTTTTAATTTTATTTTTAATTTTTTTTAATTTTATTTTTAATTTTTTTAATTTTATTTTTAATTTTTTTAATTTTATTTTTAATTTTTTTAATTTTATTTTTAATTTTTTTAATTTTATTTTTAATTTTTTTAATTTTATTTTTAATTTTTTTAATTTTATTTTTTAATTTTTTAATTTTATTTTTAATTTTTTTAATTTTATTTTTAATTTTTTTAATTTTATCTTTAATTTTTTTAAAAATTTGTCAATATTTTTATTTTTTATTTCTTGTGCTGATTTTTGTCGAATATATCCGAAATTAGTAATTTGGAATTGGAATGCAAGTATTATTTTGTCGAATATATTCGACGTTGGAGTGGAAATGGTTAAGGTTGAGTTTTCAAGTGAAGATTTTCACATTTTTGTAGCTTCCCCTCGATAACCTAATATAGTTTCCAAACTCAAAATATCAAATCGTAACCTCTCATGCATGATAAACTGAATGAACATGGAGAACCAATAATTTTTCACCCAAGTAAATAGTAAGTGTTAATTTTTTTCATTTTGTGGTACTTATCAATAATAGGGTCATCACAAACTTCAATTTGGACTCATTTTCAAAAATTCTTAAATCTTATCTGAAAATTTGCAGAAACAAAAACTTTTAGTGATGCTTTACCAAACAAGCAAGTAATGATGGTACCTACTTTCAAGACGTTTTGGAAAATTTTATTTTTGGGACTCAAAAGAATTTCCAATTTTCTGTAGACTTTTTGAAACTGGTATTGTTAACTGTTAGTTTGAAAACTGTCTGATGGTCTGAAACCAATTATTATCAGTCTTACTTATATTTAATTAACACAAAATCAAACAATTCGGTCTGCTTGCTTGCCCTCCTTTTCAAAAATTAGTTTTATTAATCAATGGAAAACATTCTGATTTTTTTTTCTGTCTTTTTTAAAAAGCTAATTTTTGGGTAACTTTTTTAATTGCTTAGCAAGCAGCCTGATACTCCAGAAAAGGTTAGGCTACTTTTTTTCAAAACCGCAGCAACATCTGCCTGTCCATCCGGTGGCTTCGCTTTTGCTGGTTTGGTACTCATAATCCCAGTCGTTTAATTTGAAATACATAAGCATACGTAACGAGCTGTAGCAAATAGCTGCGTGATTCTTATTATGATTTTCCTTTCTTCTTATTCTTGAACTAATATTTTGGTGAGTGCTTACCTGTTGTAAGTTGAGAAGGGACTGTTGTTGCTACCATACCAAGGATCGTTCAGCGAGTCTCCCGCATTGCCTTCATAGCCGTCAATCTCAAGTTTGTAGTATTCATTCTCGGAATAAATTTTGAAATGAGAATATTGAGCATACCTGGAAAAAGTTAGGTTTTCAGAAATTAGATTTAGATTTTAAAGGGGGGGGGGGGGGGGTTCAGCCTCCAAAGCTCCCCTGGTCGTGCGTCTGTTTTAAGACCCAAAGGTTCAGAATCTGCGAAGTTTACAAGCTAGAATTGTTTTTTCAGCCATCAGCAGAGGCATCGTTTCAGGGTTTGCCGGGAGGGGGGGGAGGGACAACAAACTGATGAATATTTGTTGAAATTATAAATGTTTTTTGTTTGTTTTTTTGTTGCTTTTCATGCGTTTGATCCCTGAAAACTGCCTTCTGAACTTATAAAAGCATTCTGGCTGCAATTGACAACCCTCTTTTTTTAGGGGGGGGGGGGTTTTAAAATTCCCGTGTGAGCCGAAATTTCGGGTCGCGCCATTAGGGGGGGGGGTGTCTCCCGAAATAACGCGGCTGGAAAAAAGTATTAAACTTTCAAACTTTGCCAAAGATTACAGGTCGGATCAACTTCCACTTTACACATCTGAATTAATTAAAAAAGATAGAAAATATGAAGCTGTCAGTGAAACCAGAGTTGGGGACTTGGGGTTTTGAGGCTGATGTCGATTCGTCAATCGTCAAAATTTTGGATCGTAATTAAATCTAATCTTCGCCGATTTAAAATAAATTTGAGGATCATGTTGATCAGATCTAACTTTCTGCACAACTAATATGACAGAAGATTTTTCATAAACCAGTCCTGATTCAGAATACTGTAAAAGTAACAGATTAGTCACCTGATTTGCCCAACTCTAAGCGAAAGATATTGAGAGTATGTTCCCCTTTCCACTCTTTTTGAGTGTACTGTTCACGCGTAATGGATTCTTGTGGAGAAATTTAGAATTAAGGACGTGGAAGTGTGTGATCATGCAGGACAAAAATAGCTAGGGGGCACTCGGGTTTGAACCGAGGACCTCTCGATCTGCAGTCGAATGCTCTACCACTGAGCTATACCCCCTACGACGACTAATGGCCGAAAATTAGTGTCCAAAAGGACAGACTTTTTTTTTATCTGCTGGACGTGTGTGGGTGTGTGAGTGTGTTTATAAAAGTGTGAGTGTGTGAGTCGGACGCATGTGGGTTTATCAATATGTGCTTGCACAGCGTCATTCATGCGTAGCTGGCAAATAAGGCCTCCTTACTTACACGTTTATAGTTTGATTAACCAGGCTGGTAAGCAAAAAGCAACGTTGCCAGGTTTTCATGTAAATTACCTTTTACATCAAGTTAAATCGGATAACTAATAACTATCCAAAAAATGGCAACACTGCCAGTAAGCCAACATGACACTTATCGAATTTTAAAATAAACGCGACAAAATTCGTTATTCTTGGGCTGTTTGATAACGGGATGGGACGTAAGTATTTGATAAAGTTACTTGAAGGGTTTTTTTGACGGGCCGTCGAATAACAGCTGTTGATTTGACGCAATTTGATGCAATTTTTCCGGATTCGACCGATATCTGTTCATTCAATATGATAGGTAAGTACAGTAAAATTCCCCAACTTGGGACACACGGTTTTTTAACATGCAGTAAGTACTGCATGTTTTTGTTATGGTTTCGTATCGATTTTGGCCATAAACTTCCTGCATAATAATCGACAATTTTCGGCTTGGTCGCAAACGTGCGTTGTCAGATTTCCGCACGTAATGATCGCGTCTCGTTTTACGGTGGATTCCCTTCGTTCGATATATTGCGGAGCGGCAACGCCAAATGTCTCCCTATCCTTTAAGCAGTCACTAAACGAATCGCGCGCCATATCGAATCCGCGATATTCTTCGGTCCGCCGCACAATGGACAGAAATCAAATCTTTGGCGGTCCAAATTCGATCCTTTCAAAGTTGGAAAATTAGTATTTTAGCTGGGTACTATGATTGATTTCAAGGGGTTTATTTGGCTCCGTTTTTTATTCCTGGCTTGTCCCATACTTATCGGAGAATATCATTTGATGGATCGACAATTCTAGTGATATCTCATGTCTTTGTATTTTTGACCACTTAGGACTCGATTTGGATCCATCGTGCGCCGATTGAAATGTTGGAATGTTTGAGTAAGGTTTTGACTGAGAATTGACCCGAAGTTTTTCATAAGGATTGTCTCCGTTATGAATAAATTTGGTAGTTTCATTATTTTGTCTGTGATTACTAACGAGCTATATCTAGTTCGGAAACTCAGGTAAACATGCGTAACCGCCTCGGAGATTTTAAGGTTAGAGATGTGTGTTGTGAAAACAAACCGAAGGTTCCCCGCAATGTATTTTCGCGTGTTTTCGAATTCTATCAGAGACTTTAAAATTAGAATTTCTTTATGAACTGTGCGTTTTTTTCTGTCAATCAAAGCCGTAACTTCAGTTTTTACGAATTGAAACTCTCAAGTTCTTCATAGCTTTCATTTAATTGGTCAGATTCTACAGTGTGTGTGTGTTATTGCCTCGTAATGCCGTAACTCATCGCCTTTCTTGGCATTTCGACGAGTGAAAGTGGTATGTTTGTGGTGGTTTATTCAAAAATTTTGTAGTTTGACCTCTCTCAGCACTCTCTCTTCCTGAGACAGATTTTCTCTTGTTCATCTCTTCAGTTGAGTGATCTGAAGTAGATAACTTCGTTAACCTAGCAGTGGTCTAGAGAAGTTAGGTACGGAAAGGGAAAAAAAGCAAAGGGTGGACCTTTACATTTCAGACCAATTGTACCTATGCCTGCATGACAGTCATGGAGAGCAGAATTATTTAATTGTCAACACCAACACCAAGTTGTGTGATGCATTCATCCAATGATAAATGGTGTCGACTGAAATACTGGGCTGCGAGGTCGATCGGAGAGCATCCATTTCACTCGACTCATCTCTTTTGCCCAAGTTGATTGAGCCACTCGTGAAGTGAATTTTACTACGAGGTTTGGTTGGAGTTTGGTAAGAACTTTTTTAAGTATTTATTTACCTAAGTACAACTGTCCGACAAGATGAGAAAGTTACAATCACATTGTTCTACAATGGAATGTCAGGTGAATATAGCCTGAGGGCTGTTCCACTTAAGAAGTCGACAATTGAATCGTAACTAATTAGACATAAGGATTCATGATTTACTCATGAGTTTTTAGTAATACCTACCAAATATTTATTTAGAACTAAAGCATTTTAACTATCAGGCTTAGACAAGTGGCAGGGCTTGCTTTTGCATTGCATCGCACCAGCACACATCCGTGAGTGGTTGTTTAGCACAGAGTTTTGACTAATTGATAATCACCTGCTCAAGAATGCGCTTTGATGCAATGCAGAAGCAGGTACCACTACTTGTTAGAACCTGATACTCAAAATGCTTCTGCTGTGGTACATTCATATCTAAATTATGATAACTTACGGTTTAAACAATGTTAAAGTTGAAATCCGCTCATGAATGCAGATTCTTCACATGAAGAGCAGCCATTGATTGAGGAGATGAGCGGAGGAGATTATTTAGTATAGCAGGACCATTTTGAGTATCGAGTCCTGTCAAGAAGCGGTGCCTGCTTCTGAACTGCATCAGAGCGCATGGGAGAGCAGTTGGTTTGCGCAGAGTTTCAACTCGTTACTAATCAAGCGCTCATCAATGCGCTTTGATGCGGTTTGGAAACAGGCACCATTGTTTGTCAGAACCCTATACTCAAAATGGTCCCCCTCTAATAGAATGGTTACAGTGACTCATCTTTCATTGAAACTGCTTAAGATGATTCGACATGTTTTACTTGCAAACGGATAGTTTTGCGAGGATGAAAAAAAGCTTCATTATGAAGCTATCTGAAGCTACGCTGAAAAAGTGCAAGAAGTGTGTTCGACACTGAACAGCACAGTTTATGATGCCAGGCTTTGGCTCTGGGCATGAGGGAAAATGGTCATAACCTTGTCAATAATCTTAAAAAGTCTGAAGAGAGAAACCTAGAAGCCAAGTACAAATGATAGTGTTAATTTGGACACATTAGATCTAATCGGGGAAAGCCAACTCGATTTGTCTAATTCTACTCGATGTAACCTAAGTCGAAACAAATCTTGACCTGGACCAATCAAATCAGCTTTTCCAAAATGTGAGTAAATCATGAATCCTTGGGTCCAATCGGTTGCGATAAAATTGTCGACTACTTTAGCGGCATATCCACCTAAGATTCTTAAGTAGGATAAAGTAACTTTCCCCTCTTGTTTGGAAGCAGTCGATAAATAAGTGGTTACGAAGTTATGACTGAACTTCACTCGAATCTCATGCTAACATTCACTCAAGTGGCTCAATTGACTAGGATGAATCGAATTGACTTGGGCAAAATAGATGAGTGGAGCAAGATGGATGCTCTCCAATCAACCTTACAGC
This sequence comes from Trialeurodes vaporariorum, assembly GCA_011764245.1. NCBI lineage: Eukaryota > Metazoa > Arthropoda > Insecta > Hemiptera > Aleyrodidae > Trialeurodes > Trialeurodes vaporariorum. The sequence goes on from VMOF01000388.1 coordinate 75,697,493, forward strand.
AAAATTTTAGTATGGCACCGTTTTACAGCCTTCTTGTCCACACCTATATCCTTGGTAAAAGAACATAACATTATAATGAATTGGTCCCCCGTTTCGTGCATCGCACGACCTGGTGTTGTCTTCACTTTTAAAGAAAGTTAGGTTGGTTTTTTTTCATAACAAGGTGTCTGTGAATTACTGTATTTTGGTCACTTCAGAGTTCTACGGAGTACCTAACCGTAAACCTAATACTGGTAATTCTAAGTCAGTGTTGTGATTGATTTCTTGCACCATTATTGCCATAATGATGACAGTAGTTTCTTATTTCTGCTAAGTGGGTACTTTAGTCTTTCAATTCAACTATAAACGCTCTCTTATTGAAGAATACTCTTAATTTCTCAATGAAATGAAAGTCTTCCGTTCGGTCCGTGCAAACTTCAGAACCACGAATGAGTCAGTCATCCTGTTATTTGCTTCTTCATGTCCAAACTGACTGAAGTTCAACTTTGAAATCAGATTTGCTGCAAATTTTAATTTCAAATACATTATTATAATTTGCTAAAGTCAGTTCAAAGTACAATCAACAATGGAACTCAACAACCAGTCAACGCGCAGATTAACTTGAATCACAGGTAGGTGTGACCTCAGGTGTAGATTTTGTGGTTGAATTTTATTTTCTCCTAGTCTCTGATTTTTGATGCACTTCTGTACCAACTTTACTCACACCAGTAAAATGGTAAATAGAGGAACCTAAAGACAAGTTCAAGCTTTATCCGAGATTACCTGGGATCTGAACGTTAAATGTTAAGGCAAATTACACTAACAGTCACAGTTCTCATGAAGTAAAGCACCTCACGAAGAGTACAAAATTCTGTACAGTTCAAGTTTGTTTGAAAAAAAATTACTTTTTTATTCAAAATAAATTTCAATTTAAAGGAGTAAATTGCAATTTATTTAATTAAAACTGCACTTTATTCAAACAAAATTGGAATTTATTCAAAATAAATTGCTATTTATTCAAATAAAATATAAGAAAATGTCAACCTAACTAAGATTTATCTGAGATTTACTCGAGTAAAATTTCTTGGAAATATCAGTAACATTTCAAATAAAATTGCCATTTTATTTGAACAAAATAGGAGTCGATGCTACTAGGGCTTGGTCGCTCTTATATCAGATGATTTGCAAGTTGAATCAGAGCTACCATGTCTTTCGGTTGTATGCGGCTATTCAGACGAAAGTGTTTACAGGAGAAGTATCAAATATTTTGAAGGAGCTTCATACGGAAGATCTGTTACCAGGAGAAGTATCAAATTATTGAAGGCGCTTTATCCGAAAAATAGAAAATGTGATCAGGAGAAGTATCAAATTATTTGAAGGAGCTCTGAAGCCACCTAATCGAGGAAACTTAAGACTTGGTCGCTCTGATATCACATGACTTGCAAGTTGAATCAGAACGACACGTCCTCCGGGTGTAGGGGAAAAAAATATAGGAAGATATTTGAAAGAAAAGTTTTTACGAGCAAATTTTCATGAAGAAGTGTTTGGGGCAGGTGAAGTAAAATGGAGCTGGTTTGGGGGGAAAAATTTTGGATCTTGGCCGCAATCACTTGAGGTTTAGCTGAAAGTTTTGGTGAAATAATTTGTGACATGAAATTAATAGAAATTAAAGAAAATGAACAAAAGCACTTGCTCTCAGAGGTTTCACATAGAAAATAAATTCTCACTCCACCACTCTCTCTAACTCTGCATACCCATTGAAATTATACAGAACATAATGCAGCGATGATAACTATATAGATAAGAGGAACCAGCACACTGCACAGAGTTTTAAGAGAAAAACCAAATGAAAGAGAACTTTCAATATAGACACTCACAAATGACGAAATAAGAGACAGTGGCCTAGAGTTCAAGATGAGAGGAACCATACCACCAGGCATTTTTCTCGAGAACGGCTGATCGAAATGTTTTGAATCAAAAAAATCGGTTACGGAATGGACACAAAATTTTTCATTTTTGATATTTTCAAAAGCCCTCATCAGCTCCTCGTTCATATTAGGAGAAGCTCACACACTTTTATCAAGTTTTTTGCAAAAAAGCATCTTCTGAAAGTACGAAAAAAGTTCATATCCTCATAGCAGAGGCAATTGCCAACATTTTTGCTCCCATAGACATTTACCAAAACACCCAGATTTTTTTTAGCTATAGGGACTTGGAAGATTTTTGAATCAGCCCTTTTGCTTATCCAGTTGAGAATTTCTCACAAATCTTGACAGATTCTGAAAAAATATATCGAAACCTTCTGATCGCTGTGCAACATGTTACCTTGAGGAGAAAAAATAAGGTGTATTTTTTCAAATCAAAAATTTTTGGGGCTTCAAGGGCAGAATCGGATCGATTCCATGGTCTGAGACATGGACTGCCCAAAATTTTAATTTAACGAAATACACCTAATTTTTTCACTTTAAGGTACCAAACTAGTTCACATCAATCAAAATGGTTCCAACCATTTGATCAGAAGCTGTTATGTATTTGAAGAATTCTCAACAGGGTGGCCACAAAAGCCAATTCAAATTTTTTCCAAAAATCCGCCATAACTCAAAAAATTGAGGTTTTTTGGTAAATGTCCTTGAGAGCAAAAATGCAGGAAATTGCCTGAACTTTAAGGACACGAGCTTTTCTCATAACTTTAAAAGAGCTTTTTTGAAAAAAACTTAAGATATAGATGTGATTGAGCCTCCCCTTTCAAATATGCCCCAAAGGGCTAAGTATTGGAAGCTATCGATAATATGATAAATGAAAAATTTAGGGTTCATTCCCTATGCGACTTCCATGTTTCAAAACATTTCAATCAGCCATTCTCAAGAAAAATGCCTGGTACAGTGCTCTGGATCACCATGTATACAGGGTGTCAATTAAAAAAGGAGCCAGACCGAATATCTCGAGAACGGCTCCGAAAAACGCTGAAACACGTGTTAAATTATTTTGAGCAGGACATCTTTTTAGGGGGACGCCGATTTGGGGTCTCTCTCTGGGGGGGCCCCAAGGGGGCTACCACCTCCCTAAATCCAATACTTCAATGGGGCCCCAATTTTTTTTTTTTAATAATCAAAAAAAGGGAAAAATTTTAAGACTTTTGGTACAAGTTAAACGTCGACATCGTTTTTCGTTTTCGATTATATCGAAGGTCCAAGTTCGATTTGGGCCCATTTTCAAGAGGCATTACTTACTCCTCTTTGAAGAGTCGGAATTCACAAATCAAGTACACAAAAAAACTCTGAAAAGCAAGCCCTTTTCAGAAAAAAATTCAATTATAACAAACATTTATTCAAATTTTGGTTTTGAAGCTCAAAAAACTTTTAGACATTTTTGGGCCCCAAGGAGGGCCATCTGAAAAATTCCGAATCACGACCCCTATTGAGTGATACATCAATCGAAAAGACGTAACAAACTGAGCATTTCGGCGCAAACCGGGGGTGGATATCGTTTTTACATTTGAGATATCGAATGTCAATTTACAGATGGCGATATCTCGATTGTGAAAAACGATATCGAACTCCGGTTTGCACCGAAATGCTCAGTTTGTTGCGCCTTTTCTATTTATGTATCAATCAATAGGGGTTGTACCTCGGAATTTTTCAGATGGCCCTCCTTGGGGGCCAAAAACGTCTAAAATTTTGGGAGCTTCAAAACCAAAATTTGACTAAATGTTTGTCATAATTAAATTTTTTTCTGAAAAGGGCTTACTTATTAGAGTATTTTGTGTCCTTGATTTTTAAATTCCGACTCTTCAAAGAGGAGTAATGATTTTTTGAAAATTAGTCCAAATCGAACTTTGACCTTCGATGTATCAAAAACGAAAACCGATATTGAACTTCGATTCGCACCAAAAGTCTGATAATTTCACCCTCTTTTCGATTAATAAATAAAATATGGGGGTCCCCGTTTGAAGTATTGAATTTAGGGACGTGGTATCCGCCCTGCGGGCCCCCTGGAGATGGCCCCGAAATCGGAAACCCCCTATAAAGATGTCCCCCTCAAGCATTTGAACACGTGTTTCAGTGTTTTTCAAAATCCGGAGCCGTTCTCGAGATATTTGGCCTAGCTCCTTTTTTAATTGACACCCTATATGCTATGAAACTTAATGAAAAGCGGTATTACAAGAATAACAACGCAGTCAAAGCAGCTTACACTGATTGACTGCATGTTATCTTTGTATCGCTAGACTGCGATACAAAATCTGCTGGCTGCTTGTTTTTTTTTTTTTAACTTTGCTTTTTTATTTTTATTTTATTTTTTTACATCTGTGCCTGTGCATCTTTTACAGCCTGTGAAAGTTAATTTTGGGTCACTACACTCTGTTCAGGATACGATGAGACTTGGCGAGTCAGGTAGAAGCGCACTACTTTGCAACGCGGCCCTTTGAGTTCTACCTATAGCCTGAGCTCACTCGTGACTCGGGCTCTTTTCGACTGGACCTTTCTTCGGTAAGAAGCAATACCGAGAATCGGCTGACTGTGATTGTTGTGTGTGCAAAAGTCAATGGGAAACCGTCACAGATACGACAAAACGAATGAAATTTACGCCCGAAGGGCCATAACTCGCCAAAATTAGACGAATTTAACTCCTCATCACCTTCGGAGATTAAATTTTTTTTGAGAATTCAATTATATTTTACTCATAAATGGATTTTGTAAAAAAAAAATCTCCTAGGGTGATGAGGAGTTAATTTCGACTAATTTCGACGAGTCATGGTCCTTTGGGTGTAAATTTCATCCGTTTCGTCGTATCTGTAACGGTTTCTAATTTGACTTTTGTACAGATAACATTCACAGTCAGCCGATTCTCGGTATTGCTTCTTCCCGAGGAAGGGTCCAGTTGAAAAGAGCCCGAGTGAGCTCAACGGCTATAGCATTCATTTCTCAACCTTGGACCACCACCAACCATTTCACTTGCCGTGTTGATAAAATTTAAGGTAATCCCCCCTTGTGTCCCAAGTTAGGGCCCTTGTCTAAAGTTAGGGTATTTTCTTTGACTGTAATTAATGGTTCAGTGTCGTTCGGCTCAGTGATATATGAGCAAAATATCGTCGTTTCTCCCACTATATTCAAGACATCTAGCGGCCAGCCCAGAGGGTGCAAAATTTCCCCGATCCTGCGATCCTAGAATCAGTGGAGTCGCGTGAATTCGGCAACAACGTATTCTATCCATTTAAACTCATGGAAAGTATTGAATTCAGGGGGTTCACAGTGCACAAGGATAATAAGATATATTTAATGAGCGGAGAAGTTCATTGTTGCCAGATGGCACGCGACGCCACTGCCTAGAATGGCAGGCCCCCGGGGTAAGCAATTTGAAATGGCGTAAGCGGCGCGCGTTGCGTGCGTAGGGGCGACACTTGAAGTATATCTGCTGTCTTGCAGGCGTGACTCACGTTTCGTGGCGCGCTTCGACCATAGCTTTATTATTTTCAATATTCGCCGCGATAATTTAAATTCGCGCGGTGTCAGCGTTTTTTTTTTTTTTGATTTCTTGTTCAGTATTCATTTTGAATGAATTTGTACCCATAATCATGAAAAATAAGGTGAAAATCAACATACTCTATTTCTCAACAAATAATCCAAGTGCACGGCGCAGGGTTCTCAAAACGTCCCATCTGCTCTTCCGGAGCACCGCTATAATGTAATTTTTAATTGGACACCGAACTTATAAGCGGAGCTGTCTTTTTGGTGGGCTTTTAATCGCTGGCAAGGCGCAGGGCTCTCAAAACGTCCCCTTCGCTCTTCCGTGGCACCGCCAATGTCATTTTAAATGGGAAAACGGACTTACGAGCAAACCTGTCGTTTTGGTGGGATTTCAATCGCTAACAAAGCGCATAGGGCTCTCAAAACGTCCCCTCTGCTCTTTCGAGGAACCGCCAATGTAATTTTAAATGGGAAAACAGACTTACGAGTAGACCTGTCGTTTTGGAGGGCTTTTAATCGCCGATAAGGCTCAGGGCTCTCAAAACGTCCCCTCTGCTCTTCCGGGGCACCGCCAATGTAATTTTAAATTGGAAAACGAACTTACGAGCAAACCTGTCGTTTTGGTGGGCTTTCAATCGCTGGCATGGCGCAGGGCTCTCAGAACGTCCCCTCTGCTCTTACGCGGCACCGCCAATGTAATTTGAAATGGGAAAACGAACTTACGAGCAAACCTGTCGTTTTGGTGGGCTTTCAATCGCGAACAAGGCTCAGGGCTCTCAAAACGTCCCCTCTGCTCTTACGCGGCACCGCCAATGTAATTTGAAATGGGAAAACAGATTTACGAGCAGACCTGTCGTTTTGGTGGGCTTTTAATAGCTGACAATGCTCAGGGCTCTCAAAACGTCCTCTCTGCTCTTCCGGGGCACCACCAATGTAATTTTAAATGGGAAAACGAACTTACGAGCAAACCTGTCGTTTTGGTGGGCTTTCAATCGCGAACAAGGCTCAGGGCTCTCAAAACGTCCCCTCTGCTCTTACGGGGCACCGCCAATGTAATTTTAAATGGGAAAACAGACTTACGAGGAGACCTGTCGTTTTGGTGGGCTTTTAATCGCTGGCAAGGCGCAGGGCTCTCAAAACGTCCCCTCTGCTCTTTCGGGGCACCACCAATGTAATTTTAAATGGGAAAACGAACTTACGAGCAAACCCGTCGTTTTGGTGGGCTTTCAATCGCGAACAAGGCTCGGGGCTCTCAAAACGTCCCCTCTGCTCTTACGGGGCACCGCCAATGTAATTTTAAATGGGAAAACAGACTTACGAGGAGACCTGTCGTTTTGGTGGGCTTTTAATCGCCGACAAGGCTCAGGGCTCTCAAAACGTCCCCTCTGCTCTTCCGGGGCACCGCCAATGTAATTTTAAATGGGAAAACGAACTTACGAGCAAACCTGTCGTTTTGGTGGGCTTTCAATCGCTGGCATGGCGCAGGGCTCTCAGAACGTCCCCTCTGCTCTTACGGGGCACCGCCAATGTAATTTTAAATGGGAAAACGAACTTACGAGCAAACCTGTCGTTTTGGTGGACTTTCAATCGCGAACAAGGCTCAGGGCTCTCAAAACGTCCCCTCTGCTCTTACGGGGCACCGCCAATGTAATTTTAAATGGGAAAACAGACTTACGAGCAGACCTGTCGTTTTGGTGGGCTTTTAATCGCAGGCAAGGCGCAGGGCTCTCAAAACGTCCCCTCTGCTCTTCCGGGGCACCGTCAATGTAATTTTAAATGGGAAAACGAATTTACGAGCAGCCCTGTCATTTTGGTGGGCTTTTAATCGCCGACAAGGCGCAGGGCTCTCAAAACGTCCCCTCTGCTCTTCCGGGGCACCGCCAATGTAATTTTAAATGGCAAAACAATTTTTATTGTCCTTTGAACGCCCTCTCGAAAATTAAACTTCTGCGGCTTTCGCGAATTTTGAATTACTACGACTTTAATGTAAAATCTGCTAGACGTGCACAGAAAAATGATACCTAACGGCAGCGGTTCAAGGAGTAATTTTTCGAAGATTTTGGCATTCTTGATTGAGTGATTCCAAGAAGCTGTAATCTTTGAAAAATTACACATTGAACTGACCGTCGTTAGGTATCATTTTTCTTTGCACGTCGAGCAGAATTTAAATTTAAAGTCAGTTATTCAACATTCGCGAATGCCGCAAAAGTTTAATTTTCGAGTGGGCGTTCATAGGACTACATAAATATTGGTCAGTTCACGGTATTGTCTTTTTCAATAAAAGGGTCTGAAAGGCCGGCCCTTCTTGACGGACGTAGCGGGGAAGAATCGACAGCTGAGAAACCGCTGCGTTGCAATGTAGTGAGTTTTTACCTGACTTCCCATCGGACTTCTCATCCCGAACAGAGTAGGTATATACAAGTTTAGTTCCAAACAGTTTGTAGGGAGTTTTTTTGTTTTGCTTTGTGGTTGTTTTTTGTTGTTTTGTTTTGTTTTTGTTTTTAAAGATTTGTGTAATGGTTTGTTCCTGCATGAAGGTTTTGAAGCTGTTGAGAGAAGCTAAACCATCAATTTGTTCGTTTTGTTAAGCATCTTCTCTCGTCTTCACGCGCTATGCCGTGAATTGTAGGTATTCCTGAAAATAAAACCGAGTAAAGAATATGTATTTAACCCTATGATAATCATGTCCGTGTTATTCGTTTTCGCGACTTCATCTCTCATTGACAGCAACAACTATTCCAAATATATAGTTGACATTTTCATATAGTGTAACACCGAGCACCTTCAATTACCCAGGATAGGCAACATAAAAAACCGCGAAGTAATAATATTTGACTAACAACTCTCTATTTGAGCGATTTGTAGCTTTGATGTTGATGTCTCATAGTTCATAGTAACCTGAACAGTGGCTAGGCGTGCGATTTGGCAACGTTCCTTTTCCCCCATTAAAACACATTAGGAAGGTCGAAATGCCTGGTCATCGCTGATGACTGAAGCGTTCGACTTTTTTGGTGAATTCAAATGGAGAAAATACATTGTTGCCAAATTTCACGCTTCGTCACTGAACCTGAACCTGGTATAGTAAATGGGCTAAGAAAGAAATATGAGAAAAATAAATCAATGAATACCTTTTGTTGCCCTCGAAATCTTCCAATTCGACTCGTAGCATATATTCTTCGTTATTTGTGAGCATATATATGTTTTCGTTACCCAGCCAGAATTCTTTACTCGGGTCTCCGAATCCGTTTTTGTAATCTGCCCAGTCTCTGTTGAAATTCTCCCGTGGATCGTCGATATCGTCTCTGCGTTGAATCAGCTGAGCAAAAATATAAAAATAATAATAATTAGTAGACAATTAGACTCGAAAATAAGGTCCCTTCTCGGAGGAAACTTCAGTGCCGGTTCCTGTAATTTAATGACCGCAATGTTTTTCTTCCATTTGAAATGTGCATAAGTATCGATTGTTGGTTATGTGACGTTAGGTTAGGCACGGGCGGCGCGTGGGGTCAAAAAGTGGGGGGGGGGCTAAAATTCAACAGCTTTTTTTTTCTTTTTTTTTTCTTCTTCACCTTTTTCACAATAAACGTTTGACGCTGGCGAGGGGGGACATATAACCTTTTTCCTTCTTTTCTCTTTTTCTTTCTTTTTCCTTTTTCCCTTTTTCCCTTTTTTTCTCGCTCAAAAATTTTTAGCCCCTCGTTCCCAAAAAGTGGGGGGGGGGGGCTATAGCCCCAATAGCCCCTTATACGCGCCGTCTATGAGGTTAGGTTAGGTTAGGTTAGGTTAGGTGATTTTTGCAATTAGGCCTCTTTAACGACATAACTGTCCGCGAAAGCACCAAACATCAGTGTTTCTTTAAACTAAATTTCAATATATTTCTATGAATTTTCGTGTTGAATGCATTAATAATGTGCTAATCAAAAGTATTTGGGACGCTGATTTCAAAAATGATATCATTTTCTACTTAACTCGTCCCGCTTTTACGCAATTTCTACTTTTAAAAAATGTTCGTGATAAAGTTTAAATTGTGGAAAATTTAGAATATTTCGATCGAAACTAAGGCCAAATTCGAACTCGGCAGGTCAATTAACATCGGTATAGCAATAGACTACGCGATTTAAGGTTCATATAAGAAAAAAGCCCATGTTTGTGTCTAGGGACCCTTGTTTTGCATTCATTGGGGGCGGACACCTATGTCGTTAAAGCGTAAAAATCGATTTTTGCGCCTTAACGACATGGTGTGTCCGGCTGTTATGAACGTAAAACCAGGTTTTCTCATCATAAGATACCTCTTCCTCACCCCTCACGCGAGATTACCGTGGTATTGATTTTGCAAATTCGGACTTATTTTTTTTTTTATCAAAACTCATACTTTTTCCGGAATTTCGAAAATTTAATAAAACTGATAGCATTTTTGAAATCAGCATCTCAAAATACATAAAATGACGACGATGAAGTGAAATTGAAGGCGGAAAATGATTCTAATACACTAACAATTAGTAAATTTAACACTGCGATGGATGGTGAATGTCGCGGACACATTATGTGTCGTTTTGGATGCTTACTTCGCGGCGAATGCCGTCAATACAATAGCAGTCATCTTTGGCAGTAGATGTTTTTTTTTTCGATGCAAAATTAATGTCCTTGAAATAGTCAATAAATAAGTTAGAGCGTATACGCTTTCGATAATCTTGAGCTTTGGACGACAAAAGCTTCATTGTTGTCGATCGCATAGGCGGATGTAGCAATCTGGCAACTGCGCATTCCTCTCAGTTGAATGTATAATTAACAATCGATTCTTGGAGGGGCTGTAACCCCATGACAAATCGATTATTTCTCATGCAAAAAAATGGGGGAGAATACACTGTTGTCAGATTGCTGGATCCGTCAATGGTCGATCGATGAGATTTGTTAAGATTTTACGGAAGCGCCAAAATTTTTACTGGATAAACTCCAATAAAGATTTTTCATTACTTTCATATTTTCGATGCGACACGAATTAACTGAGATACCCACTCGATGTTGAAGATGGAAAAGTCAGCGCTTTGACTGTGGCAGAAGTCACGCAAGCCAGGTACTTACCTGATGTCACTTGGACAAAAATTTCCTGAAAATAAAACTGAAACACCCTATATATGTATTTAGCTCTTTAATGTGGAAAGACTACGATGAATCGATTAATCGATCGATCAATTGAAGTTTACTTACCGTCCATCCTCCATCCGCTATATCTTGGTCACAAAATACTTTCAAGTACCAGAAAGTTGTTCCACGTATTTGTAAGTAATAGACTCCTGACTGTTTCATGCCAGCGTTCCAAATGTCCAGACACGAAAATCCCTGCGAACAGGAAAAAAAAAGAAAATGTTAACTTAAATAGTTCGAGGGCGGGTCTCGGCAGTGGCGGATCCAGAAAATTTTTCTGGGGGGGGCACGCCGGTGAAATTTTGAAATTTGAAGCGTTGGTGGAAGCAATTTCGGGCTATTTTCTATAGAAAAAAGGCAAAATTTGAGGCTTCTGGGGGGGGGGGGGGGCGTGCCCCCCTCCCCCCGTGGATCTGCCACTGGGTCTCGGTAAAGAAGCAATGCTGAATTTGTTGACCCAAACAATCTGGTGAAAAACGCCAGAGCTTCAGACCACAAAGTCCAGAATTCCGGTAAAAACACAAGAACAACTCGCACGTCAAAAGCCCCAGAATTTATTTGCGGAACTTTTCACAAGAATTCTGGCCATTTTAATTTAAGGAGAACCCTTTTCTCACTGCGATCCAACTTCTGAAAAATATTGTGAACTTTTGCGGTTGAGCTAGAGATTTTAGTGGGACGAGTGTCCTATTGATTCGTTTGCTTGATGGGAGAAAAAATAAAAAAGAACTGTACTGTTCAGACAGCAAATATTTGCTCGGACCCTCCAAGACGTACTCTTAACCCTCTAAGGGCCAGGTTAATTAAAAAGAAAGTCACTCTTCCGTTTATAAACGGAAGGTAAGTAACTGTTCGTACTCGGGGGCGTTGGAATTGCCTATACAATACATTGAAGGCGCCTGAAGAAATCTTATTATTGTGTTTTCATCGATAATCGCGTTGATCTGGAATGAAGACTGAATCAATGTGAGATAGACTAGAGGAGAAAAAAGAGGATACTCGGGCTTGGTACGTAAAGGGTTAAAGGGATATTCTGCTCTTAGTCCTTGTATACTTGGAAGCCGCGAAATTGTTCAAAGGTTACCGAGATTTAAAGTAGGTAATCAAAATTTCGACCAGGAGACTTTCTTTTGGAAAAGATAGCACATGTTTGCTTCTCTTCCAAATCTACTCAAAAACGAGATGTCACAAAAAAAACCAAAACCCTCTGGGTTTAAAAAAAAAAAAAAAACGCCGGTCTAGTTTAAAAGAACAGTTGCTTCGGGATTGATACAAAAAAAAAAAAAACTAAAAAACAAAAATCTGCTCCTAAAGCTGATTAAAAAAAAAGAAAGAAAAAAAAAAAAAATGCTAATGATATGTGCTGCGATCAAGTCTCAGGTTCTGTTTAATCTTTCTTCAAGATTTCTTGTGACCACAGGCGTCATTTTGGGCTTTACATTGCGTTTTACCGTCCAAACATTGAAGATCAGTTGTGTGTGAGGGGGGGGGTCTGCCAATATTAATCGCTGAAATACGGTTGATATCCGATGCGATCAAGTCCCAAGTGCACTCTCTTCCTACCACTTTAATCTAAGGTGCCCTTTAATAATGGGGGAAAAAAAAACTTGAGCCGGCAATTTTTTTGCTTCTATTCCTTTGCTGATACCAGCGCTGATCTACGAAGGAAAGTTAAACTGCGTATTCCCGATGTAAATTAAACGAGATAAATACATCGATATCCTGAAAAGTCTATATTTCGGCCCACTGCTCGGCACGGCGTAAAGTGGAGGGACACTGTAAAATTATCAAAGACAGGACGGAACTCCATGTCACTGTGTTGCGTTCTTTTTTTTTTTTTTTTTTTTTTTTTTTTTTTTTTTTTAGTCCCGGTCGATGTTTTTGTCTTTGTTCTTTTTTTCCCACAGAATTGTTAATTTTTTCTGACTTCTCTTTCTCATCCCACCCCCACCCCCTCTACCATCTCGATCGGGGCCATCGCGCCGATTCTGCAAGAATGATAGCGCCGGCTGCTTGCTCTCGCATTTAGATTTATGACTCCGAGAACGGATTGAACTCGTAAACTATGATTGCCCTCCTCCCGCTCTATAACTATAGACGTGCCTTATTTTTTTTTCTTCTTTTAATGGAGCTCTTGCTAACTTAAGCTACAAGCGATTGAATAGTTAATTCTTGCGTAAAACCCAACTAAAATGGCGATGAGTATATACTAAAATAAACAGTAGGGAATACCCTCCGAACACTTTCTCACATCAAATTTAATCTGAGGGAGACCCCAGACCTCCCCCCCTTTTAATATTTTTATCCAAATCCAAGGATCCATTTTTGAAATATTTAGATGTTTCCCTCTTTTGACCCATTTCCCCATTGATTTTAATGGAAACCATTTTTCATCCATAACTAACCTAAAAATTAAAATTTCAAAAAAACAAAAAAGGTTCCTCTGGAAAATGTTAAAAGCAACATCTCTGCAAAGTTTATATGGATATGGATCAGTAGTTCAAAAGCTAGGCTAGGTTTCACGTTTTATGGCGGCAGACAGACAGAAAGACGCCTCAGAAAGTTGGTGCATTCACACCTCCAAGCCACATATGGTCAAATTATATTGGAACTTAAAGGATAAATATTCTTTAGGATACAGTTAGGCATGATGAGAGCTAATTATTTTTTATAATTATCATGGTTTAATTAGTCGCAGCGGGCCAAGTATCGAAACAAGATACATTGAAAATCTCTGTGCCATCGCAATAATACTTTCCCAATTTTTCTAACTTCATTAGAGTGGGAAAGTAAAAATCACGAAACTCACTTAAAGACTCACAAAAAGAAGACTCGCCTTTTGAGTGGTTGAACTCCTTGAATTTGCAATTTTAAATAAAAAAAGGGAACACCTAAGAGTAGGGGACAACGGTAAGAAACTGTTGAAAGTTTTGTCTCAAATACCTATATTTATTTGCAAGTTTCGGTCATCCTTTAAATATGGGTTTCTTGCTGACTTTGCAAATTGCATCGTGCGATTGAATTGATAATTTTTGCTTAAAAATTACCAGCAAAAATTACGATGTGTATATGTATACATATAATAAAAAGGTCAAGAAATCCATTCAGGGACTCACAAAATATGACTTAGAGATGCCAGTACTTGGAGGACCCAATTTGATTTTATGTATAGAGGACTTTAAGGCAAACTCATACATTACATTTTGTCTAGCCAATCTTTGAGTCAGATTCAATTAACATAAAATTAATACAAAGAGTGTTTCTTACCTTCACATCTCTGATAGAGGGGAAAATCTCAGCGGCAAAAGTAGAGTTCGCTGGCGATGGTTTGTTTTTAACGCTGGGGAAGATGACACCGCGATTTCGCGACGGTGCTTTCGTGGTTGGGACCAAGAATCCGGAGGTCGTTGGGGATATCGTCGAGGCGAGAGGAACTGTTGAGGTAGGTGTTGTTAAGGTCACAGGAATGGGAGGCTCCGTTAAAGAAACATCGTCCACTGAATACCTGGTAAGAACAAACATGAATTGAGAAAAATAATAAAGAAAACAAATACCGTTCATGAAAGGTCGACAAAGTCCGCAAATTTAATTAATTATGCTTTAATATTTGGTCGTAAAATATGCCTCAATTGTTGATGGTATAAAATATTCTTCCATTGTTTATAGTAAAATATATTTCCATAGGTCTGATGCATACTTCGGCTACGACAATATTGCGCATTTGATTCCGACGTAAGATTTCGCGAAAATAACGATTTGCGCCTACTTAAAAAAACTTTCAAAATTTACTGATTTAAAGCAGAGCTGCCGTTTTGCGTATAATTAATGCTATTTTTCAATTCACCGATGATTCCACCGGTTTCGTAAAGATTACACGGTTCAGTTCACTGTATGACTGTAATGCACGAAAATACTCTAATCTGTAATCTTTCCTTAATCGCGGTGGAAACTCGGTTAATTAATCAAAATATCCGCAAGTTTTTAAAGGCATCGACGACTTTGCCGGTTGAGAAAAGATTGCAGATGCGAGGATTTTAGTTTATTACATTAATACACTGAACTGAACTGTGTAATCTTTTCTCAACCGGTGAAATCATCGGTGAATTGAAAAATACCATTAATTATACGCAAAACGGCAGCCCTGGATTAAATAGTAATACCAATACCAAGAACCAGTACCACCAATACCAATAATACCAGTAATACCAATGTTCCTTGATGTAATAGTCGAAATTTTCCGTTCAAAAATCCGTTTACGGGGAAAAGGCATTGAATCAGAGTTTTTTTTGGAACCAGATACCCTCGGACGGTAATCGATACGATATATCGCTCTACTGAAACAGTATATACGCAAGACGGCAGCTGTGAGCAGATTGGTGTATGTGGCTTACCTGCTTGCATCGTATTCGACCAATCGATCGATAGTGGGATCGAGAAGAAGTTCAGCGGCGACAGGCCTCTGAGCGAGAGAGACGACATCTTCTTCCTGCTTCTTGAGCCTCTTCTCGACGCTGTCCAAGTTGGCGATGATCTTGTTAGTTTTTTGTCGCAGATCCGCGTGGATGTCGCTGATAGCCCTTTCTTGACGTTGAGTTTGGGTGAGGAGCTCGTCCGATTTTGGAACGAGATCGTCAACTGAGCTTTTGGTGCCGACGACCACATCCCAAACCTCGTCCATCTTCTCCGAGACGCTGAGGATCGGGGACATTTGATTCATCAGTTTATCCAGCTTGTTGTGTTTCACCAGAGGTTCCGGCGCTGACGTTGTAGTCGTCATGTTCTTGTGATGCTTGTGATGCGGCAAGGACATGGGTTCGACAACGGCATCGTGCACGTCTTTCACCATACCCAGCATTTTCCCAAGGTTCTCGCTCACCTGCGGAAATAACGAAAGAAATTAAGGCGTAAAAGAAACAATGTAGAAATCGAACCCTGTCCATATTTTGCGCTCTACAAATTTGTTTCAGTCCATTTTTCCGGTTAGACTGACGATAATCGCGCGAAAAACGATTTATCCAGCAGTTTCGAGTTTTTTTGCCGAAACCCGGAAATTGAATTTTTTAATTGAGACGTTTTTCTGAGGATCGAGATAAAAATTTTCAAAATGCAATGAATGTTCCTGACGTGAAATTTAACGCTCTACAAATTAGGTCGTGCATTGTGGCCCAAAAACCATTGGTTTAGGTGCTACATCGAGATTTTGGGAAAATTCCGGGTATTTCCGGGACATTTTCGGGGTTTTTGGGGTCAAGGACAAGGGCTATTTTGACGAACTTAGGCTAGTCGTATTCGCCTGATTTTTCTGCATTTTTTGATGTTTTGTTTTTTGTTTTTCCATGTTGCATGGATTGCAATTTATCGCAAAATATTCGTCAAATTTTTGCAATTTTATCATCTGACCATAAAATTGCAAATATATGGCGTAAAGTTGTAACGAAATGGCAAACAAATTAAAACTTTTCGTAGCTGGCAATTTTTTCTGCCTTACTTTTTGTGTATGTGTCACTTCCACCCATGCTTTTATGTCTATGTGTCAAAAGTTGCAACTTTATTGCAACTTGAGGGTGGAAAATTGTTCATATGTTGTTAAAAAATTGCCATTTAATTGCAACCTTGTTGCCATAAATTGCAACATTTAGATTGAAAAATGCTACATGGGTGAAAGAAATGTTTCATGCGGAAAGTTCAAATTTCCACGAGTTCCCGTGCAAAATTCATGAGAACGCATGGGAAATCATGACTCTCCATGAACTTCTCATGGGAATTCACGATTTTCTATGAGCTCCCTTGATTTTTCATGGGAGTCAATGATTTTCCGTTGGTTTTCTCATGAGTTCTCTGGTGAACTCATGAGAATTTTCATAGATTTACTAGGAAATAATACAATTTTTCATGGGTTCACATACGAGAACTCATGAGTTCCCATGCAAATTTGGTCACTATTTCTCATGAGTCATTTCTACTAGGGAACCAGTGACAACTTGACATAAAAGAAACAGGAGTGACGGGAAAATTCTGTCAAACAAGCAGACACGTTTTGGTGCGGACATATTTCGGCTCAAATAATCGCAGCCACATTTTAAACTCTGCAAACATTTAAAAAAAAAAAAATAAAATAAAAAAATTATGAATAAATAATTTCAAAATGTGAAAGAAACAACAATAACAAGATAGAAAATTAACTCTTATACTCACAATTTGAATTTATTCCTTGATTAAGTTTTTTTTATTATTTAAACTTTTGAGTTGAAAATGGCTGTGATTTGAACCGGAACGTCCTTACAATAATTTTGCGCGTGTTTTTCAACATTTTTTCGTTTTACCCCGTTTCTTTTATGTAAACGTAAAACGTTGATCCCTGGTGTGTTTACAGTATGTAGACGTAGTGGCTCTCTCCACTGTAAAATACTGTTTTTTTTTACTATTTCTTGAATTTTTTAAATATCCGAGTAGAAAATGACTGTGATTTGAGCCAAAAGGTCCACATCAAATTTAATTTTACGTGTTTCCCAGCAAACATGAAACAGTTCTCCATCCTTTCGATTACACAGAGAAAAAAGTTCTCTTAAAATAGGCCAGAACTCTAATAAAAAGTTCCCGAAAAAAAAATTCCGAAATTTTTCAGAAGAATTAATGTCTTTATACGTATACCTATACTCTGTTCACGATAAGAAGGCGGGTGAGAATTCAGGTAGTAATGCACTATTTAGCAACACTGCGGCTATGCCGGCTACTCCTAGAGTCCCTATATACTATGAGAGTTGCGCCATTGCTGAATCCATTTCTGATTGGCTCTCAGATTTAGGCTGTCAAGAAAGCTCCAAGAGGCAAAATGCAAATGGCGGAGGGTTTGTTTACTATTCCCGAACTCGCTTTCATTACACATTTGAAGTAACAGTGACCGCGGTAATTTTTGTGAATTTTTCCTCTGCTTGAATTTTACTCTGGAGAACATTATCTAGCTTTCAATAACGACCTTTATTGTCGAGAATCTGAATCTAACCTATAAGAGATAGCGAAATAGTGGCAACAGCGCAGAGGCAAATGAACATCCACCATTTGCAATTTGCCTCTTGGGGGCTCCATTGATCCGCTTCTTCTTCTTCATTTTGAGAGTCTTGTCGCAACTCTCATAGTATATAGGAACTCTACTGCCACTGATTGCCAGGAAACGACAATAACGATTCTAGTCAATGAGCTATAACTTTAGAGTGGCACATTAAGGAACGTTCCGCTGGTTCATTGTTGTCACCTAGGGCGCCGCCATCTTGCCGTAAAAATCGATTTTGAGGTTAAGTTTTGTAGGTTGTTTCCGGTCGTTTCGTAAACAAACTCGGGCATCGCCGGAAACGGCCTTCAAAATTTAACCTCAAACCTTGGAATCTGCCGTCCAAATTCCCGCCAAATTCCGAACGACCTACAAAATCTAACCTCCAACCTTGGAATTTGCCGTCCAAATTCCGCTTTTTCCCGGGATTCCTTCTACCCTGTGTGGCACAAGGTGGACCATCCCGCTGCCACTCTAAAGTTATAGCTCATTGGTTCTAGTAAGGAGGGATTATAAGGTGAGGTAATTATTCTAGTACAGATGGAACAGTCAACTTACCAAATTGATGTGAAACTGTAATTTACGGTCAACGTTTGCTGTGTTCGATCGAATCTGATCCAGCTCAGCGTTAAGTAGTTTGGGGAGATCCCAAACGTTCATGCTGATCGGTTTCTTTTCGGATGCTTCAGCATTGATGTCATCCGCAGGCAGGAAATTGGAGTCGAGCTGTGTCTTCATCGATGCCAATTTGTTGTCAATGTTGCTGACTTTTGAGAGGAGTGAGACCAACTTCATATCCAAATTCGAGCTGAATTTGTCTGGATAGTCATCTTTGGCGCTGTTCGCCTTTGAGTTGATTGACCCGGGCACTACTTGAAATAGTTTAACGTCCAAAGTTCTTAGTTTGGCAATGATGGCATCCGTCTTATCCAAATTGTCGGCTACTCTCGAGTCAAGCGCCTCTACCCGCCTCATTAGATGTTCAACTGCTTTGTCTAAATTTTCTATCCTTTGCAATTTACTTTCCAAAGTTGATACTATGACCTCGAAGACGTTGAACAGGTATTGCTCTCTGTAACACAAAATACAAAAGCTCTCGGTTAGAAAACATTTTTCACGGAAAAAAAGAAAAGAAAAAGAAAAACATTTTAATAAAAATAAAAAAATAAAAAATAAAAAAAATGAAAAAAAAATAAAAAAAAAAAATTAAAAATGTCGAAAAAAATATGTAAGTATGTGAGTATATGTAAATATGTAAGTATATGAGTTTGAAAATATGTAATTAAAATTACAAATAAAAATATGTCGTTATCCGTCAATTAAACTTGAAGGCAAAAATCATAAGGCACCGCCCGGATGATTTACACGCTGATGATATACGCGCTGTAGCGTAGGCCCAAAAAAGGGGGATTATAAATTGATACTTCGGATTTTTTTTTTTTTTTTTTTTTTTTTTTTTTTGGGGGGGTAGTCAAATTCTTAGAGACCATCTACCCTTTTGTCAATTGTTCCTCTCTTCGGGCCCTTTTAGCCCCCCTAAACTATTTAGATCTTATGAAGTAACCAGCTGAGACATAATTTACGAGGAATCATGATCAACTTGACTTTATTTATCACGATATTTATCCCTTAACTGCATACATTTTTTTTTTTTTTTTCTTGAAAGTTGAAAATGATCGATCGATTAATCGATTAAATTTTACTACTTTTTTTTCCGTATCGATGGAGAATCTCTTTATATTTTCCCGCGATGGAACACAGAGCGTTGAGGCGAACTTCGAGCGTTGGAGATTGACACGTCGAAGGTCATTTCGCAACTCCGTTGTCACCGTTCAATTAATTAAGAGGACTGACAAAAAAAAAAAATGATAATAAATAAATGAAAAAAATAAGATGGATATTCTCACGCCATTAAAGTCATTGATAATGATGCTCATGCGATGAAATGACAAGACATAGAAGTTGACTCGACATCTTATATTGTATTACCGAATCTATAGTGAGACAAGAGTGGCGCGAGTGTGTGGTCGTTAGTATTTTATGTAGTGTAAATTGTCTGATATATTGAACAAAAACAATAATTAATACCTTTTTTTTTTTTTTTTTTTTTTTTTTTTTTTTTTTTTTTTTTTTTTTTTAAATAGAATTTTATTAAAAAAGATAAGCTTGAATATCAATTAATTTTGTTATAAGACAGTAACAGTAATTACGTACTTTTTCATGTAATAAAAGTATAGACCTTGTTTTATTAATAAAGATTAACAAACAAATAAATAAACAGATGCATAGAGTAATAAATGAATAAAGAAACAAACAAACAAACAAACAAACAAACAAACAAACAAATAAATAAAGAGGGTTTGACCATATCTATATCACGCCCGAGTATACTCGTTTCTGTGACAAGATCTGCCTCGCGCACTTTCAGTTTTTTATTCACAAAAATCGCGACTCCAAATTATTAATATTTGAAAAATAATGTTTCCCCGAGCGCAGTCAATAATTTGTGTATGCAAAATCAGAACTACGGTGTGGGGATATTTAACTGCCCATATTTATTAGCGAGTGAACATTGATTTGTTTTCGTGACCCGATCGTTAAAGTGTTAAAAAATAGGGATTTAATGGTGATGATGTTTATTTCATTCAGTAATATGCTCCTAATCGAATAAATTGAACGCGGATAGGATATTCATTGATTTTGTATGTATATCAAAGGTTGTTAAAATCATCTAGAAGTATTAATTAATCAGAGGAAATTATATTTCACGTTCGAACGAAAGTATTTTTTTTTTAATTTTTTTTTTCAACCCTTTGGCTCGCAGTGTCCCATATGAGGGACAACATTTTACATGGAGTCTTATGGAAATTCGAAAAAAAAAAATTGACTAGCATATGAAATCATACGAGAAAAGTTCGTTCAATTTAATAATATAGGTTTCAGATTACAGTGACACCTTTTTTCATAATTCGTGTGCGATAGGGTCAAACATTCGCTTAGCAATGTTAAAAATACAGAAACGAGTAGGTATTATTTCAAAATGATCACACTTGATGATTTTGGACAGAGCCAAAGCGACGTCATTTGAAGGAGCTGTCGCGTGGCCCAAGCACCAGAGTTGGGCAAATGGGGGTGGTAATCGATTACACGATTACCGAGTAATCGTAATCGTTGTTTTTTCAAAGGGTGATTTTACGGTAATCAGGGCTAATTTTTTACAAGCCATCAATGGGTCTGTTGCAAACTTTTGCTACAACGATTGAGAGTGTATAATCTAATGTAAATCGCCTGAAAAGTCCAATGGTGGCATCAGAAAGCCACAAAATGAGATAATAAACTCACAAGAAGCGTTTAATGAAATCCAAGATGGCGGCAAAATATCGAGCAATCCGTATGCATGCACCACGAACATTCAAGGATAGCCAACCTCACAACATCGATCACAACCAATCACAACGTAAACAAACACATAACCTCTACCTCCAATGAGGTTGTAAACGTTGGCAATCCTTGGATGATCACGGTGCATACATTCAGATTCCTCGATATTTTGCCGCCATCTTGGATTTCAATAAACGCCTCTTGTGAGTTTATTATTGTATTTCATGACTTAATGATGCCACCAATGGTCTTTTCAGGCGATTTTACATTGGAATAATAACTTTTTATCGTTGTAGCAAAAGTTTGCAACAGACCCATTATATTAGTTGCATAAGGATTAGATCTAATCGAAAAGACCTCAAAGTTTACTATGTATCCGTGAAAACTACTTTTAATTACCATCCAAAGGTTTGACGATTACCGATTACCCAGTAATCGTGTGATTGATTACACTCCTATTTGCCCAACTCCGGCAAGCACCTGGTCGAATGAACGATGAACCTTATTGAAAACGCTTAAAACGCTTATTTTTTTTTTTTTTTTTTTTTTTTTTTTAATAGGTACTTTAAACTTTTTAGCCAGTGGCGTAGCGTGCAACTTGACAACGATTTAATATGTCTATTTAAATCCATTAAAAAGATCGAACTATTTGGTGTTCGGTGAACACCTTCGCATTCGATGTTTTACATGAGTATTAATAGGCACATTTCAACGTTGCCAAATTGCACGCTAGGCCACTGTTTTTAGCCTACTATTTACTCTAAAAGTTTTATTTAGGCTTCCCTGTAAAATATGACTTTGTGGATCAATTTTCGTTTCTGCGTCGATCAAATGAGCCGCACTGCATGATAAAAGCTTTCGAAAGTGATGATGGAACGGGGAAAAAGTTTCGGTGTCGGATTATTAGGAACGCTTGCTTTGGTGATTGTGGTGTTCGCGTGCTGGTGGAGTTTGACAACGGCCGGCTCGGATAGTCGGATTCTTCGTTGCTCTCAAATAAGCCGCATCCCTCAGCCGCGATTCCATCTGCTTCAACCATGTAGCTTTTCACGGATGGTTTTGGTCGCACTCACAAGAACAACCTCGCTAGATAGATGCGCCGCTTTTGCTCATAGGAAACAAGGCCTCGCCATTAATTATAACCAAGCGAGTGAGTCACTTTTACTGAACTCTCTAATTACCAAATCATTAACCCTTGTGAGCCTAAGGTATTTCGGTAACACAAAGGACTAAGGGGGGGGGGGGGTGTTTTTGTACCCCAAGGATATTTTCATGCAGCACAGTCAGTATCAATAATTTTGAAACTTTAATGGATGGATTATGTACTTAGTACCCTAAGAGAGTAATTTATGTGAAATTTGAGTAAATTTTTGCTATGTTGCCAAATTTACACCTACTTTTAAAAAAAATGTCAAAAAAAAAAAATGGAAAAAATGAAATGAGGTACCATCTTATTTTTCCATTTTTGATATATTTCCAATTTTTTTTCAATGCTCTGACTTAATATTCTTAATCTACATAAAATTTCCGTAAAATTCACTGTAATAGCTGGTTCCAAACTTAAAACTGGCAGGACGAAGGGGGGGTGTATATTTGTACCCCAACACTTCTATAATATCGACAAAAATTCTTAAAAATTAATGAAATTTGGTGGACGTGTTCTAAGTATCCTAACTTAAAATGTCATGAAGTCCCAAAAAATTTTGAGCAGTTTTGACAAAATGGCGTCAAAAAAACTGGCCTGGGGTACAAATCTACCCCCCCCCCCCCCCCCCCTTAGGCTCACAAGGGGTTTAAACCCCTATATGCCCATTGGGGCGTTAACGACCAACGAATAATGGTTTTTTGGACCAAATTATAGTAAATGTAGGCCAATTTTACACAAAAATGAATGTTGTGATCTTTCAGCACCTATAATTTTGGTGGACCAGAAAATTTCACAATTTTTTAAATTTAAATTTTTTTTAACTCTAAAGATGGTGTTTTTTGAGAAAACACCAAAAAACACCCAACATGTTCAAATAAAGTTGGGCATGTATGGGTTAACCCTTTCACGGGAAGTGGTACACATGTGTACCATTTTATGTAACATGTAACAATGGAATTTAATTATACATTTTGCATAAAATTGTTTGTGACCCATCAAAATTCTCAGAAAAAGGTCATCTTTTGAACAGTCTAAAAAAATCTCAACAAAAGTCAAATCCCACGATGTGTGCATGAAAAGGGGTTTAAAACTATGCTATTTACCGAAGGAAGAGGTTAGGGTCTTAGGAGGGAATAGTTCGGGAGACAAAATTAACTTATATAGGTCAATAGTTAAGTAATGAGACGATTTAAGAGTGAAAACGCAAGATACATTTTTCTTGCGGAGAAGGAGTTTTTTTTGTTTTTTTTTTTTTTTTTTGTTTTTTGTTTGTTTTTTGTTTTTTTTTTTAACGCCGTTCTCTGACCGGTTTGATGTTTTACGCCATCCCTTCCTGTACGTCCCGAGTGAGCTTTATCAGTATACCTATATCTCACAGGATGTTATGTACATTGTACAGTGAAAA